>CAXIVR010000014.1:12911356-13128856 GCA_964035755.1 Teleogryllus oceanicus
AAGAAATATAAATATTAACACTGGTTCTTACAATTACTTTTATTTACTACTACTATTATTTACAACATTAGGATTGATCCTCACGCAGCTGATTTATCTTTTATTAGGGGGGAAGGAAAAAATGTTTGGGAAATTTAGATTTAATTCTAGGTTTTTTTACGCCATTACTATTGATATTGAAGATTTTTGTACTTAGGTATAGGCTTAGGTTGATTAAAAAATTGTTAGACAGTTTTAATGGAAATTCAGATAGTAGAAGTATTTTTAATTCATGATGAATTGTCTCGTTTGTAAGGTTCCAAGGAGCTTTAATAGCCAGTCGAAAGAATTTGTTTCGAATTGTTTGAAATGTTTTGAGAGGTGATTTGGAGACTCCTCCCCAAATCGCACATGTGTATGACTTTGAAGGTCTTACAATAGATTTATATATTGATAGGGCAGTTTCTCTTTTCAAATGAGACTTTTTTTGTTGATGAGTGGAGGTAATTATCCGTGGTACCGTCAGTCATTAAAAGATGAATTCTGGTCCAGAACTCCAACAAATAAGTCACATGCCATGCATTATGTTTTCTTCTTCACCATTGCCACATCTTTTCTCCTTAAACTCACAAACACACACACACACACACTTACATGCATTACATTACCAAACAAGTCCGGACACAAGTTAGGAGCTTAGAGCTTGTCCCCTAAGGAGGGGGTGACACCTTTGGAGAGGTACCTGGAAATCTATCACAAATCAACGTGTACCATACGTTCCAGAGGGGAAGGATTGTTATCAAAGCCTTGAATTAACAAGAGCTATAGTTACGAGATTAAAGAATCCCGAAGATTACAGTCCATTACATTTGGAAGTAAGTCTATCAATTTACAATCAGTGTGACAGCAGATAATACTTCAACGAATTTCGACAGTGAGGGAGCGAAATTCAAATATTAAAAAAGCATATTCGTCAACGTTACAAATATGCGTTAGTTGTCACAAACGAACAAAAATATTGCCGTGGATGCAACAAGCCGCGGTGAATTAATTAACATTTAATTACTATTTTTATAAAATATTGTACGAGTACACACATGTAAGAACTCACGTATCGTTTCACCGTTTAGTGCCCAAACGCACATCCAGAAATCATTCATTTTACGAAAAATCTTCACTACATTTTTCAAACAGAGTAAAATGGTATTATATCTGCAGTAATTAAAAGGTAATGGAATAAAAATTGCTTAATATTTTCTCTTATGGACATGAAAACTGAAAACTATATATGAAAACTATTCTTGAACGTGCGCTTCAGAGAAGTTATTATTCCTTTCCAATACTCTCCACTTTTAAAATATTATTTATTATTGAAAAAATGGTGTTTCACTGTACATTAGTTATCGATTTCTTTCGCTATAAATTATCGATTTCGACCGAGTATCGACAGCTGAGTCTTTAATGATTTGTGAAGTTTCCAAGTCTTCACCATCGATTTTGGCACGTAGCCAAGCAACCACTGAGCAGTCAAGAGTTATTATCTCCCGCTTCGCACTATTAGGTGTTAGTCTTCGCCTGGCTGACGTTTTTCTTGCAGTTTGGATAAAATTTCAATAATGGCAGGAATCCATTACATCCGAACGTAGTCGTTAATCATTCAGTACTTATAAAAGTTCATTTTTTCTGAAGTCCATTGACAATAAATTCGTTTTATTACTAAGGTAATATAGGTAACGAACAATATAATAAACAAAATAAATAATAACATTGATGTCGTTGCAAAGATTTCTAATATAAATTTTCTGTTTTTAGACATTTTTAAAAATTAAATTTGGTTTCCTAGGCTTATTCAAAATACCCAGTCTACTCCTGATTAATTGAACACTTGTATGAATAAAACGTATGAAAATGAAATCTAGCCGTTTCTACCTAATGAATGATTCATTTTCAATTTTTATTACGACTTAACAGGCACAGGATAAAGTGTTTCAGTTAAAAATGTAATATTTTCTTGGGACGAGTTTAAGATATTCTATCAAATTCTATAAAATAAAAAAAATACATCTTAAGGAAGAATGAATTTAAGCGATCAGTTTTTCTCCTATCCAATTTTCACGAAGAAGAGATTCTCAGTCATATGAGAAAAGTTATATCAATTTTAGAATGATTTGTTTGTACACTATGAAAGAAACAGGTTTTAAGAACACAATTTATTATTCAAAAAATATATTCTAAAATCCAGAAATGTTGAAATATTGATGTTTCAAAATTTCGTAAAATACAAAACTCTTAACGCTGATGAAGAAAGAATTTCAGGGAATTCATTGGAAGAATATCATCTGAATTTTCCAGTGCGTAAACCTTTTATCTCCATTTCCAAATGTTACTTCGTGACAATTGAAAGTATTGTCATCGTGCACGGAAATCGGCCACTTTTCGACAGAAAACTTTTATTTCTGCACCATGGTAACTAAGAAGTTGATACATTTTTTTTATGATAATCAATGATGAATCAATTGATACAGAATTTTTGCAACTTTCACAATGTAACGGGATCTTGTAGCGGAGGAATCTGGGAGAGAAACTGAACTGATCATCCAAGTTATTCTATACCTACTATAGTTATTACTGTTACTTTGCCTTAATTTACTTTACGAGACTCGTACCAATAGACCTGCTCTTCCGTTTGACTGCGCAAATTTTGCTACGCACTTTTTACCATCTAGCGGAGAAAGGCGGTATTACCTTGAGCGATGAAACAGGCATTTTTAATTTATCTCAGAGGTTGTTTTTAGGCCTAAGGATCTTTTACATGCAGTGAGTTACTACATGAGGCAGCCGGCTTTACTTCCCCTACGAAGGAAGGCATTCGAAGAATTTTTTTCACCCTTTCTCGAATTTGAACCCGCAAACTTGAGTACAACAGCCTGGTACATCAACCGTTATACCACCGGATCCACATTACTGTATCTATTACTTACTTACTTACTACAGTTATTCACGAAAATTATGACTCAGTATTGTCATTTAGTGCATCAAAGTTCATGATAAGACTTCGAACGTTATATGTTAAGCAAATAACATTGGAATAGTACTGAAACATAAATACAAATGTATTATTGTAGCCAAATAATACTTGGCAAAATATGCACAGAGTGCTTTTACCCTTTTATAAAGTTCATAATGTAAAGAAATAGTACGACTACCGTACTACACGCCTCTTCTTGTTGCTATAAAATACAAGTAGTGAAAGACGACAAGGAAATTTGGTTGTATTTCACAGGAAGAGCGTGAGAAAGTTCTCATTGACAGGTAGAAAACATGCATTTCGGTTGTATCTGTGTAGTAGGCAGGAAATGTTGCAAGTAGCTTTCCTTTTTAGAGCCAGGTTGACGGAAAGAAAGCTTTTCTCTTTGCTATCGGTTTGTAATGCATTTATTGATTACAACAAGATAATATATGAGATGAATATCAAAAACACCCCAACAACTACTGACATGAACTTTTCACAAATCTTAAAAGATAGCTTATATTTTGAGAAATAAAAAGATTTATAAGTGTAAAATAATAAGCACTAATCTCTGAATCTGAAAATGATGTACTGCAATATTTTCCCCGATAACGTTTTACATTCTTGCATACTACATACACTGTAGCATAGAAAAAGTTATGTAATACTGCAGCAAACTAGTGATACTACCACAGTACGTAAATTCTCCAGAAACAGTACGTAAAAACATCCAGAACTAAAGGCCACCCGATATGTTGCATTATGAATGCATTCGAAACTACCTTATCCATTATAATTACATTATGCATATCTGTAAATACATTCTTCCCGTATTTAATAGAGCTCTTTATACCATTTTATTGAACGTAGGAAACATTATAACATGAACGTTAAGTAACTAAAGCCGCCATTTATCTTATGCCTCCCATCATGTAGCCGTTCAACAATAAACATCTCAAATATACATTGCTGTATTGTTTGGAAACGTCGTGTACAGTGGTATTAATAGCTTATCATAATAAAAGTTCATACAAAATTATTGTGATCAATTTTCAAACTTTTCTTTTATATGGCTTTTAAATCGTATTTTTTCAAGTTAAAATAATATGAAATAGTAAATAAACGAATATTATTCTAAACAAATTTGTAGATACAACAGTTAATTATTACTCATTTCTAGCTTGTCCTTTCACATTGTGTACATTCGAATAAACCAGAAAATTTCTGCCAAATATTACAAAAGTTTCCAATGCTAAGTGGTAATCCTATAGAACAACGGAAGCTAACATTAAGCACACTACAATAAGTTTACAATAATTTTAATACGTAATTTACTAATTATTTTTTTACATAAATAGCATATATATGTCTGAAATTTATTTGCATGCTATTCGAAGTTCGATGTGTTACAACACCCAACTCAAACGAAGCGCGGGAAATTCGAATTTACCCTTTTTCCTCTCTTTTCAAAAATACAGGGAGTGCGCCGAAAACCGGACCATTACACGAAGACTACTCAAATATTCGAAATATTGTATACGATCTTATTTCAAAATCTGTTTTTAAAGAGCCAGTTTCATTCAAGAAAAAGTCTCTCTCTTCAATATTTTATTTGAAAGAAGACGAAAAAAACATTTTAACTTTTCGAATATTGGAAAATCAGGGATTTCAACGGAAATGAGACCTGCTTCATTCTCTTTTGTGTTCTTTATGCTATCCAACAACATTTAATTAAAAATCCTGTGCTATATGTTGAAAATTTTGCCAATGCCCGAGGGGCTGATTGAATTGAAAGATCTATTTCAAATTCAAGAGCCCGAGACATCAGCCAGATCAAATGTGGAATACCAATTTTGGTAAAAATCCGGTCTGCGGTCAAGCCGCTAGCACTGTTCACAGGCAAACAGACGAATCATTCGCTGTAATTTCAATTTTCTTTCAAAAATAATTAAAATTGTTCAACATAAACCAAAAACATTGAACGCACCCATTCAGGGCACCTACAGATAAGAAATAAACCAAACGTTATGTATGTTTCAATTCACAACCCTGTAAAACATGTATGTATGTATGTTGAACAGAAAGACAATAAATTTAAAAAATAAGTAAAATAAGATCCACAAAAAATGAATTTGTGCTACACTACGAATTGAGGCCGGAAGGCTCGAATGTTACGTATGTCTGGATCAACGTACAATGTGAGCAGAATTTTTTCTTTGAAAATATGTAAATCTTCAATGAAAAGTACCATTATCGATGACAATATGAAATTCAAGAACGACAATAATTGATTTGCAATTAGCTTGATTTCTTTAATTTAAATCTCATTTACTGTCAGTATTTCCGTTATTAGTTTACTTAGTAAGATTTTTTCGGCAATCTTTTAGAGTAAGTTTTCATAGTCAGCAGTAAGATAAACGATAATGTCGCAGCAATTAAATTTCTTAATGTGCTTGAACTATATTTTCCAACTAAAACTTTGGCATATCTGGCGCAATCCGCAAAGATTTTTTCTTTCCATACTTTTGTATCATCTTAAACGACTTTAATGCAATGCGATTTTATTATGATGTAGAGTCTGGAGTGAATGGGAGGGGTAGTTAGGATAGTACTGTAGAATGTAGGTTTTGTGTTTGGTAAAAGACCTTCGGCCAAACTTCGACCTATCATGTTGAATATTCGTTTCAAACGACTTACTAAATAACGACTGTAAGACAAAAGTAATTCTGAAATTGCCATACGTACCGAAAGAGAAGTATATAACCAGGAAGTGAATTTAACTTTTCCTCAACCCTCGGAGTTACTAGAAATTGGCCTTGAAATTTCGATTTCCGCCAAGGTTATCGCAAGCGCAGCCGGAAAGAGGCGCGAGTTTGAAGGTGGCTGCTTTCTTCCGGCGAAGCCGGTTTCACTGACGCCCCCATTCGGGAGGCCGCGTGGGTCGTCACTTTCTTCTATGAGGTCACGGTAGAAGAGCGCGGCAGCGGAGGTTGGCACGCCTGACATTCAAGAACCGGCGCCAGAGGCGGACACATTGGTTGATTAGTGATTCTGGAAAAGTTAACTGCTAAAATTATTAGTTCCGTTAGTGTAGTGCATTTCTTAGGAGGATGGCTGAAGATCTTTGTAATGTTTTCATTCGGAAGATGGCTGTGACCTTTCGCCGCTGGAGAGTGAAATCCGGCGCCAACCTACTGGTCGGATTTTGGTGTTTTCCCCAACCAGGAACTTCCACAAGCCGAGAGCCGTCCCTGCCAGGACAAGCTCTAAGTTCCCGTATGGTCTCCCGGCATGTGTGGTAGTGTAGTGCATTTAAGTGTAAGAGTGACGGGCTAGGACAGGACAAGGAAGAGGAAGGAAAGATCGCACGTGGTCCGTTTGATTGATTGATTGATTTTTTCGGGTTTCCGGGCGCGGGTTTCCGGTCATTAGTCCCTTTAGTGCAGTGCATGTTTTTTCTCAGGAGATGGCGGTTATCTTCCCCCGCCGGATGGTGAGATCCGGCGCCCACCTACCGTCGGCAAGTGAGGTTTCCCCCAACCAGGACTCTCCCACCAGCGGGGCACCTCCTCAGCCGGGACAAGCTTTAAGTTCCCGACCGGTCTCCCGGAATATGTGGTAGTGTAGTGCATGTTAGTGTAAGTGTGTGTAAGGGGAGAGGATAGGACAAGGAAGAGGAAGAAAAGATCACACGCGCGGTCCGTGGCCCGCTTGGTAAGGTACTGCTCCGGCATTCACCTGGTGTTGATCGGAGAAACCACGGAAAACTACCGATCAGAGCAGCCGGCCGTTAGAATTCTCCTCCAGACAGCGACTGAATTCGACCTAACTAAAAAGCTAGTGTCGAAAATCCTGCGCAGGCGCAGTGACATCAGTTGATGCACTGAGCTACCGCTCCCGGTACGTGACTTGGGACGCGATGATGGAATCCGTGTGGGTGGCAGGTCATTTACGCGCGCAAGGGCACGGTCGCGAGGCGGCCGACGGCCCGCCCGCGGGTTGGCAGGCCTGGCGCGCGGCGTGGGCGGGGGCGGGGCGATGGCGGCGCGTGGCCGCGGCGGGCGTCGCGACGCGTCGCGGCAGTCGCCAGCATGCCGCCACCGGGACTCCTCCTCGTGGCGGTGGCGGTGGCGGTGGTGGTGGCGGCGGAGGAAGAGGCGGCGGTCGCCCTGCGCGTGCGCACGCAGGCCGGGTGGGTGCGCGGTTCGGCGATGCGCACGGCGCACGGCCGCTTCTTCAGGGCGTTCCGGGGCGTGCCCTACGCCGAGGCGCCCGTGGGGCAGCGCCGCTTCCGCCCGCCCGCCGACAAGGCGCCCTGGGAGGGCACGCTGGACGCCCTGCACGAGGGCGCGCCCTGCCTGCAGGTACCACGCCCACCGCGCGGGGGGCGATCCATTTCCGGTGCACCTCACCCCAATGTTTGTCCTTCCAAGCGTGCGATTTTTGGGTCAACATATTTCCAGCAATCCCTCCTATTGTTTGACTATCCATATTCACCAGGGGAAGTACTATGGGGAAGTACCAGGGGAGGTACCTATGTTTTGTCAACACATTTCCCCAGAGAACCTCACGTAATGTTTGACCTTCCAAACTCACCAGGAGAAGTGTTTTGGGTCAACACATTTCCGGAGAAGCTCACCTAATGTTTGACCTTATACACTCACCAGGAGAAGTGCTATTTTTTGTTAACACGTTTCGAGCAAACCTAATGTTTGACCTTCCAACCAGGAAAATTGTTTGGGATCATTCCAGTTCCTGTGCCCCCACCTAATCCACATTTTGGATCAACTTTCGATTAACTATTTTCGAACTGATATTTCAAACCCAGAGGCCGTGTCATTTTGTAGTCGATCCATTTCCAGTACACCTCACCTAATGTTTGACCTTCCGAACTCACCATCGTTTGAAATCAATCCATTTATAGTGCACCCCGCCTAATGTTTGATCTTCTAAACTCACCAGAGGAATTACTCTTTGGGTCAATTCATTTCCAGCTAACGTTTGACCTTCCAAGCCCACCGGAGGAAGTATCGTTTGGGGTCAACTCATTTACGGCATATCTCATCCAATTTTTAAACTGACCTTCCAAACGCACGAGAGGTCGGACCATTTGGTGTCCACCCATTTAATTGCACCTCTCTTAATATTCAACTTTTCAAACTCAATACCCGTGAGGCTGTTAATGTCGTTTGTTGTTCGATAGTTAAATAATTCAGAATGCTCAGTTGTCCAGTAACAAATAGTCCCCTTCATATTATTGAAATTTATACATTTTGTCCATCAACTTGGAATTATGGAAAAAGTAACCACACGTGTTTACCTCACTGCAAATAGGACTTCACAGAACTTTCAAATTCCCTCACTATGAACTTTTAAAAACGTACTAAATTATCTTGTTGGAAAATTCACATTTTGCAGACAAATCTTTGTTATAGTATAGACGACTGGAAAGTAATTAAATTATCATTATGTATTTCACCTTTTTAATGCATTCGACGTCAACGTATTATCCTTTGATGCCTTGATGTAAAAGAAGTACTAGTTTTTTCTTAAGATTTTCGTATGTTTTCCTAAGACTTCTTTCTTCATGAATTTCCAAGAAATTTATAATGAAATGAAAAGAGGAATCCAATGTGTAAATTTCTCTAGCGTGTGTTCAGAAAGTGTAATCAAATTACCCTTATAGCTTTATAATGAATCCAATGCAATATAACGGGTTCATGTAATAACTACGAAAATTAATCATACAATTTCGAAACTGATGATTTTCTAAAATTGTTCTAGTTAACAATCTTTAAAATTTATTTTGTTGTTATCGATGTATTATTACTTTATTACTCGTCTAAGCACTTGTAAACAAATGCGCGATACAGGTTCATGTATACGGAAGTGCCATAAAGAAAATAAAATGAGACATTTTGTATCAACTGGTTTTCTCACATTTACTTCTTTGAATTGGCAAAGTTCTCTGAATTCACCATCAGAAGAAATTGCTTTTAGGAATCGCGAGATCGTCCAGTTTTTACTGTAATGTAACTGCATACCTTAAATACGTTAATACTTGAATTCAATGTTAAGCAGTTTGTTCGATTATTCTTTAACGCCAATTGGACCACGGCCTCCAAGCCCGGAAACTCTCTCTGAAATTGACACCGGTCGTGAAAGCTTATGATCCTATATAATTTGAATTTTCTCACAAGTTCATATTATTTTGAATTCTAAATGTGGATTTGTAGTTTACACTCTCTGGGTTTCTCGTAAAATGTATGGAGAAGACTCACCTCTTATACTTAATCTGTTTCGCTTAAAAATATTAAAGAAATTTCAATGAAATGTGGAATATCATTCGAAACTCATCAACTATTTTTGAATGGATTGGAAACATTGTATCAACAGAAAATTCGTGACTACTTGATAAAGGTCCGTGAATGTATGCAATTAGCCAGGTACCATTGTTGTATTGAATATTTCTGCGGAAGCAGAATTTCACTGTAGGTTGTTTGTTACATAATTTAGATGACTAGTAGATTCATGAACTGTTCTCAGTTTCGAGCCGAAATGAGAAATTACTACGAAAGTTGCTAATAATTCCAATTGGGTTGTAAAAGAGCTCCCTCAGTCTACAAGACATGTGCCTGCAGGATACCGACTGCGAGGCATGTTTCAAAGTAACTTTTCATTTCCGGTGAACTCAAATAGGATGCCTTCAGCTCCGGAGTAATTGGTTGTCCAGTGAATGCCTTTCGGGGTGCAGGATCCAATATAAAAGTTATTAACATAAGGTTATATGCGAAATGTTTTTAATTTTTACTTTTGAACTCGTGTTTGACACAGAATCGCGAATGCACAAAATCGCTAAATCCTCAACATGCTTTTCACACAATCATTCTTTAGGCGAGAAGAACCGTTTGAGGTGCGGCATTTTTTTCTAAACTCTTTATGTGTATCTTTTCTTCTGTCCCATATTTTGTTTATTCTTAAAATGCTACATCACATTAGATATCCTTTAAAATTCGCTTCAAATCTATTAAATCGGAGTCTGTTTAGAGCCGTTGCATATGATCACTGAGGATAAATCGAACATATTTATATTCATTATGAAAAAAATTATTACTTCTCTGAAAATAATTGAATTACTGCATTAAAGTGAAGATTAAAATGAAGTCGCTGAATTGATTGTGGGTGGCGAATTTCAAATGCTGTTGCAATTCCCTCAATATGAAACTGTGAATCAGTGGAGTTCTAAATTGTATAGACAGCAATACGTCACATGCAGATATTTTATGTTGCTGAAAGTATTGCGTGTGTGATGCAAATTATGCTTCATAACAAGATGATCAAAGTTCAAAATCTGTCTTGTTCTTATCTTCTGGCAAGCGAAGACGCGCAATTTTGCATTTCATTGTGAGTAATCCAGCGATCACTGACCGACATATTACTGAAGTGTTGATAACTGTGTACAGTAGCGATGAAATACGATTCAAGATAAAATATTAATTTTGACGAATGAAGTGTATTTTTTTCATAGGGGCAGCTGTATCATTCCTACTTCTATGACGATGCTATAGATACAACACTTGAAAAATATTGAAGAAATATTTTCTTAAATTTAATTTGGAAAATTTTAAACATTTTGTGCTCTGCAGGGTAATATCCATCATTTGATACTTCATTTGTATGCTTCCTTCTGTTATTTCAGTTAGTTGAAACAAAATAAACGTTTTAGTGGTAGTGTGAGAAATTTGAAAAGCATATCCAATAATCTAATACTCATAATTCACATTTTTGTAAATAATAATCAAAATAAACAATTGATAAACACTGGCAAATCGAGTGTGTGCGGACACCCAAATGCGGTTCTTCGCTGAATACAAACTACGATAGTCATGGAATTATCCGAGCAGCCGTCAGAAATGTTCACTTGGTACTGAAATATCTTAGATCTTATATATTATTATATTGTTCTTAGCTTTGAATAACTTTCCTAATCACATTTAGGATAAACTAATTACATTTAGAAGCGAATTTCAAATTTTTGAACGGAAAATAATGGTTATAATTTTTTTTCACTGCCGTCCACATTGTTTAAAATATGGAAAAAAATGTTGTAGAATGTTATAAGACTCAGGAGAAAATTTAGGGAAAAATTGAGACAATACTCCAACGTTATCACGTCGCAAATGAATTTCAAAATTGTATTTACTTTTTTCTATATGAATTTGGCGTCAAAATTCGTTCACAAAAGCGCCTTCAAATTGTACTGTTTCCAGTCTCTGCAACTTTTTTCAGTCAGATACATGAAACAGCTGCTGATCAAAAATAAAACATCCAAAACAAGTTTCTCGTTGAATATCTGCAACAGGTTGCTCTAGAAGACTTTTTTTGTGCATCTATGTCATTTTCTATTCTCTTTTATACGAGCATCGCGATTATCGATTTGGTTTAGAGAGTCGGGGTCGGAGGACTGCCAGTTCTTGAAAGTATACACGTTTTTAAACAAACGTGTGCATAATTATGTAATGCATATTTAAAAAAACCATTTTTTCAAAAACCTCCCAAAATGTTTCTTTAATTTTTTCTACGGATAAAATAAGGAACACATAAAGAACGGTGCAGGTCTCATTTTCTTTGATGTCTCTGAATTTTCGAATATTGTGTTTTGAAAATAGAGGGCGAGACAATTAGATTTTTAAACCTTATCCCAAACTGATAAGACAAAACGTAACATAATTTCGCACAAAACTTCGTTTCTTCTCCGATAGGAATAGCGCAGTGCATCAACTGATGTCACTGCCGCGCTTCTGACCGGAAGGTCCTAGGTTCGAGTCCGGACGACGGCAGGATTTTCGACACTAGCTTTTCAGCTAGGTCGAATTCAGTCGCTCTCTGTAGGAGAATTCTAGCGGCCGGCTGCTGTGATCGGTAGTTTTCCCTGGTTTCTCCGATCAACACCAGGCGAATGCCGGAGCAGTATCCTACAAAACGGGCCACGAACCGCGTGCGATCTGCCCTTCCTCTTCCTTGTCCTATTCTCTCCCCTTACGCACACACACTAACGTGCACCACACTACCACATATTCCGGGAGACCGGTCCAAAGATTAGAGCTTGTCCCGGCTGGGGCGGTGCCCCGCTGGTGGGAGAGTTCTGGTTAGGGGGAAACCCCACTAGCCGACGGTAGGTCGGTGCCGGATCTCGCCATCCAGCGAGGGGAAAATCACCGCCATCTCCCGAGAAAAAAACCATACACTACACTAACGGGACTAATGTCAGAAGCAGTTGACGCGTCCGGAAACACGAAAAAATCAATCAATCAATTAAGCGAGGGTCACCCAACTAGGAACCCGCGAGTCTCGAATTCGCTTAACCTTCGTGACTTCACGAAGCGTAGTAAATGGATTCGGCTAGCGCCGCCGAAATATGTCAATCAATTCATTTCTTCCTTTTCCACTATGGATATCCACATTTCTGGAATAACCACAGGTTGTTTTTTTTGGCAGGTGAGCCACCTGAACCTGTCGGAGTCGGGGTCGGAGGACTGCCTGTTCCTGAACGTGTACGCGCACGTGGGCGCGCAGAACCACCCGGTGCTGGTGTACATGCACGGCGGCTCCTTCCTGGAGGGCCACGGCGGGCTGCGCTTCGTGGAGCCGCAGCTGCTCATGGAGCACGACCTGCTGCTCGTCTCCTTCAACTACCGCCTCGGCCCCTTCGGCTTCCTCAGCACGGAGGACGCCGCCATGCCCGGCAACTACGGCCTCAAGGCACGTCGCGTCACGCGTTGCTTCTGTACCGGGAGCGGTAGCTCAAGTGATGTGACTGCAGCGCCTCTGACCGGGAGGTCCTAGGTTCCCACTCCCCACGGCGGCAGGATTTTCGACACTAGCTTTCCAGCTAGGTCTAATTCAGTCGCTGTTAGGATGAGAATTCTAGCGGCCGACTGCTCTGATCGGTAGTTTTCCGTGGTTTCTCCGATCAACACCAGGTGAATGCCGGAGCAGTACCCTACCAAACGGGCCACGGACCGCACGCGATCTGTCCTTCCCCTTCCTTGTCCTATCCTCTCCTCTTACACACTCACTTACACTAACGTGCACTACACTACCACACATTCCGGGAGACCGGTCGGGAGCTTAGAGCTAGTCCCGGCTGGGGCGGTGCCTCGCTGGTGGGAGAGTCCTGGTTAGGGGGAAACCCCGCTAGCCGACGGTAGGTCGGCGCGGGATCTCGCCATCTAGCGGGGGAAGATCGCCGTCTCCCGAGGAATGCATGCACTACACTTACGGGACAAACGAACTAAGCTGTTCGCGCGCTCAGAATCACTAACGAACTAACCAACCCCCGAAATCGTTGGTCCTGTAGTGTTGTGAATGGGTTTATTCCGGGAGATGGTGGTGATCCCCACCTGGCTCGGTGGCTCATTGGTTATTGTGCTCGCTTTCTACCGCGTCAATCGACGACACGGGTTCGATTCATAGAGAGGCAAATTATACCCGTTCGCTTTCCTTATAAATATCCTAGTATCTATAGTTGTGTGACGATAAGAAAGCCTACTGTACGGTTATGAATACCGGTATTTACGGTCAACCCCTTATCCCGAGAGGCTGGGTCACCGCTGGTCGACCAGGGCCCGTAGCGGGCTGTCGAGCCCTAGAACAGAAAAAGGTGGCGATCATCCTGAACCGCAAGATCGTAACTGATGTGACTGTAGGGCCTCTGACCAGCAGGTTCTAGGTTCGAATCCCGACGGTGGCACTATTTTCGACACTAGGTGGAATTCAGTCGCTGACTGGAGGAGAATTCTAGCGACCGGCTGCTCAGATGGGTAGGTTTCCGTGGTTTCTCCGATCAACACCAGACGAATGCAGGAGCAGTACCCTACCAAACGCGCCACGGACCGCGCGCGATCTGTCCTTCCTCTTCCTCGACCTATCCTCTCCCCTTACAACACACATTTACTCTAGCATGCACTACAAAATCACATATTCCGCGAGACCGGTCGAAAGCTTAGAGCTTATTCCGGCTGGGGCAGTGCCCCGCTGGTGGAAGAGCCCTAGTTATGGAAAAACTACTAGGTCGGCGCCGGATGTCGCTATCCATCGGGGGAAGTTCACCGCCATCTCCCGAGAAAAAAAAGGCGCGTACTACACTTACCGGACTAATGACCTAAGCTTTTGACGCGCCCGGAATCACTAACAACCAATCAACCACCTAGTTGGAAATCCCCTAGTTCTACAGGAATTAATGAATCATTTGTTGTAACTGTGTGTGTGTGTGTTTGTGCGCAGGACGCGCTGTCGGCGCTGCGGTGGGTGCGCGCCAACGCGGGCGCGTTCGGGGGCGACGCGGGCCGCGTGACGCTGGCCGGCGCGAGCGCGGGCGCGGCCGCCGCCCACCTGCTGGCGCTGGCGCCGCCGGCGGCGCGCCTGCTGCGCGGGGTGCTGCTGTCCAGCGGCGGCGCGCTGTCGCGCTGGGCGCTCACGCGCGCCGGGCACCCGCTCCGCGCGCCGCGTCGCCCCGCTCGTCGGCTGCGACCGCGCCGCGCCCTCCGACGCCCTGGCGCGTTGCCTGCGCGACGCCGACGCGCAGGCGCTGCTGCGCACCTACCACGCGCTGCGCCCCGCCGCCGTGCCGCCGCTCTTCGCGCCCGTCGTCGAGCACCCCAGGTGAGGCAAGGTCGCACTTCGACATTATACAGGCGACTCCGGCTATAGCGTACTCGGATATAGTGAACTCGGTTTGAACTCGGATATAGTGAACTCGGATATAGTGAACTCGGGTATAGTAACTCGGATATAGTAAACTCGGATATAGTGAACTCGGATACAGTGAACTCGGATATAGTGAACTCGGATATAGTGAACTCGGATATAGTGAACTCGGATATAGTGAATTCGGATATATTGAACTCGGGTATAGTGAACTCGGGTATAGGGAACTCGGCTATAGTGAACTCGGGTATAGGGAACTCGGCTATAGGGAACTCGGGTATAGCGAACTCGGGTATAGGGAACTCGGGTATAGTGAACTAACGGGTATAGTGATGTGAAGTCTGTTATAGTAATATAATGAACTCTCTGTTATAGTGAACTCTGAATAGTGTCAGTGATCCCGTTTCACTTACATTACAAACAAGTACTAGTAGATTCGGTTATAATTCTGAACTTCGGCTGAAGGGAACCTAGGAAATGCAACGTTCTAGAAATTAATTCATATTTGAAAAAAGTATCATAGTACCACAAAGTCCAATACTGGACTGCTTGGAGAGAATCTCGGCTAAAATTCTTTAACAAAGAAGTCTACAGGTATAGTTATTTTTCTACAGTTACCAGAGAAAGTGTCTAGGGCGACAATTCTTAATGAAGATCTACAATATATACTTCGGATTGAAAAATCTCAAATAATATTATAGTAGTTATTCAATCAAAAAAATCGTGAAAAATGTTTAGAATCCATGGCAAAAAACAACGCAGGAGCGGCTTTCCAACTTCTAACTACTAATACACTTCGTAAATTTATTAAAGACAGTCAGTAAAAAAGTGTATTAAAATGTTTCACAGTAAACACAGTTACAGAAACATCGCTAAAGCCGTACACAATAACGGTGTTTCCCTAGTCCTTTTTATTGTGATCATCAGGTGCTTGGACGTGCATAAATTTATATAAATAAGGAAATTTAGCAGTTGAACTAATTGATGTGCAAATTGATGAACGTCCAACACCTGAAGATGACAATAGAAAGAACTATAGAAAAGTAGTGAATGTATAGTACTTCAGTGAAACTTATATAACTGTGTTTTTATCGAATAAATTATAATTAACTTTTGATTGTCATTAATATACTTGGTCCTTTATCATCTTATATTAAACATCCAATAGACAGTTTATATTCATATATTTAGTTCTAACTGCCAACCCCACTTCTCTTAATTGACATTACTGCCTGTTGGGTCGTTACAATACTTCTGCCATTTCCGTGCCCCCACTTGTAGTTAGTTAGTTAATGCCTTATTTTACGTGGCGAGACACCGTCTTCGCGAGCTCTTCCGCCTAACCACGCAAATTTCGCTACGCTCCTTTCACCACCTAGCGGAGAAAGGAGGTACTATTTTGGGCGACGAAACAGGCGGATCTCAATTTTGCTCAGAGGCTTCATTTAGGCTTAAAGATCTTTTACATGCAGTAAATCTACTACATGGGACAGCCGGCTTTACTTCCCCTCTGAAAGGAAGTACGAAGGATTTTTTCGCCCTTAAAAATCCACGGCTTCGATCGGGTTTGAACCCGCAAACTCGGATATTGTAACAGTCCGCTACGCTGACCGTTACACCACCGAATCCGCCATGTGGTCGAGCTGACGCGCTAGCCGCTGGTGCTCCTTCTGCCGCAGCGCGTCGAGCGCGGAGGAGCCGCTGGTGTCGGCGCCGGTGGGGCAGCTGGTGCGCCGCGGCGCGTCCGTGCCCATCCTGGCCGGGGTGACGTCGGACGAGAGCCTGGAGTGGGGCCGCAACCTGCGGGCCGCCGTGCGGCAGGAGGCCTTCGAGGACGCCTTCCTCGACGAGGAGATCGCCAAGATCTCGCCGGTGCGCGCGCGGCGCGGCCTGGTGTCTCGCCTGCGCCGCTTCTACCTCGGCGGCGCCTCCGGCGTGCAGGGGCAGCTCTTCACCGAGGCCAACGCGTCCGCTTTGTTCTCGGACGCGCTGTTCAACTACCCGGCGTACCGCGCGCTGGCGCTGCAGGCCGCATCGGGACGCGCGCCCGCGTATTTCTACGTGTTCGGCTTCCCGGGCCGCGTGAGCGAGACCGCGCGGCGGGGCGGGCTCGTGGGGGGCGTGGTTCACGGCGACGACCTGCTCTACGTGCTGGGCAGGCAGTACCCGGCGCCCGCGGGCTGGCCCAACGCCACCGAGGAGCGGGTGGCCGAGCTGCTGGCCGCCGTGTGGGCCACGTTCGCGCGCGAGGCCAGGCCCGCGCCGCCGCAGCTGGACGAGCTCTGGGAGCCCGCCGCCGGGCCCGGGGACGACTTCCGGTACCTGCAGATCGACGAGCGGGCGCGGGTGAGGAGGGGACCGCCCTTCCGGAAGAGGATGGAGTTTTGGGAGAAGCTCCGACAGCTGGAACTATCCGCTGCGGTGAGTCGGGTTTCAAGACATTTATTTTTAAAAGACCGCGGCGATATCGGCATCAACTGATGTCACTGCAGTCTCTCTGACCGGGAGGTTGTAGGTTCGAGTCCCGACGGTGGCAGGATTTTCGACACTAACTTGTCAGCGAGGTTGATTTCAGTCGCGGTCTGCAGGAGAATTTTAGTGGCCGGCTGTTCTGTTCGGTAGTTTTTCGTGGTTTTGCCGATCAACGCCAGGCAAATGCCGAAGCAGTACCCTAACAAACGGGCCACAGATCGCGCGCGATCTTTCCTTCCTCTTCCTTGTCCTATTCTCTCCCCTTACACACACTTACATTAACATGCACTACACTACCATACATGCGAGTAGACAGTTTGTGAGCTTAAAGCTTGTCCTGGCTGGGGTGGTGCCTCGCTGTTGCGAGATGCCTGGTTGGAGAAAACCCCTCTAGCCGATGGTAGGTCGGTGTCGGATCTTGCCATACAACTGGGAAGACCACCGCCACCTTCCGAGAAAAAATACGACGCGCCAGAATCACTAAAATTAATCAATCAGAATGTTTAAAAAGCGTTCATCAATCCAGTACTTACTTATTTTGTACTGTATTTTAGCAAGGCAAAGTATTATACTACTGATGTTGATGCTCGAGATGGTTAAGAGTGGATACCAACTCAGCACTTAAGCCTCAACGGACGCGGGTTCGAGAACTTGAATTACGATACAGATTTCATTATGATACAGGTTCTTGAACAATCACAGTGAAGTTTACACACCAAATATTGACAGTTAATTAATCATTGAGAATCGTTCTAGTATATGTTTAGTTCAATGTGTACATTAAAATTTCATTTGATATTATATTATGCTTGCCAGTTTTAATTTCTTTTATAATTAGGAATTTTTTCGTGGAATATTATTTAAAACAAATTGGATCGTAATTTCACTTTCATCCTATTTGACTAGCGGAGTACTCCCTCGCAGGCGGACTAGTAACCATAGCCATATGCGAAAGCATGCAAGGAGTGTTAGGTGGCCTTGGCTGAATCCTTCATGTCAACTCCCACGAAACGATTCAATGTAAATTTTAACTTATAAATGTCGTAGAAAAAGTACCGTATGAAACTCGATGTAATGGGTAGTAATACATATGTGTGAAGTTGACGATGCTCGTATCGTAATATCACACTCGTGTATTAAGACCCATTATTACATTATCGTTTCATAACGTACTATTCTGCTACTGGTCGAAATTAAGCAATTTAGACAATAGATACCCCAAGTGGCCAGCTGGCTCTGGAGCAGTTTGTGAGCCAAGCGCAAGTGCAGGTGCAGGGACCCAGCGGCTGTAAGCTCCAGCCCAACGCTCAGCCCCGCAAACAATGCAGGAGGCGCAGCGGGAGAGGCCCAGCGGGGAATTCGTTATGACCTTGTGACCTTTGTGCGACATGCCGCGCTCGGGACGTAATTTGCTTCCTTCTGTGCCGGCACGACAGCCATTGCATTCTTCTCCACTCATCTCTCAAAAGCAAATTGCGTTAAAGGGGATATGAATCTCCTACCAACATTGCTTCATAGCCATTAACTAAAAAATCATACCGATTACGTTATGTTGTCTCAGATGTCTTGTTTTGAAAAATAATTATCTTTATGTAAACTTAACATAAAAAATGAGCAAAAAAATTAGTCGTAATTTTTTCAAATATTGTGTAGTACATAAACCCAAAGGGAAAATACCAAACCCTCAGAGTAGACTAGAAAGACTAGAAAAGTAGAAAGTGAGGGAACGTTGATTTAGATGCGTCAACAGTTTTGGACTTTAGTCCCTTAAGTATACTGCATTGTATGATACGGGATGTGGTGGTAGGTCGTCCGCACTGCAACGTGAGTTCTGGAGCCAACCAACCCGTCGGATTACCGAGTACAAATCAGTGTAGGTGAGAGCAGGAATGCTCTTCCAGATTCTGATTTCATTCGACCCAGCTCTCTAGGTGATATTTTAATCGCCTCCTATATTATTTCAGTAGTGTACATACTTTTTGCGGCTTTCACACGCAGCCAATCTTTATAAATGAGGTCTCTAAAGAAAGATAACTTTACGGAGACGTGACGAATTGCACTTTGACCTTCAAAATACGAAGGACTTTAAAAAACGCATCTAAATATTCATGCCTAATGCAACTCGCAACACTTAGTCGGATTTTTTAATTACAGCGTTAAATAACTCTTAAATGAAGTGTTTCAGGGCCATAAAAACGAAAACTTAGAGAACAATGGCCAAAAGACTCAAATAAACGTATCGCACACCGTATTCTACAGAATAAGATCTTCTTGAATATTCCATTACATTTCTGCTGGTTCGACGCTTCTCGATTCTACTCCACCTGTTCAGAGACCATTGAATCTGCAAAGTTATGTTAAATTGAAATAATTGCTTGATATTCTACGCGATTAACTTACTCAGGTGTGTGCCTCCCATTGCGGTAATAACGTTAAATCAGGATAGTTTGTATTGACAAGGGTGTATTGTATTGTTATCAATTACAAGGAGACATACACAACAAGTGACGGAGGATAACAGGATCTTGAAGAAAAAACATTTTTTTTTATTTTATAGGGAAATGGAAAACTAGGGAAGAGTGTAAGATTTAATTTGCAAGAGTTCTCGCTAGTTCTGCTAATTTCTTTTTTGTTATGATATGAAGTTTTCACGTAGACGTAACGTCAACATGAAATCCAAGTATTTTACTGATGTACATTCAATTCTTTCAAAAAACATCAAATATATATATAAACCGAATGATTTTATTTCAACATTAAATGAATGGATAGCACACACACATGTATAAACCTTTATAGATAGGTCCTTATTGGTCTGAGAATAATTATATAAAGTGTAATGAGTCTTTGTATTTTAACAAATATACTATTAGTCAATTCGTTAAAATGCAGAAACTCGTAACAGGTTTGGCAACAAGGCGTGAAATTTTTAAAGCCATAAATTGCGATACGTTTCAATTGAGAGAGTGAAAAAAGCGACAAAACAAGAGAGGAAATTGAGGTTAAAATGCACGAGAAAATTAAAAAAAGAGAATTTAAGGGAATAAACAAAGATGTTACAGAACGATACACTCAAACTTCAATTCCGATCAAACTAATTATGCAACTCTCCAATGTCTAATGTCCTTTTGTTCATAATATAAAACCAATTTACTGAATGTTCAGGTTTTTAAAAAATTAAATAAGCAGTAAATAAAATGTACAAAAAACAACTATGAAGGTAGTATCGACAATCCACTACCGTTAGGATAGGAACCTTAGGACTTGTTGTTGAGAATTTGTTGCCGCTGAGATATCGCGGTCAGTAAGACAAGTTCTGGCACAGAACACATTTAATTTATTTTCAAAATATTGTTTTTGAGGTAATTTAGATCGTAAGAGCTGATGAAATTAATATAATAATGTAATGTAATTGAAAATAGTTTTATTCGGAATTGAATGTTACTCATCGTAGTAAACAGATATAATATATAAGGAAGAATTCACTTTCGAAAAAAAACGTTTCTTAGTCCTTTTGGGCATTGGGTGCACATATATCTCTGCAGAAATCCCCCGTTAATTTCTGCCTTTTGTCTTCTAAAGTCGCAGCCTGTAAATGTCATTATCCCTTTGACCAGGGGCTAGGCGTCGTTTGTAACGGGGGTTCCCAGATGGTCACCCGTCCAGAAACCTTTGGTATCTCGAGTGGTTTAATGACCGTGACTTCACGGAGCGTATTTAAGCATTTCGCCTAACGACGCCGACACTTTTGCCTTGAAGTACGGGGATTACTTGCGCCGTTGACTTTGATGTTTCGAAATCTACAGAAGCATTACTCACGTCTCCAATTGTTTTTCCAGCGATCTGAGATGCTAAAGAAGCCGTTGGGAGTTAAATGTCACATAAAATTTTTAATGTCTCCAGCTGCGATTATCCATCATGAGCTGTGTTTGAAACTGAGCGGTGCTTTGATGCTTCTTATTGCCAACAGTTGAGTCAACAGATACTTGGCGAAGAACTAGTTAACGCGCCTTTGCGTCTGTCTGGCAGTCCGATGACTCAAGCATCGCGAACGAACTTTGAAGCAATTAAGACTGTGGCATCTATAAACAATTCACTATATCATTTGGGGACGTGACATTAATGTCAAATGTTATGTCAAGATGACCCACGACATTTTTGATTCAGAATTATTGTTTATTTTCTTGTTTCTAGGTGGAACTTATCAAAGTTGCGTTTGATCAAAATTAGTTAATGAGTCATTAATGTATTATAGTAAGTTTTAATCGAATTTAAATTCAAAAAGATATATAAATTAAACATTACTTTTTGTAATAAAATATCTGGGCCTTTCGTAGTATTGGAGTTATTCCAACCTGCGTGCTAGGGCTTACCAGATACATAAAAAATAAAAATATAAATAGAGAATTCAGCCAGTAACGAAAAACTATTTCCAGTGTGTAAGTGAAATGTGTGCTATTTGAATGAATTAGCAAACTTTGCTATTTACACTTTATTTAATCAAAATCAAGAGTTTTCCTCTAACATGTGTTTGAAATACAACAGCTAGTCCTACTAACAAAGAACTTAAAAGTTGACGAAAAAAATAATTTAGTGACATCGATCTCCTCCTCATTCATATATTTCTGAAAAGTACACTCATAAGATATTTATACTATCGATAAATTTTATATTATATTTTTTTGATAATATTATTTTGCTTGTTTCTTGTTGACATGTTAATGCTATCAATGTACGAACTTATTTAGTTAGGAAGAGAAATAATCTGCCAATAAGAAATTTAGTTCTATTATTTGTGTATTTTGAATTTGTACCATAATCGCGAGACGTTGAACGTTATAAATTTACAAAACTTATTGAAGTATTATTGTAACTTGATAACACTTAGGAATATTTTTTTAGATTTAACAAAAAAATTTTACCACTTTCCGATGTACACAGAAAAATTCGTAATTTTATGAAAATTTCGAATATCTCTCTTTTATTCGAACTCAAAACTAGCCAAACAGCAAGGAAATTAAACATTTACTTACAAGTAAATCTGCATACATTTCTCTCGTATCGTGTAAAAAAGTAGATTCCTGCAAAAGAAACAGTAATTCTTGTACTTAACCTATTTCGCTGATGGATGTCTGAAGAACATTCGTGTACCCTTATCTCTATCAATGCAATAACTGACATCGTGACTTCAAATATTCGTGGACTTTTAACCACTAATAACAATTGTAATTCACTGCACAATTAATCTCCTGCTTTCCTTTCCATTCCCAGTCGGAACTCCATTCACACGAGTATGAGATAACTCGCGTCAGTGTTCCAATTCATTCAATTGTGCTTCATTAACACTATCTGCCTCAGTATTATCTTTACTCGAAGCAAACCAACGCACTTTCATGTTCGTTTGTTTCTTTTACCATTGATTTGTCATCAATAGTTACTGCACGTAATTTTGTCATATTTTGTTCAATATTTGTTAATAGTGTATTCGCAAAGTTAGATGATCTGTAATAAATGTTTACTGCTAACATTGATGATATTTATAGGTTTTCTATTAAAAAGTGAAGGGTTATACCGAGACCCGCATTTGCCAGAGGATGGCTAAGTAAATTCACTGTATGTAACATTGTACCCGTTAAAAACTCCGAAAGACGAAAGTCGAACGGAAAGAAATAAATTTTAAAAAAATGATACTGAAGTAGTAGAATAACGGGGGTGAAGATAATATTGATTATCATAAACCGTAGGTTGATACTGTATTATCTCCTCAGTGATGCGAATCATCATAGACCGGAATCACGCATTAAAAGTGGCGCATGGCAACTATCTCTTACGTAATCACAAAAGGTTCAACAGTTGAGTGAACAAGAAAGAGTGGCCGAGGCATTTTTCCACCCATCTAAAGCACTCTGTTCTCACCAAACTCTCGAACGGGCGGGTAAATCTGTCATCCAAATTCCCTTTCCCGGTGTCAAATGAGCTGTGGCCCGGCGGCGCCCCGAGGACGCACGTCAGCGCCAGCGCCAGCGCCGGCGGTGGCGCCGAGAACTAATGGGCGCGGGATCGCCGATTCACAGGCTGATCCGCCCCAATTACTCGCCGGTCGCGAGCGGCGCGACGCAGCGGCCCGGGGCACGGATCCGCCCGGCCCAGGCTTATGTCCCGGCGAGCGGCAGGGCGAGGTCGGTCGTGCTGGGTTGGGCGGTGCGGGGATAAGTTAGCGGGTGGGGTTGGAGAGGGTTGGTTCGGCCGGATTGGGCTGGGTTGGACAAGTGGATCTGAGCGGCCTGGCGGCCTTGAGTAGGAGGTCACTGTTTGGAGGGTGTGTGTGCGGGTGGGAGAGGTGAAGAGGTTTGTTGGGTAGAGGGGTTGGTGAGTGGAGCGGTTGGTGGGTGGATGGGTTGGTGTGTCGATGGGTTGGTGGGTGGGTTGGGGGTGGAGGGTTGGTGGGTGGAGGGTTGGTGGTGGATGCGTTGGTGATTAAGGGATTGGTGGGCGGAGGGGTCGGTGGGTGAACACGTGGGTGGGTGGACGGTTGGGTCGATGGACGGGTGGGGGCGAGTGGAGGGGGGTTGGGGATGGTGTTAATGGATGGGCGCGTGTGGATGGCTGAGGATAATTTGGATGGAGTTAGGTGTGTGTGTGTGTGTGGGGGGGTAGTTGGACAGACGGGCTGGCGAGCAGAGGATGTGGCAGTAAGTGGCCGGGTGTAGTTGGGTGAACATGGGCAGGGATGGGAGGAGTTGGGTGGGTGAGCGTGTACGTAAGTAGGGAGGGAGGTAGTCGGACGGGTCAGGCGAGTGGAGGAAAGGGTAGGCAAGTGTAGATGTTGGGGACAGGCAGGGGTGGACGGAATTGGGTGAGTAGATGTGTAGGTAGATGGACCGACGGGCAGGCTGACGAGAGGAGGTATCGGCAATGGGTTGGCCGGTGTAGATGGTGGGGATGGGCAGGCGTGGACGGGATTGGGTGGGATGGAAGTATTGAACCGACGGGCGGGCTTGCTGCGGGGGGCGGAAAGGAAGGGGCGAATGGGGATGGGCGGGTTGACGGGTTGGGGTGGGGGGTAGTTGGAGGGCGGGGGGCGAGGGAGACGCGATGCTGCATCCTTAATGGGGCGATTACCCGCGATTAGCCAGCCTCTGTGTGCGACGGTCGCCCGCACCCGACGCCCTGGGCGATAGCTCCCCGCTCCTCAGGGCTGCGCCTGGTTTACAAACACCCTGGTTTATCTCGCCCGCTCGGAACTCACGGCAGTCGCCCGGCGTTTCGTTTTTGTTAATACTATTTTTTGTCTTTTGTCCGTTGTATCATATGATATTGTTTCATGAATGATACGGCAATAAATGATATTAGATTTACAACTTCAATACGCAAATTAATCAGATCAGCATATTGTTTGCGAATTGTTATGCATTATAGCCTAAAAATACCACGTATATTTTATTGAATTTTATTTTTATTTGCTTCATTTAACGTACGACTTGAAACATCTTTTGTTTCCGTGTTTTTTTTTATTTGTTGCGTCTACATATTGACGCAACGCGTCTCCAAGCCCCTTAAGGGGCGTTGAGAGCTTTTGTGCTGGGGAGTAATCCTGCATTAAGTTTTCTGTCATGTCACGTCACGTCGCAGTCAGCTGTCAAGAGGACCGCCAGGTAGCATCTCCACGTACGCGCCTCCTGCTACGCGCTCCTGCGTCACTACCCAGCGGCCAGAAATGGGAAGGAATAAGGATAGGGGCAAGGTTTAGAACACTTCACAGGGGTTGGACTAGCCCTTGTGAAGCAGCCAAACTCGTTTTGTTGCAACACATTTCACATGCGATTCGACGGGAATCGAACCCGGACTCAGTGATGAAAGGCCATTGACTTCGCTATTTGCCACGAGCGTATAAATTTGACACGTATGTATTTGGCGTCACATAATAACGTAAGTTTTTTGTTCGTTCTTCTCTACCATTTTCACCTGCGCTCAGTGCCTAGACTCACATAGCGAAAAGTCTACCAGCACTCTTGTGCACTGACTCATTGCGCACTGCAATAAAAATACTGGTCTTTACTACTGTGACCATCATTCTTCTCACCACCGTCATCCACTCACACTGTCATCACAACCATCACTATCGCTTCTATTACACCATCTGACAAGGCCTGCGCCACTGAACACCTCACCATCACGTTTGTGCTCTGACCCATTGCGCACTGCAATAAAACTACTGGTATCTATTACTGTCACCATCTTTGCTCTCACCACCCTCATCCACTCACACCCTCACATTATCCCTCAACACGCTCCGCCCCTGACCCGACCATCACCACCAACGTCATTAATGCCACCACCGCTCTGGTGCTGAGTGCGGGCGGACCGGCGCAACAGCTTGATAAACGGGAGCGCAGCAGCATGGAAAATCCCACGGGAATGGAGGTCATGAGGAAATCTCGAAATGAAGAAACGAGAAAGGGCACCCGCATGCCGCACGAATGTCATATCTGAGGAGTGAAATTGTAATGGAGTCACTTCATTTTCTACATAATTAGGATATGGCACACTCGTAAATACAGAATTATTGCTACACATCCGCATAAATTACAATTAATTTGATACATTGACAAAATTATTTCAATAAATACAAAATAAATTTGTGTGTATTAGATGAATCAAAAAGTATTCAAGTTTCTAAAAGTAGATCATTTTTTTAAATTCCAAAATGACAAGTAATGTTTAAGTTACTTGTACACCTTTAATCAGTGTTTAATCTACTACTATCCATTCAGGCACTCAGGAAAGGTTTAAAATAACACCTGGTGATTATTAGCATTTAGTTTAAGTATTAGTGTCAAAATTGTCGAAAGAAGTTTTATTTTGAGCGTAAGTATTTGCACGAGAAACAATATTCCATTCACTATCAACAGAGCAGTTTACGTTTCAACTTATACCACGTAAAACAGAATGTAAATTTCCGTAAATTGAAGGAGGATTGTTTAAGACTGAAATCACGATCACCCTCATCGAAGAACGCTGGATTTTAGATTTCATGACCTCCAGAAAATTCCGAACACTTTCGATACAAAAACATTTGCTCCATCGATAAAAAAATGCATACGACAGAAATTTTCTAATTAATGATCGCAATAAAAAGGTTGAGTAAACAAACAATAAACGAACAAATATCAAACCAAACTCCGAAGAGGAACGCAAGAGTATTCCGGTGGTGCATACGATGAGCAAACTAATGCCCAAGTGAGTGACATATATGGAGACGTAAATCGGGATTTGGCGCGGAAGTAATAAAGTGAAGTGCGATAGTCGATCCCTCGATGGCAGTCGAAGAAATGTCGGCGCTGTGGAAACGCAAGACTGCGGAAAATCCATCGCTCAAAGCACGAAAGGAAATCCGGGCAGCTATCAAATATATCCCTCGAGCAATAAGAACGGTATTTCCAGTTCATTCCGCTTTTCGGTTATGACTATTCTGGAAATTATAATGCCGACATATATTTCACTGCGCGTTTAGGAAATGAGTCTACCGAAATGGTAAAAATTAAACATTAATTTTGCTTCTATATTAACATTCCAGCTAATTAAAAAGTTTAGTATGACGGCTCAAAAGAAAGAATGGTAAGAAATGAATTTCAAACCTTTCAAAAGCCAACAACTCATCTCTGATATCAGCGTCTATATTTATGATTTTAAAATTTATTTCTTTGGAACATATTTCAGCCCAATTGGAACAGGAAGTTAATTTACATATAAAAATGTTTTTGTTTAAAAATAGTTCTACATATGATCAAATTCCGTGAAATACTCTTCTCAATTGAAACTGTAAAATATGACTGCAAAAGTATTCAAATAATTGTAGCTTTTAAAGATATTCTGCTATATCTGAGGCGTTTAATTACAAAAATGTTAGAAAAATGAACTTTAAAAACAATTCTCTTTAATATTTATTACTAGAGAGCGGATTTTGAAGACCTAAAATATCGCCAAAAATGATCAATAAAACGCTCTTAAAATATTTTTAAAATGCCCTAAAAGCGAAGAAAAATGACGGAAAAAATTATATGAAAACCAGTTCGGATCGTGAACGCAAGCTGCTGAATTCTTTGCTGATGTAATTGAGGCTTCTTCCATTCCTTGAAGTGAATACAGTTTGCAAACTTTTGATTTGGACTGTTCTTTATCAGGAAGTCTCTGTGTTCGGATATCCCGAAATCGATCAAACCGATAAAAGTGCTGATAGCCGTCACAGGAACCTTAGATTGCATACACACAACGGCTGACATTACAATTTCTGAGTGAAGAAATCGAATACACTACTCCGGAATTCTGTGGAAATTTGTTGCAGCATGTAAACATTATTTGAAGCACGTACCATTAAAATAATAATAAAATTAATTAAATCTGAAAAATGCTTTTAAAGTGACGGGAAAAGATAAAAAATGACTTATTAGTCGAAAGAAATGAAAAGAAAAGACCTATAAAAATAAGTCATTTTCTTTCGTCGTAGTATAAAATTAATTTTTATACTAAACGGCATTGTTCTAAAGTGAAAAGAAAAATGTCCTATCTCACCACTTTTTGCTGAAACAGCTGAAATAATCTAGGTGTATACATACATATACGTATACATATATACACGTACACATACATATACGTATACATACATATACGCGTGTGTGTGTGTGTGTGTGTGTGTGTGTGTGTGTGAGTGAATGCGTGAGTGAGTTTCGTATTTTTACGTATGCCCTAACTGAACATATTACCGAGCATCAACTAGCAAGGGGAAAAATCTTAACATTGCTTACTATTGGATTTGGTATCTTCCATCTTTCGAGTACAATGGTGTATTAATTTGTAACCATTATAATACAATTTGATGATAAGAATTAAAAATATCTACACGCATTTTGAAGAATTTAATGCTGATATATTCTTTTCCAGATCACCAAAGGGAATACTTCCCCATTTGCCTTGGCGGTGTCTGCAATTGCTGCCCTCTTGGCCATAAGACGTGTGGTTTGCTGATAAAGCCGCTGCACCATCCATGTTTCCTGTTATATGTCTTTTTAAAAGCCAAAGAAAAGCAAAAGGACTGTCAGAAACCGTCATAGTACCTGCTACTAAGCAAAGAATGAAATCTTGCGATACAGTACTGGTTCAAAACGAACTTTCATTGATACTAATTGTACCAAACGAAACTACCTCAGAAAAAAACTTGAGAAGAGCTTTTAGAGCTTCTACAAGAGATAATTTTGTACGTTGATACGAATTAATATGTAAGATAGAAGAGCAGTACTAGAATGTGCGACAAGATGAGTATGAATTTTGCCTTTTGTAAAAGTCAAAGTATTTTCAATTATCATATTATTTACGTTTGTTATACAAATCGTATTTTGCAACGTGATATAAATTTTATCAAAACTATGAATATGTATACATAAGTTATAAAATTAAATATATATTTAAATTTTTTTGGAGTTTTTTGGGCATCCTGACCAGACAAATACTGGGAAAATTATTACACATTCACAATGGAAATGTTGGGAACTTTATGGGCACGATCAGAATGAAGTGAAGCAGGAAGCGCAGTTCCAACACAACGTTAAATAAAATTAAACTTCATTTGCTGGCATTGTTACTTGGTATATAAGCAACATAGATCTATTTTTAAGTACTATACATAGTTTATCGACTTCGTATTCCCCCAATATACACAAACTTCACTAAATATTTGTATTCTTCATGGAGATTTCCGTCAGTATAATCGCAGAAAAATTAATTTTTTGATGTGACAAAACAATGCTCACTGCTTATGATACTAGAAAAAAACTTTAGAAAACATGTTTTTCCGTAAGTAGCAGTGAATTATGAGTATGTTAATTATCCAATTATGATTACATTAATACTCGAAAATATTTGAACGGCTTTACCGGCTTAGAAGTCTCAAGCCATCAAGTGATATCGCTGCAGAACCTCTGGCCAGGCGGTTCGAGTCCCGGTGGTAGAAGAATATTCGACACTCGCTAAAAAGGCAACATGCATCCAGCCGTTGTCTGGAGGAAAATTCTAGAACCGTCTACCCTAAGCAGAAGGTTTCCATAGTTTCTCCAATTAATAACAGCCAAATGCCAGAGTAATACCCTACCAAATGGGTCACGGACCAGCGCGATCGTTTCTTTCCTTGTCTTATCTTCACATCTTGCTCACACACACACACACACACACACACACACACACACGTACTACACTATAGAACGATTTTCCTTTGGATGAGCCAAAGTGACAGTGCGCGAAAACAAGTGAACATCGCATGTATTTCAGAGAAATATCCCCCCGCCGCGACAGCTGTTCAGCCACGCCCCTTCGTAAAGTGCTAATGGCTCCTGTGAAAACATCCCTATGAAGAAGTCTAAGAGTTTCGCCGAGGTATATGCACGTCCGGGAAATATTTAAATTTAATTACGTATGTGGAAAATATATTCACATACTTTCACAATCAGTAAAAGAAAACTGCCACGAATGTAAATAGAAAGAAAAATTACTTTAAGGTGGAAAACGTGCACCGGTACGCATCATTCAAGTTTCGGTTTTAAAATAAACATAATATTTATCACACAAAAAGTAAATTCAATGTAATATATAAAGAAAAAAGATTTTTTAAAGAGCACATTACACTGCACTTCCTAATATCAATTATTTCTAGCGGCGCACTATATTTTTGTCGGACAAGGACACCACAAAAGGAAGTGTCGAAGCCATTTACAGGTTAGCCAACTGGAAACGAACGAATGCAGGAAGGAAGTCTAACGGACTCAAGAGCACAACGATCACCGAACCTTCAGTTATGTTGCCAGCACTAGTTATCACTTTGGCTCATCCTTAGGAAAATCACTCTATACCACACAAGTCGGGAAGCCAATCTGGAGTTTAGAGCTTGTCCCGGCTAGGGTAATGCCTTGCTGGTGGGCGATACGTAGTTAGGGAAAACCCTGCAAGTCGATGTGTCGACTTGCCGGCGACAGATCTCACCTCTCATCGGGGGTAGATCACCATCACATAACAAAAATGCACAACACTTACGGGGCTAATGACATGAGTATTTGACGCTCCCGAAAACACCAAAAATCAATCAATCATTCAACGGTTCGGAATATTAAAGTAATTATGAATATAATGAGCTATTCAACTCTATTAAAAGATACTTTTTGAAGTATCAAGCTCTTGCTGAAAACAAAGATCAAATATTTTTAAAAAGCTGTGCCGACACTTAAATTCAGATTTTTGCGTATTGTCTATTCCATGACCACTCAACGTGCTTAATTTTACTCCTTCAAGTTCATCATCAATGTTGATTATTACAGTAATTATACTTCGGATCTGTACCTAACCCAGATCTAGAACAACGGAAAAAAAGTCTTATAATCAAAGCCTCTCCAAAATGAAACTATTCGATAATTATCATGATATAAATATGTTTTGAAAATTATTATCATTATAAATTATTAATAGCGTACCCGTGCGAGAACTCTGGCATGTTAAACCCCACCATCTTCCCTATTTTTCTATTTCCATATTAAGGCCGTTATATATTTCTTCTTAAAGACCCTTTTATCCTCCGTCACATGTTCTATGTGTTTCCTTGTAATTGATAACAATAAAATAAACCCTTACCGGGAGCGGTAGCTCAGTGCATCAACTGATGTCACTACAGCGCCTCTGACCGGGAGGTCCTAGGTTCGAGTACTGACGGCGGCAGGATTTTCCACACTAGCTTTTCAGCTAGGTCGAATTCAGTCGCTCTCTGGAGGAGAATTCTAGCGGCCGGCTGCTCCGATCGGTAGTTTTCTGTGGTTTCTCCGATCAACACCAGGCGAATGCCGGAGCAGTACCCTATGAAACGGGCCACGGACCGCGCGCGATCTGTCCTTCCCATTCCTTGTCCTATCCTCTCCCCTTACAGACACACACCAACATGCACTACACTACCACATATCCCGGGAGACGGGTCGGGAGCTTAGAGCTTGTCCCGGCTGGGGCGGTGCCCCGCTGGTTGGAGAGTCCTGGTTAGGGGGAAACCCCACTAGCCGACGGTAGGTCGGCGCCGGATCTCGCCATCCAGCGGGGGAAAATCACCGCCATCTCCCGAAAAAAACATGCACTACACTAACGGGACTAATGATCAGAGCAGTTGACGCGCTCGGAAACATAAATAAATTAATCAATCAATCAATCAAAAATAGACCCTTGTAGAAACTATTTTTATTTAATGTTATCGCTGAACAGAGAGGAACACCTGTGTAATTCAATCGCGTACAATATCAAGTAATTAGTTTAATTTCACACAGTTGCAGGTTCTGAAGAGCTGGGGGAGAATAGAGAAGCGCCGAATCAACAAAAATGTAATAGAATGTTCAAGAAGATCTCATCCTATAGATTACTGCATAAGAAGCGTTTCTTTGATGCCTGTGGCACCAAAATTTTACTTTTCAAGGCCCTAAAACGCTTCGTGTAGCAGTTATTTAACACGGCAGATTGCATTTGACATGAATATTTAGATGCGTGTGGGAGCTGCGAAAGGTATGTATACTACTGAAATACGAGTAATATAGGAGAGGATACTCCGTACTACATAAACCGCAATTTCTGTGTTTTTCACGTACATTAAAATTGTCGGTACTCACAGCTGTAGGATGACATGCATTAAGAGATTCTTGGAAACGTTCAACAACATGCAGTTTACAGTTACAATCACGTGAGTAGAGAACTTACCACTAGAGCCACTTCCACGGGAGTAGAGAACATTATACCGTGCGTTGCAGCAGCGTTTTGTGACTGCACAGTGCACTGGATGTGACGGGTCGGCGACCGACGTTCGCCGACTACAATTTGGATTGTGAATTGTTTACACTCGAATTCTGCTCCAAAGCCATTGTTGACTTGCATCGCTTACAATCGCTTCCTATATTATTTCAGTACTATACACACCTTTTGCTTTCACACGTAACCAATCCTTATTGATTGATTGATTTTTCGTGTTTCCGGGCGCGTCAACTGCTATGGTCATTAGTTCCGTTAGTGTAGTGCATGTTTTTTCTTGGGAGAGGGCGGTGATCTTCCCCGCTGGATGGCGAGATCCGGCGCCAACCTACCGTCGGCTAGTGGGGTTTCCACATAACCAGGACTCTCCCATCAGCGGGGCACCGCCCCAGCCGGGACAATTTCTAAGCTCCAGACCGGTCTCCCGGAATATGTGCTAGTGTAGTGCATGTTAATGTAGGTGTGTGTGTAAAGGGAGAGGATAGGACAAGGAAGAGGGAGGACAGATCGCGCGCGGTCCGTTGCCCATTTGGTAGGGTACTGCTCCGGCATTCGCCTGGTGTTGATCGGAGAAGCCACGAAAAACAACCAATCAAAGCAGCCGGCCGCTAGAATTCTCCTCCAGCGCCTGAATGCGTTTGTGGCAAATTCAATAGGCCGGGCTTTTTAAAGGAACTGCCAGTCAAAGTCCATGCATGGGCAACTGTATTTCCGCTGGTCCACAGCAGCTGGTGTGAACAAATGGCGCCCTAATTGATTGATTGATTCATTCATTCATTCATGCATTGATTTTTCATGGTCCGAAAACTGCTGTAGTTAGTCCCTTAAGCGTAATGCATGTTTTTAGTATGATGCACGGGAGGTCGTTGTGACCTTCCTTTGCTGGATGGTGAGATCACGCTGTAGAATTTTTTCCTTGCGGAGCACCGCCCTAGCTGGGTCAAGCTCTAAACTCTCTCTAACCTCCCGACCGGTCATTGATTACTTTTTAGTTATCCCAGGCGCATCAAGTACAAAGGTCATTACTAAGGTCATTAGTGTAGTACATTTTTTCACTGGAGGTGGCAGTGTTCTTCCTCCGCTTGATGGCGAGATCCGGCGTCGAAATACCTCGGCTAGCGGGGTTTTCCCACAACCAGGTGTCTCCATCCAGCAAACTACCACTCCAACCGGGACAAGCTCTAAGCTCCCGAGCGGTCTCCCGGCATGTGGGATAGTGTAAGATAGTGTAAATGTGTGTAAGTTAGATGTGAGGATAAGACAAGAAAGAAGGAGGAAAGATGGCCCTATGTTCGTGGCCCGTGTGTTAGGATACAACTCCGCCATTCGCCTGTTGATAGGAAATACTATTGAAAACTACCGATCAGAGCAGCTGACCGGTAGAATTCTTCTCAAGTCACGGTCTGAATTCCACCCATCTGACAAGCTAGTATCGAAAATCCTGCACCGTGGGAACTCGAACCTAGAACCGTTCGGTCAGGAGCATTGCAGTGCCATCAGCTGAAGCCGTGAGCCAGCTCTGCCCTCTGGCCTCCCGACATCTGTTTATCGTTTCATCGTGGCGAGGGGTGGCGAGCGGCGGGTGTGCGACGGGCGGGTGGGCGGGCGGCAGGAGGTGGGCGTGCGGCGTGCGGGTGGGCGGGCGGCGGGCAGGTGGGCATGCGGCGGGTGGATGGGCCGGCGGCGGATGTGTTGGTGGGCGGCGGGCGAGCGTTCGGCCGGGCGGGCGGCCGGGCAGGCGGCCGGGCGGGTGGCCGGGCGGGCGGGTGGGCGGACGGGTGGATGGACGGGTGGGTGGACGGGTCGGCGGCCGGGTGGGCGGACGGGTGGGCGGACGGGTGGCTGGACCGGTGGGCGGCCGGGTGGGCGGCCGGGTGGGCGGACGGGTGGGCGGACGGGTGGGCGGACGGGTGGGCGGCCGGGTGGCTGGACCGGTGGGCGGCCGGGTGGGCGGCCGGGTGGGCGGACGGGTGGGCGGACGGGTGGGCGGACGGGTGGGCGGACGGGTGGCTGGACCGGTGGGCGGCCGGGTGGGCGGCCGGGTGGGCGGACGGGTGGGCGGACGGGTGGGCGGACGGGTGGGCGGACGGGTGGGCGGACGGTGGGCGGACGGGTGGGTAGCCGGGTGGGCGGCCGGGTGGGCGGCCGGGTGGGCGGCCGGGTGGGCGGCCGGGTGGGCGGACGGGTGGGCGGCCGGGTGGGCGGACGGGTGGGCGGACGGGTGGGCGGACGGGTGGGCGGCCGGGTGGGCGGCCGGGTGGGCGGACGGGTGGGCGGACGCGTGGGCGGACAGGTGGGCGGACGGGTGGGCAGACGGGTGGGCGGACGGGTGGGTGGACGGGTGGGCGGCCGGGTGGGCAGCCGGGTGGGCGGCCGGGTGGGTGGACGGGTGGGCGGACGGGTGGGCGGACGGGTGGGCGAACGGTTGGGCGAACGGGTAGGCGGACGGGTGGGTGGCCGGACGGGTGGCCGGGCGTGCAGGTGGCCGGGGGGGGCGGGCGGGTGGCCGGGCGGGCGGGCGGCGTCTGGATGCTCTCGGTTCTCGCCCGCTCACTCGCTCGCTCCAGGGCTAATTAGCCAGCGCATCCGCTTGGCCCCGCCCCTACCAGCCCGCCCCTCCCCGCCCTGCCCCTCCGCGCCACTCCGCTGCTCGCCCACTCCTGAGCTGGCCCCCTACACACAGCCGGGAGATATGACACCAGAAGTGCCGAGAGAGCAATTTCCAAATTAGCATTTCGATCGACATGAAACTACAAGATGCATGAATATAGAAAAGGCAACGCGACTTTTTGTTTAATGTTTTCGGTTCTATGGAGGATCTATGTTATTTTAAAGTAAAGTTTTAATTAGAACCATTTTCATTGTATCTTCTGGCAATTATAACAGAATGAAGTTTATTTACACAACATTTAATCGCTTTTTGCAATACATCTTTGTAATGTATGTAATTTCACAAGGAATGACAAGAAATAACGGCTCTAAATGTTTCCATTATCTTCGTATAACTAAAATTGAATGTATTGCACTCCACACTTTACCATGAAGACCTCTGCCTTCCAAAGTGTTTATTCCTCGCCTCTCCATCATTATAAATTAATTGCTTTTTTTCATAGGATGGTATACGTCGAAAGACTATTGTAAGATTTACAAAAATTCACATGTCATAAGACAGACAGAAGACTGTGAAGAACTTGGTAAGTATGGATGTTCGGATCTTAAGTCACAAAACACATGTTGAAGAGAAATCAAAAAGGTGCTTGAGGTTTAGAAGCTGCCAAGGCTGTAAGTTTTACGACAAAAACTGAAGACACGAGTGTTTACTTAAGGTAGTACGCGTATCAGACATTTAATTGTCAACCCGAAATCTGAAAACATGCCATGACATACGCGCACTAAAAACGAAACTGGATTTGAAATGAAACTTAGCTGCAGTGACCATACGTTGACAGACTTATTTTCTTTAAAAAAATGAAACAGAAAATCTATAGTTAATTACATACGTTCGAATGACTACACTGGTGTCCGTCTTGGACCCTCCACCTTAAACACAAAACAATGTAGAAGAATGCAACTTGTTCATTCCAATGAACGTCTCGATCTCTGATACTTTTTAGGGTCCTCTTCACGAATAAATATAATTTTAGAGGTACAATGCGAGTGTTTTATAATATGCTTACGTCTAGTTTCGGTCTCTAATTGAGAAAATATGCAACTTTTGGAGTCTTTTCGCCCCACTGGGCGCTGTGTTGCGGCGCTGATGCCAACTGCACCTCTGGCGCCAACACTGATACAGTCCCACACCCATTCCTCGCTCTTTCCTTCCCACTTTGCTTTGCTTCCCTTCCCATCCCTTCCCGCTTCCCTTCCTTCCATTCCCTTCCCTTCCCGCTTCCCTTCCCTTCCCTTCCCTTCCCTTCCTCTTCCCCTTCCCTTTTCCATTCGCTTCCTTCCCTTCCCTTCCTTCGCTACCCAACCCTTCCCACTTCGCTTCTCTTCCCTTCCCGCTTCGCTTTCCTCTTGCCTTCCCTTCTCTTCCCTACCCTTCAATTCCCGCCCCTTCCCCTTCAGTTTTTTTTTCTTCCTTTCCTTTGCCTTGTTCCCAACCCTTCCCACTTCGTTTCCCTTCCCTTACCGCTGCACTTACCTATTCCCCCCTTTCCTTCCTTCCCTTCTCTTTCCCTTCGATTCCCATCCCCTTCGCTTCTCTTCCCGCTTCCCTTCCCTTATCGCTTCCCTTACCTTCGCGCTTCGCTTCTCTTCCGCTTTCTCTTCTCGTTTCCTTTCCTTTCCTCTTCCCCTCACTTTTTTTTTTCCCTTTGCTTCCTTTCTCTGCCCTTCCCTTCTCTTTCCTTCCCTTCCCTCCGCTTTCCTTTTTTTTGTTGCTCTCCTTCCATTTCATTCTCTTCCCGCCATCTTCTGCCCATTTACCCTCGAAGAAAAGTCGCGGTTGGCGCGGGAACCTAAGCCCGAAGTGGAGCCAGACTTTACGAAAGTCGCCCAAGTGGAACATTTACTGCTCGGTTGGTAAGTCAACTTAATATCTGCTCGGCCAGCTTCATATACTTTCAGGACGATGATTTTTTTTCTTTCTTGCCCAAACACCACCTGCATCTTCCAAGTTCGGTCGCACTATAGCACAATGTGGTTTACCGCCACCGGAGCGTGTGGTGGGATGGATCGGTGCTTCTCGCGTCAGAAATAGAATGCAGAAGTGTACTTTAACAGATCTATCAATATATTTTATTTCTTGTTGATTTATAGTCATTTTGAAATGAGTATGGATTGTAGGTGAAATTCGGACCAACAATACTTCAATAGAATGTAGTTGACTCGATTTGTTTGATATCTTCCATGTTATAAATTTCTCTTCAATTTCCTTAAGCATACTTTTATGAAAAACGAACATACAGAACAGGAAATTTTGCAGATTTCCATTGACGTGCGGTGGATCAAAAAAAGTTAGCTGGTATATATTTCTACGAATGACTTGTTCTTGCATCGTGATGTTTACCTTCCACATGTGTCGTAACACTCCATACAAGCCGTCACGTCTCTCTGGCAAAGCTATTCCAATAACTACAGCAAGTGTTAGAGTGCAAATAACAGGAATCGACAAAGCATCGAGTTATCACCTTTAAGTGAATAGTAATGAATATTCTAAAGAGAAAACGATATTTCAAACAAAATAAAAAAAAAAATTTGGAAGGAATTTTTCCAGATTAATAAAACTGAAGTTATAAAAATATTGTCATAGAATGAATTTAACAACTCTATTCCCATCTAAACCTTCGAACACATACAGGTGAACAACATATTTAATTCACAGGATTTAGAAGAATAACAAAATAAAAAATAATACAGATAGTATCAATAATTGTTATTGAATCGTGATTCGATTCTCATCTATCAAACATTCACTTCCACTAAAGTTAAGTTGTCCTAGTGAATAAACGTTTTCTTGTGCAATGAACCGTTAAACCCAATGTATTATTCTGAACAAAAATTATACAACAAAGCTGTGGTTACTCCTAACTGACCAAAAACCAATAATATGCAGAACAAAAGAGTGAAGCAAAATCCTCTATCGAGTAATTGAAACTCGCCCCGTTGTATGGACCGGGGAACATCGGAGCATAAAAGCCGCATTGTGCACGGGCTCACGTTAGTCCAACCACCCCAGTTCCCCTGTGCTCATCGCATCGCCAGCCCCCCCACCCCTTCGCCGCCGCGCCGGTGGCGCTCCAAGCGACGTGGGAGGGCAGACGATCGGGAATCGGAGACGCAACTTGCGCCCTGTTCGCTCGGATGCCAGCCGCCACGCCGCCACCACCAATTTCCAGGTTTATTCATTTCGTCTCGCTGCCCGCGCTCAGTGATTTATTTCCATTGATTGGGAAGCGTTGTTGGAATTATTCTAGGAACAAAGCTTGTGTTTTCATTTCACAAGTTCTCCTGCGGTTGTAGTGCTTACATTGCAATTTGGTCTTTAAACACTGAATTATCTGTTATCAGAAATATTTTATTGTTTTATCCCCTCTGTGTTTATCCGACACCTGTCTTCTCTCTCCTCTTTTCCTCTCTCATCTTTTCCTCTCCCCCCTTTCCCTCTCCCCCTTTCCCTCTCGCCCCTTTCCCTCTCTCCCCTTTCTCTCCTCCAATTATTGCTTTGGCTCCTATTTCAAAAGTTAGGTCCCAATCATATTATTAGTACGTATAGGGGAGACGGTGGATAGAGTGGACTAGAAACTACTGTGGAGAAATATGGTTATGTCAGAGGTTACACACGTTATATGTTCAAATTATTTTTTTAAATGTTAACCCCAAAGTCCTCTTTAAGCCATCAGTAGATCTTCAGTGGACGTTTTGTAATGGTACAAAGTGTGTTTTGTGGTTACATTTAAAATCGTTGGGAGTGCAATTTTAATTAAAACATTGATTTTAAATGTAGTTAATATGAAAACGTGATTGTTTAGTTTCTACACACAGTAGAAGTATTTTTTTTAAATTTTAATATAAAATGATACTAACAAAATCTTCAAAATGGAGGGTCGGGGTTAATGTGGACATTGATGACAGAAATATCCACACTAAACCCTCAGTATTAAATAGCAAAATTTTAAAGCTTTCGTTCAGAGTGCTTCTAAATATAAACACTCTTTTGCATCGAATTTTAATTAAATGACCAACTCTGCACTGTTTAGGAAAGCTTGATGTATGATTCATTTAATTTACAATCACAATATCGTATTACAGACACAATGCAGCTCTGGGCTTAAATGAAATTGTTCAGAAAATTATTGAACGTATAATAATATAATATGTACCTTCTTTGGGCAATATTTGCTAAATAAGTAAATGATATATTTCTTAACCCTTCAGTGGTCGCGTTGATTACTACTGTAATCCAGTCGTATTCATTCGCTGTTTACAGTGATAATTGACAAACGTTTGGTATGGGCTTTTCAGTACCTTTCGTAGAAGGCCTCAGTTTTCGAATTATAGCAAAATATGACTCAAGTAATAACTGCAGCACTAGAGATAAGCGCCGGAAAAAGCTTGGATTGCAATAATGGGATTTTACACGCGACCATTCGCAGTTCAGTTTCTGATCTAAGATGACTCCCATGAATATCGTATGCAGCAGGCACATAATGTACTCTAAATTAAACAGAGAATTCAAGTTATAATACAAGATAAACATTAATTTTTCTTTCACTGTCTCGAATTACTCGCACAACCTACAAATTCTTCAAACTATTCTGCCTGTACGCGGGTATTTTCCGGGTAAATAATTTTATCATTAAATACTGGTATTGTTTTTCGTTTGTTTTAAAAAAGAAGAAATAGAAACAAGTGCCAAGTTATGTTAAAATTATAATGCAAAACAAGAATCATGTTCTGTTGGAACTTGGCTTTGTGAGTAATGCTGACTATGAACTTCGAACAAGATTTTAACGCTCATAAACATATCTAACACAGAAAACGTGTTTAAAACCAAACGAGCACGTTAATGAACGATGATTAAAAGATGACTGTTTTTATTGCGAGAGGATTTCTTCTTAATTCTATGTGATTTGATCAACTAAAGATCTAAGTTTGATAAAACGTGCTGTAGACAATTTATTTGTACTGAAACTTAACATTTCAATACTGAAATTTACTTCATGAAGCACTTCCATTAATCAATCCACTAATGTTTACCTTAGATTCCAGAGTGACCTTGGCAAGTAAAATTTGCACTTGCTTGGGCTCTACCAATTCTCTCCTGTGTTCGCTAACTAAACTCTCCTGTAGTTCGATTCGACTCGCGAAATTCCAATTAGAAACGTCTCCTCTCGAACGTCGACGTCCTTGGGTGTCTGACAGAAACAGAAAGAAAGACGAAAGGAGAGAAAGGTTGCTGAGACACTCTCGTTTCTCTCTTGCCTTGAAATACAAAACCCGTAGAACGATGTTTCTTCTTGAATGCAGTTTATTTCTGTAATATTCTATCGTAGTAGTTTGCATATGCACCATATAACAATTAAAAACTGCAAACAACAATATTCTGATAATTCAATACTCTAAGAAATATTATTGTGGTTGCGTTTTTTTAAGCCTACTGGTTTAATTTTAGCAAATTCTGCAATGCACGCGCTTGCGTTTGAACAATACATTTTTATTTATTAATCACCATGTCTCAGTAGGCTCATTATCACGTTCAAAAATATATTTAGGATTAAATATAAAAAATAACTAGTCGATATCTCTAAAATAAAAAAATCTACAGTAAAATATTTTACATCTTCTGATATAGTTTTCATGTATGTTCTTTTCAGTGAAAATTCACGTCTGCAATGGATTTATTGGAAAGGATCATTCTCACTTTAGAAATTATTCGAAAGAAATGTGTTATGTGAGCCAACGTAATGTATTTGATATGAGGTTTTATTTTAATATTTCTATTTACAAAATAAATGAGAATTTTAATAGAAAAACCTTGTAATACATATTTTTTGTTTATTCATAAATGTGTTTCAATTTCTCACTCTTTTTTTTAAAAAAAGAATCCTCTCCACCGCAATTTCCTATTGTTTCTAGTAGTGCATGGTTAAAACTACAGTGCTCCAGAAAAGTCTGCCCGCACCGAGCCGAATCAGGGGATCCTATTAAAAATTGCATCTATATTGGTTGCAACCAAATCACTAGGAAACAAGTAAAGGGGACAACACTTCCAGCCTCTTTTATAACTGGAGTGAGTATGCAAACTACGTTTGCTCTTGTTACAAGCAGCTCATGTTACTAACACAATTTATGTTGCTAGCACTCTCACCAGCAAGGTACCACTGTGAATAGATTTCCCTGATGCGCTGTAACTCCTCAATGCTGACATTATTACCAGGTGGTTTATTTATTTATTTATTTATTTATTTAGTCAAAAAACAGTCAAAAACTGTATGTGACGTATGGGGGAGAAAATCATCTGCGCACGCTTTCTTGAGTTTCAGAGTCTCTTCCCAACAATTTAACGTTTAATAGTTGAAAGATGAGAAATAATAATAATAACAACAAATTTAAAAAAGCGAGGGATTAACATTTCAAAAACTAGATATTTTCGTTGCCAAATTATAGAAAACTTATTTAAGTTAAGTTAAGTAAGTCAGTTTTGACAAATACTACAGACTCATAAATAAATAGGCAAGGCAATGGTAAGATTCCAAGCTCAATGAAAAGAAGCTTGCACGGATCACGTGGATGGGATTTGTTCATTATTCGGATAATTTTCTTTTGCAATCTAAATGTCTGAGAACTAATGGATGAGCTTCCCCAGAATATTATGTCATATCTCAGGCGGGAATTTGCAAAATACACGCAACGAGCTGCATGAAGGCTGACAGAATTAGAAAGAATTCTGAATGCATAACATAAAGAGCTTAATTTAATGTTTAATTCTATTATATGTACATTTCATTTGAGGTTTGATTGAATTGAGAGACCTAGCAATTTTGTTACCTTAACATCAGCTAATTGCATATTGTTCGTTTTCAATAGAGCATACGATTGCCGATTCTAAATGTTTACTAAATGTAAAATGCGAACGAGAGAATGAAACGGCAGTTCTGTGAGTTCGAAAGACTTGTGGAGTTTTGGAGGAATTTGAAAGCGTTACGTAAATGTGACCTTGTACACGGGCGCAGACCGATGGCAACCGATGACGGCTCGCCGCCGCTCGACGGCGGTTTCAGAGATTAAGAAAAGAGTCGTTCACACAAGAGAGGGCATGCACCGAGTGCTTCCCTTGGCCAACGCTTTCTAAGCCACTTCCACAAAAAGACATATCCCGATTGCATCCCGCAGGCAGGGCTGGTTAAGAGTATCAGTTGATCAGGTAGAACCTCAAACTTCAGAATTAAACATCAATACAATAATAAACCAAATAGCACAAATATCACACACCTTCTACCAAAACCTAACAGACATATCAGCCGCATCCCATTACAAACTACCGAAAAATCCAAGCCACACTCGAATAAAAAATAGATTCCCTTTTGAAGCATTCCTTAAAATTTTAGTCAACCACGATTCTTAACACCGAGGTTCTCCCCTAGAGTACCCTCTCCAATGTATAGACTAAGTTAGCTTAGCTATTTTAACTAGAATAAGTCTGAAAAAATACATCTGTAATGTAATTGTACTGAACGATGTAAATATTCCAAAATGAATAAATGTGTGTTATAAAAAAAAAGGTAGAACCTCAAGGACGATGGGCCGTTTTATGCAGAATCCTGGGTTCTGATGTACATGGACAAACTGACTTAGAAATGTTTACAAAATTATTTTAGTAGCAGTAATGTAGTAATAATGTAGTAATACAATATTTGTTTGTCTAAAACGTAACTAAATGAGTTACGTTTCTAGTACAAAAACTATTGCACTTTTTTGAATATTCAGAGTTAACGGTGAAAATTGGACGCATGCCATGTTTATAAGTGTATTTTACTCTATTCTTATAAAAATTTTAAATAAAATAGTTGGAGCCATTTTTGAGAATGTTTTGAAAATGTCCCAGAAGCTTCATGTAAAACACCCCCAAAATTAAAGAATGTTATTCAAAATCGCAGACTTGTTAGTGGGCCAACACAATCTGGAAGTATTCAGCTTGGAAAATATCTTACGCGTTGTTAAGACGCTAGTGTTGTTTGCCAAAGGACGGATGAACGAACGTTTGAAAAAAGTACTATTTCGGTGCCAGGGAACCCTAAAACATATATTTCCGTTGAAATCTGGAAATTGATTTTCTGCAGCATTACATAACCTCACTCTATACTCCATATATACGTATGTATTCGAGAAAATGAAAAGTATAACTTTATTTTCTGTTTTGTTCAAATGTAGTTAATTCTAGTATTTTTCCATTTTCATGAACAGACTGATTCATATATGAACATTTCGCATCAGCATTTTGCCCTGCGGATAGTCGCAAAATGGCGGCCAAAACGTTGGCACCTGTCTCTAGGACAGAGCGTATCCCAGGCGGCCACGCAGCTACTAACTCCTGCCTCAGAAGTCTGCGCTCTTACGCCGACTCATATCTTACTCTCAAAAACAATATTTTACCGTGAATATCCCTTGAAAAAGCAGGCGTTACAAATGCTTTTGACTCAAAAGATCTCTCGTTACTTTGCAGACCATTTAGAATATTCTAAATAACACACCTATTACGCGTTGTCCAATGCTCAAGTTATCAGAAATGGTCATATAAAACGCTCTTAACGCCCGAAAGCAGGCGTACCAAATGATAAAAACGAAATCACCCTTTTCGCGTCGCACCGCGCTCTCGGGGAGAACGTTAATTTCCTGTAGTCGTCCTCGCCCAGTCCCCGCTCCGTCCCCGCCGCCCGATGTTTCTCTTCTGTGACGGCTCCTCAGCGCCGCTTGCGGCACTAAAGTGGTTAAAGGCCGGCGAGACGAGCGGGGTGGGCGGGGGGGGGGAGGGGTTGGGTTAAAGGTGGGGGGGCGGGGGGCGGGTAGGGCAAAGAAGGGGAGGATGAGGATGATGGGGAGAATGGGTTGATGGGAAGGTTGGGCGACTGTAAACGATGGGGAGGATGGAGGGGGGGGGGGGGGGGGGGTTTTTTTTTTTCGCGTTTCCGGGCACGTCAACTGCTTTTGTGATTAGTCCCGTTAGTGTAGTGCATGTTTTTCTCGGGTATGCTCCGTGATTGTTCCTCGCTGGATGGCGAGAACCGTCGGCTAGTAGGGTTCCCCCCCCCCTAACCAGGACTCTCCCACCAGCGGGGCACCGTCCCAGCTGGGACAAGCTCTAAGCCCCGAGCGGTCTCCCGGAATATGTGGTAGTGTAGTGTATGTTAGTGTGTGTGTGTAAGGGGGGAGGATAGGACAAGGAAGAGGAAGGACAGATCGCGCGCGGTCCTTGGCCCGTTTGGTAGGATATTTCTCCGGCATTCGCCTGCTGTTGATTGGAGAAACCACGGAAAAGTACCGATCAGAGCAGCCGGCCGCTAGAATGGGAAGATCGGGTGGTTAAAGAGGGTGAGACGGGAGGAGAGGGCGAGAAGTGCGCGGGGACGAAAAGTAAGGCGAGGGGGAACGGGGATGGTGGAACGGCGGGGGAACGGGGGGAACGGAGATGCGCAACCGAGCGGGGGAATGGGGATAGTGGAACGGTGAGAGGGGAACGGAAAGGAGGGATGGGAAGGAGGAGAAAGGAGTGGGGGGAACGGGGATGTGTGAACGGGGATGGGGAGCGGGGAGGCGGGAACGGGGATGCGATCGGGAGTGATCGGATGGGGTCAGGGTTGGTTCAGAGACTGGAGCGTGCGGGAATGATCCCCGTGGGCGTGGCCCCTCTGAACAGTTGAGTGGAGAGCCGCAGGAGACTCCTTAGCTGAGGCTGCAGGGCTGCAGGGCTGAGGCTGAAGGCGCTCCGGTGGTCTGAGAGCCTGAGAGAATGGAAGGCACGTAAGGAAGGGTGATGATGACAGGTGAGATCGGAAACTGTGACATCAGTTTCGAGAAACAGTGGAAATATGTATGGGAATGATAGGACGGTAAACACTCAGGAAAGAGCGTAGGAGGTGATATTCAGCGATTTGAAAAAATAAGGAATCCTTGTTGTTATTGTGTACCCAACGATGCGAAATTTGTTTGAACCAATGTTTTGGAAATCAAATTCTATGTATCGAATGATAATACTTCTTTATTTATTCTTAATGTTAAACATATCAAAGTTATTTAATATTTTTCAGAACAACGTATTATTTCATAACTATGTTTGAGCTGTAATTTAATCTAAAATACGTTTCTCATGAAAGTGTTCCTAAACTATAGTATTTTTATTGTTACTGTGTCATAGTTTGTTTTTGAAATAAATTTTAATTTGATTCTATCAATGTTTAAATAGGCAACGAAACATTTAACTCCTTAATCATATATTGATAAAATGTAGGTTTTTAGAGAGGGAAATTGAAATACAGACTTCGCGCCGCATGCATCGTTTGCGACCCGGACTGTGCAATACAGACCAGAATTCATTCCATGTAATTTTTATTCCCAAGCAGCAGTGCCAACGTGTTTTCGTCAATGTGGGATAACATAAATGTATTTTTGTCAGGCAATCGCAGAAAATCCAAACAATACAAATATTGGAATAGACTGTGAACAAAGTGTATGTTTCGTATACGATTCAAAGAATATCCACTTTGTATTAGTTTTAAATCTTTCAAAATAAAATAGCTAGCCAAAAGTGTGACCAAACCTTAAACTCTGCCAAATTAGAAAATATATATTAAAGGTTTAGATTCCAAACAATGATCTTCTAAGAAAAAAATGTGAATCAAGAAAGAAAATTTTGTTTGAAAGCAAAGGAAATATAACGGTTCTACAATGCGGAAAGAAGTACTGATACGTCCTAACAGATAAAGTCGAAAAACGAAAAGAGACTTAAATCATTAGAAAAGTAATTTCATGTCGTTAATGATGAGAACAACAATCTTGCCGGATTGATCTTATGGGAGAATCGAAAGATAGACATATGCATGTAACCAGTCGTGATATAGAAGGGCACTAGGCATTATATTGACTTTCTCGAACTAGTCAATTTTTTTTAACTTCTCAGTCTGTGCCATCTTTTCGGTATTTCCCACCCTCTTCTCACCAGACTTGACACCAGACTATTGGCGCGTCAAGCATATTTTTTCCTTTTTCTCCATTTTTCGAATTATTAATTTGACAACCCAAATATGTCTTTAACAATATTATGGGAGGGTTTCATCATAAATTACCATTTTTATCTGAGCAATTCGAAACATTTAAAAATGTCGTTTGAAAGTTTTTGAAACAGTGCATTTATACGCTCATTTTTTCCCAACGCATTTCAATTTTCAAGAAACTTTATTAGAAATTATTTGAAGTAATTGTGCTCATAAATGCGATAATTTATCAGCAATGCCCGTAATGTAAATATTGTGATGACATATTTCAAAATTAATATTCTTTAATTTTCTAAAAAACAAAAGAATACATCGAAGGGGCATGGGAGGGGGGAATTGGTCATGTAATTTCCTCTATTTGGCAATATCCGTACACAACATTTAAAAATAAAACTTGAAGCAAGATTTGAGTACCCCCAAAATTTAAAAATTTCTTTTAATAATCGCAGAGCTTCAACACAGTTCAGATAGACTTTGGAAAAAAATCCTACGAATAGTTTAGGTGCTTAAGTTGTTCTGTTGTTCACAGACAAATAAACTGGTGGACGCTTTGCTGTACACTTTTTTTTGTATTAAGGACCTGCAAATCGTAAATTCTAACTATACAATGTGATCGAGGATGTAGTTTACTACGTAGTGGAGCAAGATTTATGCACTTTTTTTTATACGGCCCTCCCAATATGAGTTTTTCTGTAAAACAATTGCCATTTTTGCCGCAGCATTACCTAACTTTCTTATTACTAGGTATTCATACGAGAAAGTACAAATGTACGTTGGATATACTAAACTTTTCAAATCGCGATAAAATTTTAGATTAAATATATTTAATAGCTGAGATCTTTGGATAATTAAAATAAAAAGATTTGGTTTGACGGTATTCAAGATAGGTAAATCTTTCTACAAACAGTACAACCTAAGTGCATGAAAGTTGTTGAATAGATACAAAAAATTTCCCCGTGTATTGATTAAAGCATTCTAAAAAATTTAAAAGAAAATAAAGTGTTCTATAGCCGGTGCTTAAACTAGTTTTTGGTACAGATACGAGATATGCACAATAATAATCTACCAGAAATGCTTTTAAAATTATGTTAAATGAAACATTTTATCTGGGATACTTCAACAAAACTTCAACTTATGAGGACGTACGTGTAGGGTTTAAGGTTTTTTCTAACAGTTGTAAAGGTTTCTAAAGAAAAGGCAAAGTAATCATCTTGTGTCTTCATGAGCTAACTCAAAGAACATTCAGAACGCGACAACCGGGGTCATAATGACGAGGACTCTTCAGTTTAATTGAAAACTTCCAGGTCCAAAGCTCGTGTTGTGAAAGCGTATCGTTGGAGCAGGGAAAACGTTCAGCCCTTTAAAGACGATAAACCATTATTACAAGCCAACATCACATTTCATTGTAGTACCTACAGTAGAAGATGCTTTACGTAAAGAATGAAGAATTTCTCCCAGAGTGTTAAATTATTGAGAATGAACTGATTACTGACTCATTACTCAGGACAAAATCACCTTAAAATAATAAAACCTTAACGAAGAGAGTTAGTCACGAAACTTTAGCACCTCTTGTAATTCTGAACGGTTGAAGTTATTACAGTGCAGTTTTCACGGATGTAAATGAGGGAATGGGGCAAATTGATGTATGTATTCGTTGCCATTTTATCACATGCATTTTATGAGATAATGAGATAACTTTGTTTTGTTTTTTCAAATGAAGTATACATATTTTTTATTCTATCATGACGAGCGTAAAAAGAGGATTCCACTGATATTTATATTGTCATACGTTATATAAGCATTTTTTCAGTAATGTTGGTTTTTTGTAATAAGTATTTAACAGATATTTTGAATGCAACAGTCCATTAACCAAGATATAAAGTGTTCTCCCTGCTATGGTGCGGTCGCGGCGTTACTACATCAATTAAACACGAGTCGCAAAAATCAAAATTACTTAAAAAATGATTATCTAACATATGACAATTTTTACATCTTTGGATTGATCTTTTTACGCCTGTCATGACAGATTAAAAATATGTCTAGTTCCATTAAAAAAAGCAAAGTTACCTCAATATCTCATAAAATTCAAGTGATAAAATGGAAATGAATATCTGCATAAACTAGCCCCATTTTCTCGTACACTTCTGTGAAAACTGCATTGCAATAACTTCAACCGTTCAAAAATTACAGGAAGTGCAAAAGTTATGTGACTCACCTGTATTTATTACATTACCACATTTTATCACAGATAGAATAACGGATGCTTAAAGAATTTTGTAGGTCTCATTTTTGTTGATCTCTCTCAATTTTTAAAAATTGTAAATTTAAAAAAGCCATAGCACTACTACTTTTTTCAAGTTCCATTGTCTTCCCTCGAAATTCAATTTTGTTGCCTTCTCCGTCGGTGACAAACACATTCTATTTTCCGTACGGGAAACATTTCGAAGGGAAAGCAGATTTGCCAACTTCCCAACCTTCGTGCTTCTTCTGCGCATTTCCACTTCAGTCTACCTCCGCGGTGGCCCAGAGGGCGTAACGAGATAACTCAAGACGCGGAGACCTGCTTCAGAGCAAGCAAGCAAGCGCCCACACACAGACACACACACACACACACACACACACACACACACACACACATTCCGCACTCGACTCCTCGTTGCCAGAAGAAAACAGCCGTCGTGGGCGGGAAAAGGTTGGAAGGACGAGCGGACAGCTATACGCTGGAGCTTCCTAAATTAACAAAAAAGGACGTCTCAAGGGAACCTATCCGCAAAAAATAAAGAAGATAGGTTCAATGTGGGAGTGACCCGTTAGTTCTAGCGTAGCTTTGAACCAAGACTTAGTTTTGTACTTTTTGCTAAGATTTTTTAAAATATTTGTAACATGTGCGCGAATCATACTAAAAATTTCATTTAGTTTTAAAGTGGATTTTATATAATGTTGCAGTGATTTGTATTTTTTTCCACAATTATTGGAATGTATTGAATGGTAAAATGATGGAGGGAAAATGCAAATCCCTGAGATGTACTCTCAAAATCTGCATACATCTCTAATAGTTCGTACTCTTTAGTATATATTTTTAAAATGAGTGACTTTTTTATTGGTGTGTGTTTTTGCCAATTAGTGATATTATAAATCACTGATTTTTTTACCCGATTTCATAAATATTTCGAATATCTGAGTTTTTTTATGAATGCTTTAATGTTGTTTGATATAATTGGCATTTTTAAACTACTTCCTCTTGACTCTCACTAAAAACGAGATGAGCCTGAAACTTTTAACTCCACTGCTAGTTAAGAAAAGCGCATAAATGCTACTCCTAATAAAAAATTAAGCCTCTTGACTCGTACAGACTAAAAAAGTATTATATTATGGAATTTAAAAAATCTTAAATTAAAATATACACATTTTTTAGGGACAAAAATGTATTCCATAGACAGTCAAACAAATAACTCGTGAGATTTTTTTAAAATAAAGAAAGTATTTTTCGCAGTTCACATTTCATATATTTGTCCCAAGGTCATTTTATCTAAAGAAGGGTCATATTTAATTTCAAATACAATCCTTAATTCAAATGCAGCCAGGGAAAATTGCGCATGTGTGCACGGTGTTCTTTTGTGCCTCCCGGTAATATTTGAAAGCGAAGAGCGCACATCAAAATTGTATTTAATAAAAAGTTAATTATTTAAAAATCGTGAGTAGCAAAATAGCAGACTAGTTTATGGGTCTCACAATAACTGAATAATTTTTAAGGAAGTTTCTGCCCTTCGAATTTGAATGCGATTACCAGTCCGTATGTTAGTTTTCATATTTGTAACAAAAAATGTAAAGAAACACAATAAAGACTAACAGGAAATTAATATGAGAATACAACGGTGCAGAGATAAGAGGAAAGACTGAAACGGCAATGAAGTCAACGAAACAGCCACTACTGAGACGTATTCGGTAAATGCATTGGAGAAGTAATGATTGACGGCAATAACAATGAGTGTTCTCTTCTGGCATGTTCATTAATTTCCCTTTAACTTGAGAATTGAAAATTTCTGGCAGCGTCTTCTGGAGTATGAAAGCTGTTTAATTTAGACAAGCGTATATTCATAATATATATTTCATTTGTTTTTGTATTGACTCGATTAAATGTTTTTCAAAATTGCAGAACTTGCAGATCGGTAGGGTTTTATTCAGTTTGGAAAAAGTTTTACGTATAGTTTAGGCGTTAATGTTAACATATGACAGAGAGATAAGAGAGACGGACGGATGGACGGACAAACGCCTCTGCAGTAAAAATCAACCCTTTTTCGGGGTTAGGGGGGCGCAAAATTTGTATATTTCTTGAAATCTTGAAATATATTTTCCGCAGCATAACATAACTTTCTCTGTACCATGAATCTTACTCCGTATGTACGTCCGTGTACATACGAGAAAGTAAAAAGTGTTCACTGCTCTACAAATATTTACAGTTATTCTTTGTTAAATCATTTGGGCCCATTTGAAAATGAGAATCAACGCGAATGAGAGAAAATATTTTTTTTCTGTAATTTTACCTTCAATAACTGAAAAAAAAGTTCCTTTCCATTTTTGGAGTATGAGAATCTCTGTGTTTTGAATTATATTTTACTACTTTCTCGTGACAATATTTCAAGACCCCAGTGTAATTGCATTATTCCAAGCAAAAAGAGGATGGAAAGACTATAAACCATAGGTAAATTAGATAGTGAAATAAACGGACCCTGAAATGAAACATTTTTGAGCCCATTTTATGATTGTATTATTACGATTGTACGTATTATTTTTTATGTATTTAATTTAATCAGAGAAGAACATTTATTTAAATTTTTGAAGAGTTCATTACATAATTAGGTTTAACTATCTTCAATTCTAAAAATCAGACTTGAGGATTTACACAAAGTCGGAAAAACAGTTGAGATGAATATTCAGACCGTTTCATACCTGGAGGTACCTTAAATAATCTTAAAACCATTTTTAAAGAATGTTTTAGAAGTTATGCAATTAATAACGAGAAGAAACAGTGACAAAAAACAACAACAAAAGTTCCTACAATTAACGAAATGAAACAAACAGTTTGGACAGTAGCGAATAATTTAAGTTCATGTGTTTTTAATTAGAATATCTTCTTTGATTGGCACACTTGAAGTCTGGGTCAACGAGAACGAGGGGCGGGGGAACATAACATACAAGTGTACAGCGAGGGGTAAGTTGGTTGGTTGTTTTTTTCGTGTTTCCGGGCGCGTCAATTGCTTCGGTCATTAGTTCCGTAAGTGTAGTGCATGTTGGTTCTCGGGAGATGGCGGCTTCACCCGCTGGATGGTGATAACCGGCGCCGACCTACCGTCGGCTAGTGGGGTTTGCCTCTCACCAGGACTCTCCCACCAGCGGGGCACCGCCCCAACCGGGACAAGCTCTAAGCTCCTGACCGGTCTCCCGGAATATATGGTAGTGTAGTGCATGTCAGTGTAAGTGTGTGTGAAGGTGAGAGGATAGGACAAGGAAGAGGAAGGGATCGCGCGCGGTCCGTGGCCCGTTTGGTAGGGTACTGCTCCGGCATTCGCCTTGTGTTGATCGGAGAAACCACAGAAAAGTACCGATCAGAGCAGCCGGCCGCTAGAATTCTCCTCCAGACAGCGACTGAATTCGACTTAGCTGAAAAGCTAGTGTCGAAAATCCTGCCGCCGTGGGGAGTGGGAACCTAGGACCTCCCAGTCAGAGGCGATGCAGTGACATCAGCTGATGCACTGAGCTACCGCTCCCGGTACGAGCGGTTGGGCGTGAAGGGGGACGAGCTGATTAATTGTTTTGTGTTTCTGGCCGCTTCCACTTCTATGGTTTTTAATCTTGTACGTGTGATGCATCGTCGTATATTGAGGAAGGTGACAGCATTCCACCTCCTCTGGAAAGTGAGATCCGGTTCTGAACTCACAATGTGTTCACTTTTCCGATCATCGCCCGCAAGGCACCATTACTGCTAGCATAAGCTTTCTACTAAACTTCCGGCTGGTCTCCCGACATGAGTGATATTACTGTAATTGGAGTAAGTGTGTAAGGGGGAGGATAAGACAAGGAGGAGGAAAGGAGATCGCGCGCAGTTCGTGGCACGATTCTTAGGGTACTACACCGGCATTCGCTTGGTGTTACCAACAACTATCGATCAGAGCAGCCAGTGGTTAGAATTCTCCCCCAGACAGTCGCTGAATTATCGGCGTGGCAGGGTGTGGCGATCGGTGGGGGGGGGAGGGAATGGATGGGATGCGGGCAGACGCGAAGTGCAGGACGGAGTGAAGGAGGCGGGGCGTGGCATTGTGCGGGAATGGAGTAAGGCACAGGCGGGGTGCGGAGCGGGGCGCGGAGCGGGGCGCGGAGCGGGGCGTGAGGCGTGGCACGGGGCGGAGTGGCGAGGGAAGAGCAGGGTGTGTGTGTGTGGGGGGGGGATGCCTGAAAGTGTGCGGTGCGTGAGCCGTAAAGTGGCGGGGCAGAGCAGGGTGTGGGGGTCGAGTGGGGGATGCCTGATGTGGTGCGAGGCGTGATTCGATTGATTGATTGATTGGTTTTTTTGTGTTTCTAGGCGCATCAACTGCTTCGGTCATTAGTCCCGTTAGTGTAGTGCATGTTTTCTCGGGAGATGGTGATTTTTTCCTCGCCGGATGGCGAGATCCGGTACCGAACTTCCGTCGGCTAGTGATTGATTGATTGATTTTTTCGTGTTTCCGGGCGCGTCATCTGCTTTGGTCATTCCCCCCGTTAGTATAGTGCATGCTTTTTTCGGGAGATGGCGGTGATTTTCCCCCGCTGGATGACGAGATCCAGCGCCGACCTACCGTCGGCTAGTGGGGTGACCCCCTAACCAGGACTCTCCCACCAGCGGGGCACCGCCCCAGCCGGGACAAGCTCTAAACTCCCGACGGGTCTCCCGGAATATATGATAGTGTAGTGCATGTTAGTGTGAGTGTGTAAGGGGAAAGGATAGGACAAGGAAGGGGAAGGACAGATCGCGCGCCGGTCCGTGGCCCGTTTGGTATGGTACTGCTCCGACATTCGCCTGGCGTTGATCGGAGAAACCACGGAAAACTACCGATCGGAGAAGCCGGCCACTAGAATTCTCCTCCAGACAGCAACTGAATTCGATCTAGCTGAAAAGCTAGCGTCAAAAATCCTGCCGCCGTCAGGACTCGAACCTTGGACCTCCCGGTCAGAGGCGCTGCAGTGGCATTAGTTGGAGCACTGAGCTACCGCTCCCGGTGCGTGATTCGAGATGCGGGGCGTAACGGGCGGGTTAGGGCGGGGTGTGGGGGTGAAGTGCTGAATGGCTGATGAAGTGCGGGGCGTGGGCGTGAAGTGTGTGGCGGAGCTCCTGAGCCGCTGGCCGCCCGCGCTGGAGCAGAACGAAAGGAGCGACGCATCGGCGCTTGTCAAAGCAGCGGACGCGAATCCGTCCAGCAAATTGATGCCGATATCGACGACTCAGGATTTGTCGACATCACAGGACTGGAAGATAGATGAATGAAACTGTCTGTATTAATTCGACGGTCTCTCCAGCATGACAAACAGTATGATGCATCCGATATCGTTGAACATGTACTAAGGGAAACCGATGTGCCACTTACATAAATTAGTATTTTTTCTGTTTTCAAAGTTACTTGGTTGATTAGTTCTTTCGCTGGCATTCTCTAGGCTGCAATTGAGCAAGGATTACATTGAGAGCTTCGACAGAAATGTTTTATTAATTACAATGATCTTGTTTCGTTTATGTTCAAAAACTGAATTCTTAGACTCGGATCTCTTTAAGAAAGTAAAGAACACCAGAGATAATAATTTAACTAATATTTCATTTGGATTGTTCCTGTAAGAGAATGTTTATCTTAAAAATAAGTTGGTTGTCACTAACGTTTCATTAATGTTCCGAAATGAAATAAATATTTCTTTTCATTATATAAATCGCCAAAACATATTTTCTTTGAGAAAAGTTTTATTTTCGACTGTTGTATCCAATGTTTAGATACTAGGAAGCGTGAAAATAATAGGTTTTCGAATTTATGACCAATATCATCGTTGTGTATAATACGCCAAAAAAGATCATCTTCTATGATTTCGATTACATTAAATTCAATTACGATTACGATTACAATATTGTATTATTAAGTGTATATTGGCATAATACCACGCAAAGTTGCTCTTGCAAGATAGGATACTTCTCCCGACGATGCAACAAATAAATTTAAACAGAAAAATATAAATATTGTTGCTATGATACAATGAAAACAGAAAATCCAGCACCATCGCACGTAACTCTGAACTGATTTGCTCTACAGGACCCTAAAATCCCTTAGTGGATCCGACAGAAGGCATTCGGGTATTCGAGAATTTCTGATATTTTACAAAAGTAAAATTATTGCCTTACCACGGCTCTCATGTAAATAAGAAACATGGGGTCTCTTTATATCATATTAGGTTTAGAATCCAGAAAATTGACAATGAAAATACATTCACAATTTATGTTTCATTAGTTATGTGTAGCACACTTCCACTAATACGATCGTTGCTAATATGATCGTTGCATTTTTGTGAGTAATGTGAAATGTCAGTTATCACAATTTCCGCCCGAACGCCTCAATTGTAATTATGTAAATGTAAATCTTTAAATGGTTAGGTGGAAGAGCAAGCCTTACGATCTGAGCCTCGCCAGTAATAAAGACATTATTATTATTATTATTATTATTATTATTATTATTATTATTATAGATAAGACCATAATCTACAAAATAATATATCTCTGGGGCTTCTAATGAATTTTTGGAAGTCTAGGCCACTTGAGTCCTCCACTCTGTAGCAGGGATGATCTGAAGCGTGCAAAATTTCGGAAATTTACGTAAAATGAAATTGTATATATGATATTGTCAGCAAATTAATCGTCCGGGTACGCCTTTCTGTTCGAATTATTTCTGAACCCCAGTTGCGCGCAATGCCATGGGCGTCTGAAACTCGATTCCGGATTAGTCGACATGACGGTATTTGAAGGCAGAATAATGAACGTTTCATTATTTAGTTCAGACTGTCCCTCTAAGCAATGCATACAGCTTGATGCACTTTGATTCATTTTGTTTTTTATTCCAAAACAAACAATTAAATAGAGATAATTTACACCTCTACTAATATTTCTATTTTTTCTTGTTTTTTAATTTATATCTACATTAAAAATACCGAATTACTTAAGAAGCTCATAATGTTCGCATGGGTAATATTTTTTTTCCCAAATCCATTTTGACCGAAGTCAAATAAAAATAAACGAAACGATAATTTCCAATAACCTTGAATTGCGAAATTATATCACTTATTTCAAAAATGTCGTTTTATATATGTGTCTCAAATGAAAATAAATCTCCTCGAACTGTGTAACCATTAATAAAACATGGCTAATGTAACTGTAGTACTATTACAGCGTATTAGTTCTTATAATTATTATTCAAAGTTTTGTGCAAATGTAATTAATACTAATAGTATTTAATAATACACATGTGGTATGCCCCAATTTGAGAGGAGTCTCTAAAAACTCTCGCTTCCCTATTGGATGATTCCACAACACTTCTCTGACCAAATCATAAGGAGCAATTCTTCAGTTGCAGGAGATGGTGTATCAGATGGCAGTGGTTGAACAAATTAGTTATTTAAGGAAGTAGTATGACTCACGTTAATATAATTAATATTTGAAATTGTGTGAAACTGTTGAAAATAATTTTATGCATCTTATATGGTACTCGCGCATTGGGAATTTGCAGATAAATTTTCTCGTCACTTGGTGACTGAAGTTTAACGGAAAGATTTAATGATAAATATTATAAATTAATAATAATAACAGTCAATATATAATTACATTATGTCATATAAATTAATTTAAATTACATTCAATATGCAAGTGATTAAATGTCATTAACGAAATTTGCGGTGTAAGTAGGGCAAAGCTTTTAACCATTTTCAATTTCACAAAATTGATAGAAGTATTGGTCTTATCACAAAAACTGTTGAATAATGAGAGAGAAGTGAAAAGTAGAGTAAAACCGAAAACGGAAACCAAACTTTCCAAACCCTGAAAATGAAGGTAACCGTTTTTATTTCATCATACTACTTTCCAACTAGTCATTTAAATAGAATAAATGAATTACGCTAGTTGAAAACAACACTTGTAGGGATCTGTCTTTCTGCTTTATCCTTTTACGTACTCCATAGTAAACATACCTACTCCAGTTTGAGTCAACACGGATTAAAAAGTGGTGAGTTTTTGAGCCCTTTCAAGAACAAAGAACCATGTTACTCATTCTCTTCTTTTGTTTTACGGTCTTTGCAGCCGTTGCGAGTCATATTTTATTCTAGACATTCGCAAAAGCTTGGCTCCCTAGAGTAAAGTGAGGTATTTAGTCGCAGGAACGTCGTATGTTATTCACGAAGCTCCGGTTAACTCAAATAGCGAACAGTTCGCGGTAGCGATGTTTGTGCTGTTTTTCAATGAAAGCTCTTTGGCACACCCTTAGTTGAATGAATATGTCAAAGCGATAACGCGTATCGCATCTTGTCTTTGTGAGCAGGGACGATTCTAAATGGCATTCAAATTTACGAACGTGAGTTCTAGGCTTTGATAACGTTCTGAGGGGAAAATTATAGTCAATTATGGACAGAAGAGGCATACCAATACTGCTAATTGAACTTATTCGAAACATATACAAAGATACTCAAATTAATGTAAGAACAAAATCAGGTAAAATCCTCAAAGAATTTATAAACAAAGGAGTGAGACAAGGGTGCTGTATGTCACCCACAATTTTTAATATTTATCTTGACGATGCTATCAGAATATGGAAGATGAAGTTTTTAAATCTTACAGATAATTTTAATAGTAAAAAGTTTATGACACTTCTGTTTGCGGATGATCAAGTTTTGATATCTGATAATGAAGACACTCTACAAAGAGCTCTGTATGAACTTCAAATAATTGTAAAAAATACAATTTAGAATGTCTGTTCAAAAACTAAGTCAATGGTCCAAGGGAAATATCAGTTAAATGCAAGTTAGTGGTTAACAACCAAATCATCGAACAAGTAAGTTCATTCAAGTTCCTAGGTTGTGATCTGTCTTTCAAAGGAGAAATAGATGCTGATAAGAAAATTGAAAAATTTAACAGAATGTGTGGAACTATTAGAAGGACACTGAAAAGTAAAGTCAGGAATGATACACTCATGAAATTTTATAAAACCTTAGCAGTTCCTTGTGGGCTATATGGATGTGAAATTTGGACTATGGACACAAAAATTAGAAGCAGGATTCAGACTGAACGAAAAGATACTATTGAAAACATGAAAAAACTGACGAATATAGGAAAGCATGGAGAGGCCACATAGACAGAATGGAAAACACGCGAATGCCAAAACAGATTCTGAAATAAAATCCAAGAGGAAAAAGTAGCACAGGAAGACCGAAGAGAAGATGGATGGACCAATAATGAAACGCAACGGAACGAAAGTTCTAATGCTTGAAGAAGAAGAAGAAGAAGAAGAAGAAGAAGAAGAAGAAGAAGAAGAAGAAAAGAAGAAGAAGAAGAGTTTTAGGATTTTAACACAACGAATATTTTTAGAATATTTTCATTCGATATTCAGAGTGCTGGATGTGCCAAAGTTCACACAAGTGACAAAATTTCTCACTAAATCTCGCCGACTTCCATGCATGTATCTACTACTTCACGCAATAACTGACTAAATAAATTGTCATTGTCGTACTCATCCACATTGCAATACCTACATAAACATATTTCTTATTTATTTTGTTCATTATATGCAGAATATCGATTTGATCAATGAAAAGAATTTTTTCCTACTCTCACCAACATAGAAATGTAATTATCGGCATTGAACTGTCAATTCCAATTCAAAAAATATCATTATTAACAAAATTAAAGTATTTCTCAAAAGGTTATTCAATATTGGTAAATCGTCTCTAGATCATGTATATGTACGTATATACTGAGTATATACATAGTATAAAGAAAGTTATGTAATAGTGCGAAAAGTCTATTTCGAGATAATAACAGAAATACAAGTTTTGGGGTCCCCAGATACCGAAAAAGCGTTTTTTCCAAAACTTCCGTCCTTCTGTTTATCATCTGTGAACACTACTAGTGTTTAAAACATACGTAGGATTCTTTCCAAAAAGAATATTCCGAGGTCAATATGGCTCGACCTGAGACGCAGCGGTTTGAAGAAACTTTCTTCGTAATTTGGCGGTACTTTATATGAAGCCCAACGGTCATTTTCAAAATTTTCTCAAAAACTGCTCCAAATTTTTTCTTTAAATTTTCTTGTAAAAAATAGAGTAAAATAGACTTATAAAGGCGGCATAGGTCCGATTTTTAGGGTTAACTCTGAATTTTCGCAAATTTCAATAGTTTGAATTTTTGGCATGGATGGTAATGTTGTGTAATGAAACGCAACGGAACGAAAGTTCTAATGCTTGAAGAAGAAGAAGAAGAAGAAGAAGAAGAAGAAGAAGAAGAAAAAGAAGAAGAAGAAGAGTTTTAGGATTTTAACACAACGAATATTTTTAGAATATTTTCATTCGATATTCAGAGTGCTGGATGTGCCAAAGTTCACACAAGTGACAAAATTTCTCACTAAATCTCGCCGACTTCCATGCATGTATCTACTACTTCACGCAATAACTGACTAAATAAATTGTCATTGTCGTACTCATCCACATTGCAATACCTACATAAACATATTTCTTATTTATTTTGTTCATTATATGCAGAATATCGATTTGATCAATGAAAAGAATTTTTTCCTACTCTCACCAACACAGAAATGTAATTATCGGCATTGAACTGTCAATTCCAATTCAAAAAATATCATTATTAACAAAATTAAAGTATTTCTCAAAAGGTTATTCAATATTGGTAAATCGTCTCTAGATCATGTATATGTACGTATATACTGAGTATATACATAGTATAAAGAAAGTTATGTAATAGTGCGAAAAGTCTATTTCGAGATAATAACAGAAATACAAGTTTTGGGGTCCCCAGATACCGAAAAAGCGTTTTTTCCAAAACTTCCGTCCTTCTGTTTATCATCTGTGAACACTACTAGCGTTTAAAACATACGTAGGATTCTTTCCAAAAAGAATATTCCGAGGTCAATATGGCTCGACCTGAGACGCAGCGGTTTGAAGAAACTTTCTTCGTAATTTGGCGGTACTTTATATGAAGCCCAACGGTCATTTTCAAAATTTTCTCAAAAACTGCTCCAAATTTTTTTCTTTAAATTTTCTTGTAAAAAATAGAGTAAAATAGACTTATAAAGGCGGCATAGGTCCGATTTTTAGGGTTAACTCTGAATTTTCGCAAATTTCAATAGTTTGAATTTTTGGCATGGATGGTAATGTTGTGCATACAAGTGTAAATATGTGTAAGGAAGGGATGAAGATAGGACAAGGAAGAGGAAGGAACGCTCGCGCAAGGTTCATCGTCTGCTTGTTAGGATACTGTTCCGACATTTGCCTGGTATTGGTCGTAGAAACCACAGAAAGCTACTGATCAGAGCAGTCGGCCACTAGAATTCTCCTCCAGACAGTGGTTGACCGCGATCTAGCTATCTAGCTAGATTCGAAAATCCCACGAGCGTTAGGACTCAAACCCTAGGACATTACGGTCGGTGGCACTGCAGTGACATAAATTGATTCCCCTTTGAAATTATGCCGCTATGAGATGATAATTTTTTGTTTTTTGGGTAAGAATGTTTGTAGTCTAAGAATAATGTATCTGACACTTTCTCGACATGAAACTACTAAAATTCTCTTTCAAAAAAACAAAACTAGAAATATAATGGTCGTAGTTCCTTATCTTCTAGGGTGCTGGTTGAACCCATGAACAAAATTCTTTAAATAAATATTGGAGTTTGAATAAAATAAGGTGAATGGTGTCAATAATGGAAACAAAATTATACCCAAAAAATTGTGCAATGATCACCGCACTAATCCTTATGTAATAATTAAAGAAATCTGCATGCGTCCAATTATCCCGCTGTGTCTCACTCGATCCGCGGATAGAAAAAAATAACAAATTAAATGCGATAATGTAAGAATTAAATATTAGACTTTTCACGAATTTTAATTTACAGCATATTAATGGCACAAAATTATCGTCTGCGGTAAAAACCGCAATGAATCGACTTACCAATTCATAAAATGCCAAGCAGATATTACACTATTTTAAACTGCCTGAATAGCAGTGATACAGTAGACCTACAACCTAGTAAAAATGCGTACAGTTACAATGATATTAAACAATAGGAAATAGAAATTGCGAGTGATGTAGAAATGTGCACAAATTACTGCAGGAATTCATTCCCAGGCATTATCGTAATGACCGGACGGAAACGTCACATCAAGTTGTTACTTGAGTAGGAGCACTTTGCGCAGGAGGGTCAACCATTGCACTCCAGGCGGTAATCTTACTCCTCTGATTGCAGACAATGGCCTAAGGACCTTTGCTCTAACAGTATTAGCGTAACTTCGTCAATTTCATCTCTCTTAGGGAGAGAGGCGAGGGGCTTCTCGAGCAGCAATGTTGTTTTGATAGCTTCAAATTCATACGGAAGGTATCCATGAATTAACTTTATTACAAATTTTTAATACAAGAGCTATCCAATGTTATATTAATGAGATGTTCATTGTGAGAAAATATTTCGGATCACTGACTTCATGCCAGTAACTGTGGCAGATTGGTTTGGTTTGGTTTGTTTTTTCGTGTTTCCGGTCGCGTCAACTACTTTGGTCATTAGTCCCGTTAGTGTAGTGTATGTTTTTTCTCGGGAGATGGCGGTGATCTTTCCCCGCAGAATGACGAGATCCGGCGCCAACCTACCGTCGGCTACCGGGGTTTCCCCCTAACCAGGATTCTCCCAGCAGCGGGGCACCGCCCCAGCCGGGACAAGCTCTAGCGACCGGTCTCCCGGAATATGAGGTAGTGTAGTGCATGTTAGTGTAAGTGTGTGTGTAAGGGGAGAGAATAGGGCAAGGGAGAGGAAGGAAAGATCGCGCGCGGTCCGTGGCCCGTTTGGTAGGGTACTGCTCCGGCATTCGCCTGGTGTTGATCGGAGAAACCACGGAAAACTACCGATCAGAGCAGCCGGCCGCTAGTTTTCTCCTCCAGGCAGCGACTGAATTCGACTACCTGTGGCAGATTTCGGTTTTACAATGTAATGGAGAGTCTCGGGAAAGAAGTCGTAATTTTTGTCAAAGGAAGTACGTGATACAAAAAACATGAAGTGATATTAGAAAAAAAGATAAATTGCAGCGATTGTAACAAGTAATTGTTGATGTAATGAATATTGTATTATAAACTAAACATTTAAACTGTATTTGTAATTTTTTATGTTTTGTTGTTGTCTTTTAGAACAAGAGAATCTAAGTACGATTAAAAATGTTTTATATTTTCATTCTTGTTGCAATATTATTGGTGGCTGTGCCTACTGAATACACTACTTTTAAGTTCTTAACTTTGTGTACATTTTTTAATTATACATTTTTAACAAATTAATAAAAATAAAATAAAAAAGTATTAAATAATAACAATTATTTAGACGAAATCTTATTGAGTATTAATCTGAATTTTTTTTTATTTCCATCCAAAAATGTGTTGGTTAATTGTGCTGTAAAAAAAATCAACTGTGAAAATGTTGAAATGTTAGTCAAGAGGCTTTCTCAGAATAGCAGAGAAGGTCATTCACATTCACGACCAATGAAGCATATTCTTGCCAAAATCAGAATACACCTACACAATCTAAAACGCTATCCAGCAACTCCCAAAACAAGTCAAAGCGAACGCGACAACCTAGCGAACCGGATGTTTTTCCAACGCGTCACGACCGCGCACTAGATCTCCCGTCACGTTTCTCAGAGGAAAAAACATTCTGCTCAGTGTTGAACTTGTCTCCGAAACAACAGAGCAGCGCGGAGGTGCACAGCATGTGAACTCCCGCGGAGGCCGCACAACACAAGCGCAGCCGACACGGAGCAACTTTCTGCGGGCGCAGCTCCGCTCTGCACGAGGCGAGGCGAGGCGGGCACGGCGCACCCTGCACCGAGGAAGCACAACTTAAAGCAGAGCGCGTGGGGATCGGCGGGGCACGAGGCGGCGTTACGACGCACGAAAGGGAAGTGAATTCAAACAAAACAAATGAATAAAGGCATTCATTTATTCATTTGCTTTGTTTGAGTTGAGTCAGTGAATGAATCAGTGAATGAATTGAGTCAGTGAATGCGTCAGTGAATGAATGGATGAATGAGTAAGAGAATAAATGAATATGCCAACGAATAAATAAATGTACAGATGTTTGAAAACGAATGATTGAAAACAAATGAATGATTAAATGAATGAATAAATGAATGAATAAATGAATGAAAGGATGAGTGAATTACCAGTGAATGAGCTGGAAAATAAATAAATACGCGAATGAATATACGAATAAATGAACCAATGATTGAAAAAATATGCATATGTAGATACAAAAAATTATGTATAAATACTGAACAAATAACTTAACAACAACTAATGACAATCAAGTATCAAACAACTTTCGAAATCATTCAGTTATTCCTTTAGTATTATTCTATCATTCATGTTTTTTTCAATCATTCCTTCTTACTATTCAATTATTCGTTCCATACTAGTCAGTGATTGATTATGAATGATTGAAATTGAATGGTTATTAAATTGAATGGTTCAAATTAAATGGTTCAAATTAAATGGTTCAAATTGAATGGTTGAAATTGAATGGTTCAAATTAAATGGTTGAAATTAAATGGTTGAAATTAAATGGTTGAAATTGACTGAATCGTTTCCTTTCATAGTATTAATCCATTTATTTGTAAATGCTTATACAAAAGATTCTTTTTACACTATTTATTTATAAACTTCTTTTGGCATTATTAGTATTTTTGTTCTCATTCCTACTTCGCTCAAAGTAATTAGAAGATTAAATCATGCTAATCAGTGCTTTCAAAATTCACAACCTTAAAAAATGTGTACCAAAATGAACTACAGCATATTTCATGGTGATATGTTGTCTAGTAATGTCGAACGATGTAGACTGCCATTGCATTTCACAATCTGAAGATTTTTGCCTCTTGAGAGACTCGAAAAATATGAGTAACTTTTTCGCCTTTGTGATTGTAGCAGATATTAATTTCGCTATGATTTAAAAAAGTATCTTCAGAAATACGATCGTGAATACAAGCTGATACAATAAATACAATGAAATATACACATATCATTTCTTTCATTCCACTGCTGTAAAAATAACTAGTTGAACCCGTATAATTACATCGCACAAAAGGAAGTGTTATAGAAAACTTACAACAAACAAATTCTTCTTACGCACAATATGAAAAATCGGAAATGCCAAAAATATTTTTAAAACTCGAAATTACTTATTTTTCGAGTACTAATGGAATAGCAGATTATACATTTCAGAAAAAGTTAACTGTCGACACTGCCATAATAAAATGTACAACGTAGTATGTTGACAATTCTGGATGTCGAAAACTTGAAACTCCCACCCCCCCACGCAGTATAATGAAGTGTTTTCAAAGTAACAAGTTAGATTCCCTACATCTGAACCAGTGAACACCCTCCAATATTTTTTTCTAAATAAGACTTGAAAGAAAGGTACACCGATAAAAAGAAAAGTAAGCATGAGTGTCCACTGCCCTATTGCACAACTATTCCTGCCCAACCACCATTAAGAGGTTCCTGAAAGCTATTGACATGATTCTGAGAAATTAACAAGTCGATTAGAGAGGAATGAAGGCTAAAATAAATGTTATGACTTAAATATATATTAAGATATTTTTTGAATTATGGGGACAAAAATATTAAGAATCAGTATAAAGAAGGCATTTAAGTAATATCAACAGATATAACCATCTGAAATTTCTGAAACTGGAAACGACAAAATAGCTCTCGAGAATGACAGTGTAGTCGAAATCATCGTTCTGGAATAATAAATATCAATAAATTATAAATTATTACGTACAAAAACTATCAATATATTCGGAATCTTTAAAACAAATTTACATTTTAATAGTACATATCCATGAAAAACATACCGTCAAATGAAATATATGATTTTATACATACTTAATTTATACTATCCATATCAAGATTTATCGTCATGTTTTATGCAGTAATCAGAGAGAATATGGAACATGCTTTATCTCATGCAGATATAAACCATCCATATCAAATAAATTCATTCAAATAAAACCAAAAATAGACAGTTCAATGAGTCGTGTGTTATGACTTACGTACGAGTATATATTTTTTTCAAAACATTTTGAACATCTTGCTTTGAAATTTGTATGCAATGTGTGGACTTTATTTTTCACCTCGCGTCATGTAGTGATAGTAATTAAAGAAAAGAAATTAGCATCAACTAACTGCAGTCATCAACAGACCGCATTTTATTATAAGAGTACCCATATATTATTATAGTACTCATACAATTGAGTTTTATAAAAAAAATATGTTAAAAAATGAAGGGTATTATTTTTATATTACTCAATGCAATAAGAAACATTTCAAAATTGTTCTGCATTTATTCACTTTGTTTCGCCAGTTAAATCTCAATTATAAATTAATTAACGCGAAATTTAAAAACATCGAAGCTTATAAACATCGAAGCTTATAAACATCGAAGTTTAAAAACATCTTTTTAAAAACATCAATAAAACATCGAAGTTTAAAAACATCGAAGTTTAAAAACATCGAAGCTTAAAAACATCGAAGCTTAAAAACATCGAAGCTTAAAAACATCGAAGCTTAAAAACATCGAAGTTTAAAAACATCGAAGTTTAAAAACATCGAAGTTTAAAACATCGAAGCTTAAAACATCGACTTAAAACATCGAAGCTAAAAACATCAAGTTTAAAACATCGAGTTTAAAACATCGAAGTTTAAAAACATCGAAGTTTAAAAACATCGAAGTTTAAAAACATCGAAGTTTAAAAACATCGAAGTTTAAAAACATCGAAGTTTAAAAACATCGAAGTTAAAAACATCGAAGTTTAAAAACATCGATGTTTAAAAACATCGAAGTTTAAAAACATCAAATTTAAAAATCGATGTTTCGAAGCATCAATGGTTTGTTGTCGATATCACATCGCACGTCTCCACCGTAGAGGCGATCGAAGCGCCCAGGCGGACGACTCACGCCGCGCGGCGCACCGCGTGGGCGGCGGGGGCGGGCGCGCATTCGCAGCTGGCGGGCAGTTCGTAATTGGAGTTGATTTGCGGCGAGGCCGTCCTGGCCCCCCCTCCCGCACCCCCCCTCCGCCCACGCCCGCCGCTTCACGCCCCCCCCCCAACTCTCCCCACCCCTCCCCGCCATGCCATGCCACTCCGCGCCGCACCCTCGGCGGCTAAACCCAAGATTCTCACCGGACAAAATATCACCAATCTGAAAATACACTCACGACTAAAGATGGAGAGCTTTGTCTATACGCGATGCAATTGAAATGAGAGGTGGAAATGAACAAATGGAATAGTTCAAACTCAGCAATTGAAATGATTGAAGGCGTTATCATTGTCAACAATAGTATTTATTTCAATAATATTGTTGACAATGACAACGCCTTCAATCATTTCAATTATGTAAATGTCAACTACAACTCACCATTGAATCAAAATCAACAAACTCTGCAAGCCAACATACACAAACAGTAGTCAGACTTCCTTTGTCTTAAGAAAGAACTGATGAAAAGTTGTTGCTGCCAAATTGGCGATGTTTATCCGCATCCTTCATTCATACACAAAACATAACTTGCCAAGCTCTTTTTTATTTTTATTATATTGACATGTAGAACTGAGGATGGTTATTCCTATAGTTCATTAAATAATGTATAAACACCCTTGAAAGACAGAAATGCCGAACAAGAAGTAATAAATTTAAAAAAATCATTTACAAAATCCTTCATTCGGGTTGTGCCGTATCGCTGATTGTTAGAAGGTCGTTGAATTGTAAATAATACTGTGTTCTCTGGATAAATGAAACTCATGGGTTCGGATCTGGGCAAGAACTTTGCACTTCTGGACAATCCATTTTCACTTTCTTCAAGTTGCAAATTGAAGTTCAAATTTGAGTTTGAGTTCAAATTGCACTGAAATTTGGAAAAGTCACGTTGCATTATATCCACAATATGTTAGTAAAATACTATTGTTATATTTCTTGGACATTTAATTCAATTGCAAATAAAATGATTAATATATTATTTGTTGTTTATTAGGAGAAAATTCAATTTAAAGAGCGCTATTATTATCAAAAATTAAACATTTTTATATATTTGTAGGTTGTGGAAATTAAATACGAACATGGGTAAAACCTACTAAAGAAAAGGACTTACTTATAAGGAATCTCACTTATATGAAACACGAGCTGATTGCCTGACAAACTTGCTAAATGTTGTTTCACTCACCATTTTTTTAACATAATACATCACTTTTTAAACACATTTTGTAAATCTACTGCGAGCCACAGTCGTGTGCGGTACAAGCCGTAAGGCCAGCACCCGACCTGAGACGTCTTGGGGGGGTGGCGAACACAATTCACCAGATGGTCGACTAGCTCAGTATAGACGTCCCAGTGTGGACACAATAAATAAAAAAATAGGGGGGCAGGGTCGTGAAGATCGTTTATGGATTGGATGCAAAAATTACAAACAACTCGGGTGAGAATCACTTTTCACTAAATTCAGAATATATTCTAAAAATATTGGCTGCTTTGACAAATACATACAATGGCACATAAAAAAAATCAAATACAGAATACTCTTGACTGAAAAAACACTAATAACACAATACACAATTTCCTACTTCATCTACAACCCAATTGTTTAACAAACACACTTTCAGAAATTCAGAAAGAATCGTTAAAATATTACTTTACAAATTTGAAAAGAAACACACATTGAAAATCAAAATTAATACTTTCCCTTAACATTACTTTTACAACAAAAGAAACTCTTTTCTCTCTAAAATCCAGAAATTACTATTATTATAATTATACTCTTACACAAACTCTTAATCACTATATTACAATATTTGATCTTGAAATCCTTTTGAAAAAAAAGATTGATTCTGTTCTCACGTATTAGAAGTCGAAACAAATGTACTTTTACTTTTCTTATCTTTAAGCGTAGTAAATCTGTTACCCTCCCTTTTTTTTTACGTGACAGATACAGAATAAGCTTTCTTATTAAACTGAATCCTCCTATCCCTGAAAAACATCTTATTTGGAACGACCTTACTGTGTTCTCGGCCGCGTAGAGCAGCCCACTTTGCTTCCTTCTACCCTTTCCACCGAGCTGCTTCGGCCTTGAGAATCGTGGCCTCAGGTTGAGAACATGTTGTTTCCCTCAGAAATCGCCTTCTTCTTCTCGTTCAAGTTTTATATGCTTGAATACTCTCATATGAATTTTACTTTATTTTCGATTACAGTTAATGACCAACTGGATATTCAGGTGAAAATGAATTCAGAGATCACCCTTTTATATGAGCACCAACTTCAAGAGAGTATTTAAATATACGAAAGCATGTGATGAAAAAAAAAACTGGAAAGAAATGAACAAGCTATTAATTACTGCCATCTATTCAAAACTCCACTCCTAATTCTTCCATTATAAATTCATAACGTTTCTTATTACCTTTCTTCTAAGATTATGTTTAATCAATTTATAATAGAATAATTACCTCTTCTGGTCTTCTGAAGAGTTTTCCTCAAAAAGTTGCAAATCTGAAATCCGCTGTAATGTCACTTCCTGGGTACCGTTTCCATACGTCCGCCCAGTTCAGCTGCTACCTTCAGAAAGAACTTTTCTTTCATCCGACCTCCGTCTCGCCCTTGTATAGGTGGCGGTCTCTCTTGTTCTAAATTCTAATTATCATTCCAAATATCCATCCGCTTGGCGGCGTTCAAATATTCTTTCCTCCTTTCTTAGGGCGGTATGTGACACGTTTTAGAATCTAAGAAACGGCAGTCACATCCCCTTCTCGAAAAAGATTTTATGGATTTGTTTTCATATGCCGTAAAATTTTTTCACTAAAATTTACTCTTCTTTTTCTTGATTCTAGAACGTCGAGCAATCTTTTCTCTTCCTCTGTACTCTTACTCCTTTTCTTCTTCCTCATCTTCCTTCTCCTTTCTTCCTTCTTTCTCCCTCTTGTTTCTCTTGTTTTCTTTTTAACATGATTCTTGTCGGTTACTTTATCTGTTTGTTTGTTTCATCATTTTGCCACTTATTTCATTCTTTAAATGGTCGCAAACTGTGGAAATTGTACTTTCGATTGTCTTCCACTTTCATCTAGTGTGCTTTCGCAGCAACGGAAGAAATATTTCAATATGCATGGCGAAATTAGGAATAAATCTGGCGTAATAATTGACGCAACCTAACAAACTTTTAGTTGTTTCGTGTTTTTGGCGGTGCAAATTTTTTCTATCTCTCGCATCTTTTCCATATTCATTTTGACTCCGTTAACTGTCACATCATAGCAGGAACTTAACTTGTTTAATGCAGAATTACTTTTCTCCCAAAATTTAGTTGTAAATTATTTTTAATCAGACGTTTCAACAAAATATCTAAGCTTAGTCATGTGTTCTTCAAATGTCTTAGAATACACAAGCACGTCATCAATATAGATAAAAACATCGCTGGACATCTCTGCCAATGATATTGTCTAGACATTGTACAAGAGCAGATGCACTGTCTTGAGTCCCAAAAGGCATTCTTTGAAGACATACGAAATTCCCGTGAATAAATCCTGTTAAATTTTCTACATTCAGGTGCTATCGCTATTTGCAATACGATGCAGTGAAGTCAGTTGAACTCAACCACTGATGCCGGATAATGATTAGTTAAATCCTCTACGCAACGGTCTGTCTCTGTACGTGGTAACTTGATTCAATCGCCTTGCATCTAAACACACCTTATCTTCCCATTACTCTTTTTTACGAGCACTATCGGATTTAGATAAGGTTTTGGACTTCATGATGATATCATCTTTGACCATGGTAGCAATGAGCTTATCCACCTCTTCCTTATGTTTTTCTGGACTGACCTATTGGTAACCCGTGAATGGTGTTTTATCTGTTAATTCTATTTCGAATTGAAAATCTTTACTGGATTCTTGTTTTACAAACACCTTTTGATTCTAGTAATACTTCAGTTAACTGTTTTCTGATATGCATTGAGATTATCGTTTCTCGCACACTCGAACAATTTGTGGTTCCATCTTCTTCCTCAAACAATTAGCCTCCCAGTAATTCCACGTGAATGAATCGAATTCAAGATCCTGATTATTCAGTTTCAAAGTTAAGTATTGTTCTCAAGTTGATAACAACTCCGTTGTTTCATGAAATCGACTCCCAGTATGAGTGGATATAAAAGTTCTGACCTACAAGACACACAACTTGATACTTATTCTTGCCTATCTCTATTTCCAAATAAACTTGTCTTGTTATTGGTTTTGATTTTTCCGATTCGCACCTATCAGAAAAGATTTCACGAGCGCAATGTAAAGTACCTCCACTCCTTTGTTCTTAATTCATGCAACAAACTTTCCCGCTATGACGGAAGTTGACAACCTGTGTCTACTAATACCGAAGTATCAACACCCTCACATTTAACTTTAATTCTCGGACCTGCCTCCTGGATCCGATTTCATTTGTTCTTCTTCGTTCCACAGGGTTTATCATCAAATGAGTTAATTCGATTGATAATATCGCCACCTCTTCTTCACTAGATTGTTCTATTTGGTTTGCGGCGGGATGGCGTGTCAAACAAACCTTTCTAATTTTCCGACTCATGTCCGCGAGATGTACTTAGTCCTGTATTTGGGTTGGAAACTCCCCTATCAATAATTTTTCTATTTCATCCCTAGACGAGTCCTGTCTTGTCTAGTATAAGTTTGTTTTTTTTGGTAATGTTCAGTTTTAAGTTTCTCCTGTTTCTGGTTTGCTTACATTATGTTGTTGCTGCCTGCTATCTGACCATTTACCCGACCATTAGCATTTTGCCTTGCTTTCTGTAACCTTTCATTATACACAAAGTGGCATCATACAATCTAGTTGCGTTATTAATTTTCAGTGGACATTGGTAAGAGATTCTTAAGCAAATTTTGCGTCGGGAAGGAAAGTGACGTATTAATAAACAGACAATTCTTCATCCGTATCGTCGAGTACATAATTTGAAACAAGCTAATTTCTCTTGCATATTCCTGCATGGACATCGTACCTTCTTTACGTTCCATACATTACGTTAACTTTAAAATTGATTTGAGTTTCGTTATTCCAATATCTCGAATAAAATTTTCTTTGAGTTCGGCCATAGTTTTGGGAAACTCTCCTAAACTATCTGCCCAGATTCGTGCATTACCCTGCAACATCTGATAAACGATTCGAGTTTTCTTACTGTCCGGAACACAATTTAAAGAAAAGAAATTATCTACCTCTTTCATAAATACCCCATGGATTTTCATCTCCCTGCACTGAAAATTTGGAGTACACAGCAATGAAACATACGTGGGCTGAACACTTCTCCACTTGATGGTAAATTTTCTAATTGATTTTTCAGTTCTACTACTTCATTCTTATAGCATTAATTTGATGTTGTAGAACGCCATCCTGTTCAGAAAGAGCCTTTATTCCCTATCTAATTTATTAGCTTGAACCTGAACTTGTTCAGTAACTAATTTCTGGAACTTTTTTACTCTTGTTCTACCTCAATCTGCCTGTCGGATACAGGGGGTTATAGATCCGATTGTGTTTCGATCCTAGTTTCAAATTCTTTCGTTACTTGATCCACTTTTCTTCTAATTCAAGTCCCAGCTCCGTAATTTTTTTCTAAGTTCTCGTGTTCTTTTGCTAATTCTTTTGAACTCCTCTTAAATTCGACCTTCCACTGCTCCGCTAATTCAGTAAACTGTGCTTTAAATTTTCTTCTAACTTCTATTATTTCTTCAATTTCGTGTCGAATTCGTGAATTTTGTTTCAATGCATTTATTGCCGAGTTATTTTCCTCTAATTTGGTTTCCAAAGTATTTATTGCCGAATTATTTTCCTCTAATTTGGTTTCCAAAGTATTTATTGCCGAGTTATTCTCCTCTAATTTGGTTTCCAAAGTATTTATTGCCGAGTTATTCACCTCTAGTTTAGTTTCCAATGTAACCCCTAATTTTTATGGTTTCTCTGTTTTTGATCCTGCATGACTAACCTCATCTAATTGTTGCATAAATTGACCATTAATCGTTGCATCATTGATTAAACCTCTCGAGTTTCGTTCTTCCTCATCCTGATCTCGTGTTGGCGTTGGCTGTGATTCTGTCGGCGACGTCTCACTAGTTTCCCCTGCCGTTCCCAGTTCTACTCCTGTCGTTTCCTCCCCGATCATCGTACCGGTGCTTGTCCCCAGTTTCCTATCGCTATCTGATTCCTCAAAAATTTCCCTTTCCACGATAGGTAAATTCTAACCACGTTATACTTATCTGCCATTTTGAATCTATTAACTGCCTAGAATCAATCAATTCTTTCCCAGACACCATACACCTCTCACAAATTTTCACAGAAATACCAGACACAATTTGAAACTAATAAACTCTCATATAATAAATATCCTTTTCGAAAAAACACTCTGAAATAACTCATTTTTACTCAACACATGTACTCTGCAACCTGGTCAAATTTTAGTGAACTGTGATTCAATTGTACTAGTAATTTTAGTTACACCAAATTTTGGTCTCATTATACCCAAATCAGTTTATCGTAATGCATCCATCATTGAGCCTATGGGCGCAATTGCACCACAGTCGTGTGCAGGTAAGCCGTAAGGCCAGACCTGACCTGAGACGTCTTGGGGTGGACACAATTCACAGATGGTCACTAACTCAGTATAGACGTCCCAGTGTGACAATAAATAAAAAAATTAGGAGGCAGGGTCGGAAGATCGTTTATGGATTGGATGCAAAATTACAAACAACTCAGGTGAGGAATCACTTTTCACTAAATTCGAATATATTCTAAAAATATTGGCTGCTTTACAAATACATACAATGGCACATAAGAAAAATCAAATACAGAATACTCTTGACTGAAAAAAACACTAATAACACAATACACAATTTCCTACTTTCATCTACAAATTGTTTAACAAACACACTTTCGAAATTCGAAAGAATCGTTAAAATATTACTTTACAAAATTTGAAAGAAACACACATTGAAAATCAAAAATTAATACTTTTCCTAACATTGCTTTTACAACAAAAGGAAACTCTTTCTCTCTAAAATCCCGAGAATTACTATTTTTATAATTATACTTACACAAACTCTTAATCACTATATTACAATATTTGATCTTGAAATCCTTTTGAAAGAAAAAATTGATTCTGTTCTCACGATTGAAGTCAGACAAATGTACTTTACTTTTCTTATCTTTTAAGCGTGGTAAATCTGTTACCTCCCTTTCTTTTTACGTGACAGATACAGAATAAGCTTTCTTATTAAACTGAATCCTCCTATCCCTGCAAAACATCTATTTGGAACGACCTTACTGTGTTCTCGGCCGCGTAGAGCAGTCCACTTGCTTCCTTCTCACCTTTCCACCGAGCTGCTTCGGCCTTGAAGCGTCGTGGCCTCAGGTTGAGAACGAATTGCTCTCCAGAAATCGCCTTCTTCTTCTCGTTCAAGTTTTATATGCTGAATACTCTCATATGAATTTTTCTTTATTTTCGATTACAGTTAATGACAACTGGATATTCAGGAGGAAATGAATTCAGAGATCACCCTTTTATATGAGCACCAACTAAGAAGTATTTAAATATACGAAAAGCATGTGATGAAAAAAAAAAAACTGAAGAGAAATGAATGCAAGCTATTAATTACTGCCATCTATTCAAAACTCCCCTCCTAATTCTTCCATTATAAATTCATAACGTTTCTTATTACCTTTCTTCTAAGATTATGTTTAAATCAATTTATAATAGAATAATTACCTCTTCTGGTCTTCTAGAAGAGTTTTCCTCAAAAAAGTTGCAAATCTGAAATCCGCTGCAATGTCACTTCCTGGTACCGTTTTCCAGTACGTCCGAGTTCAGCTGCTACCTTCAGAAAGAACTTTTCTTTCATCCGACCTCCGGTCTCGCCCTTAGTATGGTGGCGGGCTCTCTTGTTCTAAATTCTAATTATCATTCCAAATATCCATCGCGTTGGCTGCTGTTCAAATATTCTTTTCCCTCGCTTTCTTAGGGCGGTATGTGACACGTTTTCGGAATCTAAGAAAACGGGCGGTCACACTACATATTGATAATTATCATAAGGCCAGTTCTCGGACAGACATAAGAATCTTATATTTACGTTAATATGATTATAAATATCTTTAATGTGATTAAGACATGATAATATAATTTAACGACTACATCTCAAAAGTTAACCACAATTCGACTTGGTTTATTGTTTCTCTGAATTTACTAAATATGAATTTCAATGTTACAATAATAATAATCACGCTTATCACATTATAATGATATACTTTAGTTTTGTTAGTTTGTGGTGTGAAAAAAAATAGAAAATAAACTGAATCGAATGGAGGGTAAACTTTTACCCATACTACTTATTAAATTGTACTCTCATGTCTCATTCACCTCCCCCCCCCCGCGATCTGTGCTAATATTTTAATGTAAAAGGTATCAGATTTCCATGTTTGTTCAAGAACTCAACTTACATTTATTGAAATGTTAATAAAACAGACAATTACTATCTAACTCTACAAATTTATTTTAAAATTATTTCTCCCCCCAATATTCCAGGTTCAGACGTCTGTACAGCGCAGATCGCAGCGGTCACCCATTGCCGAGGTTGTCAACTCTGACCACTTGTTGGTATTGTGAGGGCGTTCGTGATTGGAAGCGGTTGGCTTCGGTGGGCAATGCTTGTTAGAAAGGTTGTTTAGCTTCGATTGTTTTCCGAGGTAGTTTTCTGCTCGATTGAATTCGTTTGAGAAATTGGCTAACAGAACGGATTTGACTCTAGTTTAAGTTAACCATGATTCATTGAGAAAATAAAGTTTGGATAAGACATTAAAAACACATTGAAATGAAACCTGCTCACATCCTCACATCACACTAGAATACTAATTTCATAAATTTGAAATCACGTTTTTTGAAAATACAAATTAAGGGGAGCCAGAATGGGCAAAAATAATGAAATAATTTTTTACTTTTTAGAATCATTAATTACTTTATAGTTTTCTGTGTTATATAAGCCGACTTTCATCTTAATGTGTAATCTCGTAAGTTTTCTTTTGTATTTTTGAAGTTATGTAACATGAATGTGGGCGTGGCCCTTTCAACATATTGTGCGCGTTGCTTGAACGTCGTGAGTGTCTTTTCGCTTTCGTTTCGAGAAAAAGTTAATAGTTTGCTTTCTAGTATTGGACACACTGTTTCTGGTAAGAATTGACGGTTTAATAGCGTCAAAATATCGGTGTTTGTGTTTGTACAGTATATGTACTAGGAATGCACTGAACACTTATGAGCCATTTCCCATAAGTTAAAAATGTTCTTCTTTAGGGAATATTTTCTCAAAAACTACTAATAGTAGGATACTCAACTTTTAACAGAGCATGTAGCACAGCAATTTATATACTTTAACGGGCCGGATTTTTAAAATGTTAAATACTTTAGACAGTATTGTTATAAATATTAGTATTTTTAAGAACAAAATCGATTACAATGGACCAAAAATATATTAAAAAAATAGTAATAATTTAAAACGTCGTTGTTAAAATGCTTATAAAAAGATTTAATATATATAAATAATGAGATAGGCCATTTCGACTCCCCTTAAACATCATATACATTCACCAAATGAAATCAATTAAAAACACACCACTATAAATTAACAACAATAAACTTATATTATTTGCGTTGTTCCGGGTCTTATTTCGTTGTATGTTCGTAGGAAAAATGAATATCGTTCGAGCATTAATTGACATCCCATTGCTTGTGACATCCCTTTGAAGGGTATATCACTGCAATGTTTTAGAACATTTTCATTTAATAGTCAAACATAAAATTAACTCGTCCTGTTTTATTTCTTTCCCCGTTTGAAATCAATGCGGTCAATAGATGCTTACTAATCGGCACAATTTTCCGAACGTTTCATCGAGCACACCCTGTACAGATCAGAGGATATCCACAATCCCCTTCCTCGCCTACTGCCCACAAAAGCAATCTCCGCGTTTCCTGTCCCCGCCACTCACGCCACGAGCGCTCCGGTCCCGTCTCTTTGTTGCGACACGCCACCGCCGCCTCCGCCGCCGCCATCTCCACCACACGCAGCGAACAGCACAGCTGTTGACGCTTCTCCCACTCTGTCCTAGACAGTTGGCGTATCCAGGGGGAGGCATGACCCCCCATGCCCCTTTCCTCCAAATGCCTTCAGTCTTCGATTGTCTCCTTCCTTCATTTGTCAAAATTGATTTAAATGTTTATTTATGTTATAATTATGCAATTATTTTACAATAATATTGTATATTATCGCCCCCCCCCTCAAAAAAACAATTAGCTGGATCCGCTCCTGTTCCTAGACCGGAATTTCAGAAACTTTTACGTCATTGACGCGTTTAGCATTTGTTTTTTATTCCACGGTGTGTTTAAAAAGAACTTTGTGTAAAAATATTACAGTACACTCACATCTTCATTTTGAAAACAGCCATTTATTTACACCTGTTTGGGACAATACTTTCGTTGATTTATTTGACTCCCATATAATTGAGAAAAAGATCGTTAATTTGTTAGTGAATGCTAATGTGTACTTTGCATTAAACAACTTAGATTCATTAGGTAATTAGAAGCATACGGCAAAGATCCTTTTCTTCAGTGAAAGGAAACAAATTTTTAAACTAAAAACATCACAAACGCATTAAACACAAGGTAACCACCACATCACTTCGTAATAAAATATAATAAATTAATTAGCAACAGAGAATACACTATGATTAGACGACTTAATGTGTAAATATTCATTAGAAGAAAATACAATGATGATTCATATGATTTCATTGTGTTTTAGATCTACTTTATGGCAGATAGAAAATTCAAAGACAATTTTTATTCACTTAAAGAAGATACGCCATTCCACGGTCGGTGCGATTACAGTTTCAAATCCATTTTAATACTTCCCAGTACCCACACACACAGTGTGGGAGGAGTCGAAAGGTTATGAATTGCTAGGAAGTGACCCATGAACAGAATTTTCGCCCGCTCTGTACGCTTCCCCGGCAGCCGAACGGGGCCAGAAACAGGCCAAGGCTCTTCCTGCCACGCCCCTTTATATGGCCCCAGATCGCGGAACCCACGCTCGCACGCTCTCTGGTCTCCGCCTACGCTCTTTTAGCGGATGCGTCCACGTACCCTTGGACTTGACCTGGGTCTCCCAAAACATGGCACCCGACTCGCTCCTTGCAAGAATAGGCATTTCTTCAATAAGAAGATGCAAGGGAAACACATATTGCGCTAAACCGAACTTCCACTTTACATTGGGAAGTACTATTCCAGACTCCGGGATTTGTGCTTTGTAAAAAATGTAAATGCACATTAGACAATGATGATTCATATGATTTCATTGTATTTCAGGTCTACTTCCCACGGTCAATGCGGTTTCTATAGTTTTTCTAGTAGGTAACCAAAAATGTAATAAATGAATATATATATTTGACACCGGTGAATAAACTGATAGGTCAAAAAAATTACATTTTACAGCAGAGCAAAAACCTACTTTAAACTAATGCTGTAAATCAGGGATTAATGAAATTAAGGCAAAACCTACACACAAATAGTTTTATTTTAATGTCACCTTCGTTTGAATCCATCATTTACTTCAGTTAAAGGTTGGTTTTTGTTCTCCAGTAAAACTAAAGGTTTATAACTTATCAGCTTATTCACCGGGATTGAAGATATATAAAACATGGAAGATTAAATATTATGAATAATTGAGTAGGGGCGTTGAACAAATTGGCTAGTTGTTCATATTTCTGTCAGTGTTAGGACGGCACGCCCCGAAGATGTGCTGGACCGCAAAGTATTTTAGGTTGATTGGGTTAAGTAATGTGTTATTGAAATTGATGGTGTGGTAAGTTTATTTGAGATAAAACAGAGATTGACCCAAGAATTAATTTATAGTGAATAAAGTACATTCTTATAATTGGGTAGAAGCGTTGAACAAAATGTCATGGACTTTTCTGCACTTGTTAGTTCCTCTTTTTATATTTATTCCCTTCCTTATCGAATACGCCTCCCTCCCCGGCGTTATCGCTGCCATCTATCGCCACCTAAGGGACTTAATAGGACCTCTCACGGTGACTGCCACACCTCGCAGAAGTTCCCGGTGAACAGCTGATGCCACACAAACGTCGATTTGAGGTCGTTCAAAGGCTTATCTCGGTTCTATACTGTTCAGTATATGTGTGTTACATTCATGTGTCAGTGAAAGTTAAATGTGTTAGATTCATGTGTCAATTCCACCTCGTTACTTGTTACTTACTGTTGGCCTGGGTATCAAGCCAGAACCCGAATTACACACGCATATCTCTAAGTCGGAAGATATGAGACCACTGGAGTTGTTTCAGAGATCAATCACATTTTTTACTTGTAAATACTACTTCAGACAGGTAAAAATTACACAGAGTTTGTGTGTATTAATCATATTTCATATTTCTTCTTTGAGCTTGAGCTAAAGCACTCCCAAAGTTTTTAATTCGCTTCAAAATTCGAAGGGCCGCGACATCAGCCGTGTCGAGGGGGGAATATCTATATTGGGGGAAAATCTGCAATCAGTTTAAGAGTTGTGCGGAAATAGGCTGTCGATGAGACAGACGTTAGGCCGAAACCTACTTTTTACTTTCTCGTATACGTACGTGTATGCGGAGTACTATACGCAGTATAGAGAAAGTTATGTAATGCTGGGCGAAAAAACGGAGGATTTTCGGCAGAAAAAAATTCATTGCCGGGCTCTAGTGGCGAAAAAGTGCATAAAACCAGTTGCTAAATTAAGGGGAAAAATCATCTGACACGTGGTGTAGTCAGAATTTCTGCTTTGTGAGTCCTTGATGCCCAAAAACCAATTGGAAGCAAAACGTCCGTCTGTCCGTCCGTCTCTGAACACTGCTAGCTCCTAAACCATGTGTACAATATTTTCTAAATTGAATAAAGCCCTGTCGATAGGGCTCTAGTTGAAGCTTTGAGAATTTGAAAAAAAATCTTTACTTGAAGGGGTACTTTACGTGAAGCGCCCCGGACATTTTCAAAATTTTCTCAAAAACGGCTCCAAATTTTTTCTTTAAATTTCTTGTAAGAATAGAGTAAAATACGCTTATAAAGGTGACATAAGTCCGATTTTCACGGTTAACTCTGAAGTTTCCAAAATGCAAATTTTTTTTCCGGCGTCTTCCTAAAACTATAAAATTGAAGATAGAGATTTGTCCTTCAAACGAAGGAGGGGATTTCTTCACGTAATTGTATTTATGTGTACATTTGATTTAAACAATGTTAAATAAAGTGTTTCGAAAACAACCGTTTTCTATAAAAATGAGCTCAAAATTTCGCATTTTCAGAACCAAATAAACTCTATTTTCTCAAAAATGTCTCCAACGTTTTTCTTCAATTTTTTCCAATGAATAGGGCTAATTACACTGTTTAATATTCCGTAAAGTTTATATTCGTGTAGTCTTTTTTTTATTACAGAAATGTAATTTTTTTCAATATCTCTGACGCTGTTAATATGCATATTTCAATGGAGTTGTATACATTATTACATTAGTGAGTGGATGATCTTCAAATTACTTCAAATGGTGTTTTTCGAAAACTCAATAATCCTGTGAAGACGAGCTTCAAATTTCGCATTTACAGTAACGTTAAATGCCAATTTCTTAAAAACGGCTCCAAATTTTTCAATGAAAATTGTTATTAGAATAAGGTTTTAGCCTCCTTTAATATTCTTAAAGTAATATTTCGGTTCTACTATTTGAAAATCGAACAGTGGAGAAAAGTTTTAAAAAAGTGCTTTGTGCGTCGATAGATGGCAGCAGGCAAGAAGGAATGGCAAGACCAGTCCACATCAAAGAAATTAGAAAACTTCACTACGAGAAAGTCTGTGCCATTCCGTAGCACGTCTATGGTTCATTATCAAGAACCCACAAAACCTGACTGTAGACTACATTACGTATTTGAGAATGTAATTTACTATATAAAAGAGGAGAAATCTCTATTTTCGGTATCGGGTTCCCCTACACGAGTTTTTCTGTCAAACAATCCTTTGTTTTTCCTGCAGCATTATATCTACGGCTAGGACACTTTATACTTTCAAGCTTAAGTACGTAAGAAAACATATGGTAATATAGCGCCAGAAATATGCGCACGTATATAATACATAGAGTAACTTCTATTGCCGGACCGTAAGGACGAAAACGAGGATAAATGTTCTAATGAGTAGTAAATTATTTCCTCTTTCATATTATGTAGTCAGAATCTGTTTTGTGGAACCTTGATGCTGAAAAATTGATTTACGACAAAAGCCAGTCTGTTTGCAGTCAACGCTAGTGCCGAAGGAGAATAAATACAAAGTCACTGCCAGGACATTGTGTCAAAATTATCATTTCAATTAACAAAATGGTGAACTTTGCTTCTCAATTTTTCCTAACATCAAAGCATTTCGTCTTTAACACAACTTACAGAGGTCATCATTTACATCAATGATCATTATAAAAGAATTGTTGGAAAACTTAGAATTAATTTCGAATAGTTTATAAATTTGAGTTCGTTATTTCCACAGCGCGATGCATCTCTTTACCATTTTTTTTGCCAAAGAGAAGATACTAGAAAGTTTGGAAGAAATGTGGAAAGACCGCATCATTCTTCTTACGATGCAGGAAAGTCTGTGGAAGTTCGAAATGAAGGGCTTCAAAGGAAGTTGTTTTCTGCTCTTAGCGAATATTTCGTTAAGGAACAGTTGCCATTTTTTCTATAAACAAAGAAAAGTATTTGGAGAGAGTAAGCGTAGTACAAAAAGGACTAAGGAGGAATAGAAATAAGAAAAAAATACAGAATATTTGAAATTCGACGAATTCTTAAAGACAAAATACCCAGAGGTACCCTAATGAGGATACATTAAGTAATAGCTGTCTCGTCTCTGTTATGCGGAAGTGAATGTTGGACGCTGAGAAAAAAGGATAAACAGGCGTCGCAGTCTGCCGAAATGAAATTCTTGATATCTGTAAAAACTGTTGCAAACTTGATAAATTCAGAAATGAGAAAATACGAGAAGAATTAAACGTTTAAGCAATCAATGACAAGGTAAAAATGTTACCGTTGGAAACGATTACATGTCGAAAGAATAGAACAAACTCGCAAAAGTATGCGTTAATGTACATGATCCAAGGCAGAAGAAACCCAGGTAGACCGCTAAAAAGATGAAATTCTTAGAGGTCCGAACAGGTCATAGACTTATCCTTGAAGTGGACAAGAAGAGAAACAGAGGGGGTTTCAAATAATTTGCATTTATCCCTCTAAAATGTAGTTTTATTTTAATTTTTAATTTAATTTTATATTATATTATATTTCATTTAATCTTTTATATTATATTTTATTTTACTATATATTTTATTTTATATTATATTTATTTGTTTATTTAATTTTATTTATTAGCCGTTCGGCTGAAGCATTTCAGGATTTTAAGTTTACATACATAAAAAAGATAAATTTGTTGAGATATCCTCCTGCGAATGTGGCGGGTGATGGTAGATGAGATTGGAAGTGTGGTGTGTGTGTGTGTGTGTGTGTGTGTGTGTGTGTGTGTGTGTGTGTGTGTGTATATATATATATATATATATATATATATATATATATATATATATATTTTCTCGCTTTCCCAAAGACCTTCTTCGCACCCCATAGTAATGCAGACTTCCAATCTCATCTACCATCACCCGCCACATTCGCCCGCCGCATTATATATTCTAACACCACACAATACAATACAGTACAATACACTCCACAATTCAAATATCACTTTGCTGAAAAGAATGGCATGCAAACACTTCACTAAACACTCACTTCCTAAATCTGTGCCTGGGATCACTTTGCTTATTCGATCTATGATCGATCACTGCCCCACGTAATGGGCGCCAATCTACCTAACATCACCACCAGTGTGGCAGTCGTCGGAAAGAATGCTCTTTCGAGCTTTGAGTTTCTCAGGGGGCAGGATCTTTAGGGTATGAGAAAGACACACTCAGACACAGAATTAGGTAAAACAGTAATATATTCTTTAAATATTGCACAAATCAACCCTTTTACACTGTCACAAAGTAAGAGAACAAAACAAATGCCCAATTGCTGGCTGCGCGTTTGAACGCATACAAACCACTGATGATGAGACGTCTTTATCATTATCAAAATTATCAAAAGAAATATTTGCTTATGGTTTCACTCTTCGCCTAGCTAGCGATAATTTTCCTTATAACACCCGTGCACGGAGTTCTTGCTTGGCCAATACTAGTAATTTAATTAATTTTTTCATGCAGACAATAGCCCGCCAGGTCGAGAATCAGGGACGAGAGATCAATGAGCAAATTACGCGGAAGGTAGAAGGGCTGGTAACATAGATAGATGATCAGACAAGAAGCGTCGACAATAAGTTAGAACACATCCAACAGTCCATAATGATACAAGTCGGCAGTAAATGTGACGAGATTCGGCAAGAAGTTGCAACGGGGGTCGCGGAATGCAGAAATTTTGTAGAACGACACGCGGAAGTCGGGAGCCGAATAGATTCCTTGTCGACGGAATTGGAGAGGCAAAACAGGGATCACGGTGTGCAATTCGGCGGAATTCGTAATCAAGTTCAAGAAGTTCGAAAGGGAGTTAGAAGTGGAAACCACCCGAAAATTGAAGGAGGTAAAAGAAGAGATCAAGACGTTAAGAGAGGAAGCCGAGGCGAAAGTAGAAGGGGAGGCCCGTGCAGGGGGGGGGAATATTAATCTCCCTCCTTCTCTGAAATTCTCAGGACACCCGAACGCGTTTGTAAAGGCATTACAAAATTTCTTTATTATGTCAAACGTCCGAGAAGGCTGGATACATTAAGTCCGTACCCACGAACGTTCCACGAATTTGTGGCTAGATTTCTTGATCGATATTGGGGGAAAGAGCAGCAGATGAATTTCAAGATTTCATTAATGAGCTCGTACTATCAAACTTCATGGGGTACGATGCGCGATTATGCGGCCCGCAAGATCGCGGCGTTGAAATTATGTTCTTCGCCGGTATCCGACGAAGAGATCATTTGCATTCTAACGCGCCATTTCCCGCTTAGCATACAGAATCTGTGAAGAAGCGTGGATGTTAGAACGGTGGAACGTTTCCAGATGTTATTAGGAAACTACGACCTCACATTCGAGAACGCTAGCAAGAATTCGAAAACAAGTAGTTCCAACACTAATGCCATTTAGGTAGTAGAAGAAAGCAGTACGATGGGAAGACGGCGAGGCAACGCTCGCGAGGCCACAGTGAACCGAGGCGACCGGCAGCGCGCCGACTCAAGGTCACCCGTGACAGACCCTGGCGCGTGCGGCTCGCAGCGAGGGCGATCGCCAGCACTGGGCAGAAATCGCGGCACACTTGGCGCAGCAAGTTCGGGAAACACCGGGAGTTCGATTTGAGACGGGATCCCAGGTTGAGCTTGAAATATGACGAAAAGGCGATCCCAATTATTACGAATATGTTAGACGAGACGGAAGAAGGTGCAATAAGGAAAGAGATCGTAACAAGAGCATCAAAATGTCCTATAATCGAGGTCAAGTGCGGACAGATAGCGAGTCGAGTGCTGATTGATACTGGAACTGTGAAGTCTGTGATAGCGGAGGAAACATATGAGGAATTAGTGAGGAAAAATGTGGAGGTGTTAGTACTGTCTATGAGAAATACAAGACTAGTAGACGCATGGGGGAAGAAATCGCATCCTATCACGAAGCAGGTGATGGTTGAGATGAAGATTGGCGGTAGAAGCTATGACGATCTGCTTAGTAGTGAAGAGATTGATATATCCTTTTATACTGGGCGTAGATTTTCTGGAAGAGCATGGGGTGGTTGTGAACATAGAAGAGCGGCGAGTTGAAATCAACGGTGAAAATGTGTGGGAGAAAGAAGAGGTAGAGGCGAGGGAGGAAGAAATAGAGGACGAAGAAAAGGCAGTTCGAAGAAATTGAAATGTGTAGAATGGGAGAAGAAGAGATATTGAGAAAATTGAGAGAAAAGGTAGACAAGAAGAGGAATATTACCGTTGATCAGAAACACGCGTTGCTTCAAATGTTAACCAGAATTAGACCCGTGTTCGAAGAGTCCGTAAAAGAATATCAATTTCGAATCAAGGTAACAGATGATACGCCATTCAAAGCAAAAAAATACCCAATTCCGATTGCGTATAGAGACCAAGTACGAACACTGATTCAGCAGATGTTAGATGACGGGATTATAAGAAAGGCGGCTACGGCGTACACGAATACTATCCTGGTAGTTAGAAAGACGGTAGCATACGACTGTATCTAGACAGCGACGGAGAGTGCATAAGGAACTATAATTCTATAACACGCGACCAAAATAGGATTTTTAACAAAGAAAAATCTTGAAGGGGACAATGTGACGTTTGGGGCATCGCCACAAACCCCACAACGCCCACGCAGCGTCGGCGGAGACGTAGAGAGCGAAGGTATGACAGAAAGTCGGTTACTGATCGAAAAAGGATCTACCTGTTAGTTGCGGCCTGAAGCGCGGCGGCGGTGCACTTCCGCAATATGGGCAGCCCAGTAGGGTTGTGCCGTGACGTCACTGCAACATTTAAACGGCGGAGCAGCGAGGAAAAGAGCCCCTTCTTGTGTGAGACGCCGAGGTGAGAAGTCGAGTGAGGTAGCGGAACAGTTGGGGGAGAGAAGCGGTAGTTCTGAAGGTGTTAGGAAGTGGGAAATGATAGAGTGGCGAGGCTAAGTGGTGTAAGAACATTATAGGAGATTGCTGTAAGAACTGTGAAATTAGGACGAATCAGAATAGTGGCTGTGGTTGCGGAACTGTGAGAGTTGTTGTAAAGATTTAGTGAGGCGGCACGCTATCACACGCGGAGGGCAATACGCGTCTCGTGCGCAAGAAGGGGGCGAAGGGGACGAGACGTAGATCTGGTGGCGGGCGTTAAGAAGAATGCACCGTGGATCTGGTGGTGGGCGTTAAGAAGGTTGGTCCCTGGATCTGGTGGCAGGCGCGAAGGAGACCGCGTGACCTTCAGAGCAGCATCGAAGCGGGCTACGTTGCAGGAACGCGAGTGGCGGCACGGCTGAATTTCCAAAGTTGCATAAAACTGAGGTGGGAGACAGGAACTAGAAAGGTAATGTTGACACCAGAAACCAGAATACTACATTTTGCATGTTCGCCTTAAAATTGAGTAACGGTGAAGTATTTCATGACCTCGTACGCCGGTAGTACATTTCATTCCGAAGCTGTATTAAAGGTAATTAATTTCTGTTCATTTTGTATGTAATTGACGAGTAAAGTTCGTATTGTGAATAGCAGTAAGACCTGTAATAATGTGTGCTGGTAAATTAATTCAGGAAGTGTAAAAAATATTAATTAAATTTAACGCAGCCAATCTATCTAACACCACCACCGTCTTCCCCGTTCAGGTCGTAAATATGTAAGTGAAATGAAATATAATATCAATTCTATTTAATATGAGGGTTGGGGAAGACGTCATGGCAAGATTTTTTTCTAAAAGAAATGTTATTGGATCAAACAATTTAGTTTGTCGCAGGAAAGAATTGCTGTTCTAATGGGTATTTACAACAGATGGTTACGTGAATGTCTCTATTAGAACAGAGTGCAATGTGAAATCAGTTGGCTACCGTCGTGCGAAATGAATGTAACCCGTTTTGAGCAGTGCTCATACACCAAGATAGTGGTTTTCCATGTCCGAGAGTGTCACAGGGTGGAAACTGTTGGGAATAATGTCCTTCCATACCGGACAGTTGCGAGATGGGCAGGGCAGTAAAGACGCATACAAATCTGTTAGTGTGCAACGCACGAGGCGATCTGTGAGTGTGCGGACCGATGACATACGTGTGGTAACCGAGTATCTTCCTAATCGGGCCTTTAGAGGGGGTATGCAATGTTTCTGGAATGTGGTGAATTTGTATATGTTGTAATGTTTTGGGACATAAATTCAGAACTGTCATAACAGTTACCTCGGAAACACAATTTTGGTGTGGTCCATGCACTTAGTTCAAACATTATTATTTCATGTGCGTGTTTCACATTTTCCATTCATTCTCACAAAAAAGTAATTGCTATTACTTCTGACCCATCCCTCGTAAATATCAAACCTTAAAATAATCACAATATTTGAGAATATTTGAATTCTACAAGAGGCAGAGGTAACTAAAACGTGCTAAATTTGCGTTTCAATATTACTAGTGGTTTCGTTGTTTTTGCTTTATTAGCAATGCATTCCATAGCAGTTCGCTTTGCCAACTTGAAGCACTAGAACACGCAAGAGATGAAATTTACAGTGTTGTAAAGCATTAGCGTGACTGTACATGTCGTGTTCCTCACTTCTCCAGTCGCTTCACCTTTGTTTCCAAACCTGTACTTCTCGGAACTAGACGAGGATCTGTCGTATACTATACTTGCGTTTTCGATCCACATGAAGGATTCGCATGACCAAACAATGTAAATTTACACTTACAGAAGAAACCCTGACTTATTCAGAATTTGTTACATTCATTGAGGGTAGGAAATAATGAGAGATTGGTGCAATCAAAAAGGGATTTTTTCGTTCAGTATGTGATGCAACATTTATATTTTCTCAAACAGAGGTCTCTTAGAGTGACCTCATACTCAGATAAGTCAAAATTACCGATGTCTCTCAAACAATTATGCAGAAATCGAGTGACCAGAGGCCTTCTGACCGTTCGCCACACTCACTCACGGTTAGACTGTTTCTGTTTACCAATCGAGAAAAATAATGTGTAATTCGACGCGTCTCTGTTTATTGATGGGGAACTAACCCTTTTTTTGTATATTCCGAGAACATTATGAGATAGTTATGGAATAGAAGTTTTTGAGGGAATTTTTCACATCTAAAGCGCCTGTTGAGAGAAATGTAAGACACCTACAGATGAGATCAATAACTTATTTGATTACCCTCAACTAGACAAATCGATTAGCATATTTTTTTTGAGAATTAATTTTCAAATAGCATGGTTTTGAGGGGTTATAAGGCACCACCATGAGGAAACTACAGAATTACATAACTGCATTTATTTAATACTCTGACGCATTTTGGTGGTTTCTGTGCATCAAAGCAAGCTGAAAGTAGGATGAAAACTCATACTAACTTATCAACTTGGAAATTTGATATCAACGTTTCTGATGTGTTTCGGAAATATATGGTCACCATCAACGGTGCACATGATTACAATGGGATATGAACTTGTAACAGCATCTTCAACATCATCGATTGACCTTTTCTTCGACAATCACCAGCAATTCCAATCGTGGCAATAACCTTTGTCAAAAGATTCAGAACCTTTGTCAAAAAATCAACAGACTTTACAAAACTTATCAATTTAGAAATCTTGCAAAAGTCTACATTACAATGAACCCATAACGTGGGTTTCATAATGAAATGTATTGACATAAGGAAGCAGAATTCACCTTCTTGAACAATAAACAAATTACTATTATTTGTTGCAAAATTAGGACCAAGTCTAATAAGTAAGCCGATATTACATCCTCTGTAACCATGATAATATTATTTGTATTTAAAAAATTAATAAAAAATTATATTAATTTTATGTTTCTCTCAATTTCTGATGCATTAATTATTCCATTTTTTTGGACTATCTATTATCGCTTTCAGGAGCATCATTTTAACTTTCTATTAAATAGTCCTACAGTTGTCTTAAAATCAACGAGTGAGCACCCGTCAAAATTTTACGGTGCGATCTGAGACAAATGTAAAATACTGTGTCCAGACTAATATCCACACAGCAAATTCCTAAATAGGAAGAAGAAAGAGCAAACGTTTCTTATAGAATGCTTATTTTTACATCTCGGTATTTCTTTACTTTTATGGGCAGGATGATTAGATATTATACAGCACAAAATCAATTATGTTTAATAAGTTAACACTTTCGCAATTGAACACATGTGTCCTATGGTCAGGCGGCAACAAAATATCAGCACCGAATGACACAGAAGGAAGAGTATATTTATAATGACGGATATAATTCCTGAAGTTTTTGTGCCATCATCTCCTATAAACAACTGTTTCATTTCTTCTAACATATGGCCAGAAAAGGGACTTATTTTTCCTTTTAAGCAATGCAGAGTAAACTGTTTTGCATAATTTCGCTCACACGGGAAGTCGTACAAAGCAGAACAAAACAGACATTGAGAGAGGGAGACAGAGAGGGAGAAAGAGAGACAGAGACAAAGAGGGTTACAGAGAGAGACAGAAAGAGACAGGGAAGAGAGAGAGATGACAAATTGACTGATGGTTCCGGGCCTGACCACTGCTTCGTCCCATATTTATGTGTTTATCACAGTATGCGGCGGTGATCTTCTCTAGTTGGTGCCGAGATATGGCGCCAGCTTAAACGTCTGCTAGCGATTGTTGTTTTTATTGCTTAATTTGTGTTTAGTTGGGTTAGTGAAAATTAGAAATGTTAAATATGTATATCCATGGAATTAGACAATGAATACAGTATAAAACGTTTAAAAAATAATTTTGCTTCATGCCCCATTAAACTAAAAGTAGATATTAAGAGATCAAAGAGTAAACTCCAGGTCATCGAAATATTGCCTAAAAAGTAAAATCATTAAAAAACGCATTTGATCGAAAATTCAAAAATTATTTTTCATGGAAAATGCAAATGGTTCAGTGAGTATGATTCGAAGACAGATTGTTTTGTCTTGGCAGTAATTGTTGCAAGGTGACGATGCAATGACGAAGTCAGGATTTAAAACGTTACGAATAGTGTAGCAAATATTTTACATTCGTTATGTTTAAAGACAAACTTCACAGAAAAAAGTTAAACAAATATGACGCTTCTGTAAACCACATAAAAACAGTTTGTTGCTTCCATTATTTCAGACTCCCAATACAGCAGATCAATTATTTAATGTATGTTTCTAAATTACGCTTTCACCATTAGATTGAGTTGTAGTTTTGAGAAGGCACAATCAGCCAATGGGTATTTGCATAAACTTTTAACATATTTTCGTAACTATGAAAAGTGAAAGAAGTGTGCGTGAGGAAGAACAAACACACACGTACAAGTAGATGAAGGTCTGGATGTCATGTGTTTACATTATGTTTGGCAAAAGTTTGCAAAACTTTGTCACTATATTTGTAAATCAAATTCATGTGATATTCGATGTTCAGAAGGAAGAAAAATTCGTTTTAAAACTTTTTCCGCAGCAAATAATTTATATTTTCGGCTGTCCATTTCCAGCGTTAATGCTTGTCGATCGCAACAGGCGCAAAAACGATAGAGCTGCTACTCGCAGAGAGCGCAACGTCGCGTCGTTTCTCAGGGTTCCCAGATCGTTGACAGCGCTTCTCTGTGCCTCATCACTCAATCCCCGCCCCCTGCTCGTCTGGGCTTTCGTCGCTGCTCTCCGAAACACGGGCATTCCGCAGGGGCGCGCAATAAAACTCTTCCGCCTCCCCTTCGCCACCGCCGCAGGCACCGTTCCCACTTCACAGAAACCCCAAGCACCGCCACCCCAACTTCGCCCCTGTTCCGCCTTCGCTTCTGCACGCAGTTCCGCCATCCCCGCCGATACCGCCCCTAGTTCCGCCATCGTCGCCGCTTCGGCCACTACTCCCCAACACCTCTGCCCTTTCACCTGCAGCACCACCGCCCGGACCAGGTCAAACTCTGCCATTTCCGCCGTCCCCCCTCCCCCCCCCCCCACCCCCCCCCCCAGCCGCCGCCACCACCACTGAGGGATCGATCCTCTACCCGCGAGGCACAGACCCGCGCAGAGCTCGGCGTCGCCCGCGCGAGCCTCAAACAGTGGGAGAAGGACCGACTGAATTCAGTTCAGAGCCAGCACATTCCCACCGGTTGATTGATTGATTGATTTTTTCGTGTTTCCAGGCACGTCAACTGCTTTGACAATTAGTCCCGTTAGTGTTGTGCATGTTTTTCTCGGGAGATGGCACCAGGCGAATGCCGGAGCAGTACCGTACCAAACGGGCCACGGACAGCGCGCGATCTGACCTTCCTCTTCCTTGACCTATCCTCTCCCCTTACACACACACTGACACTAACATGCACTACACTACCACATATTCCGGGACACCGGTCGGCAGCTTAGAGCTTAGGTGCCCCGCTGGTGGGAGAATCTTGGTTAGGGGAAAACCCCACTAGTTGACGGTAGGTCGGCGCCGGATCTCGCCATCCAGCAGGGGAATATCACCGCCATCTCCCGAGACAAAACATGCACTACACTAACGGAACTAATGACCACAGTAGTTGACGCGCCCGGAAACACGAAAAAATCAATCAATCAATAAGGGAAGTTGAGGAGGAGGGCAAAGGAAATCTAGTCGGAGGAGGGAGGAAGGAGGCTGCAGCTGAGGCCACGAAATGTCGCAGAAAAAGGAGGTTGATAAAGGACGCAGCGGAGACAGAAGTGCAGAGGAGCATCTAGGTATTCAGGCGCCCATGGCAAGCACGGAATTTGCGCGCCTGTCATAATACTTCAAAGTAGAGTTGTTTCTTTTAGCGGGAATACTGTAAGTAGCGCCCCTTCTGAGTGGTGTCGATGGCACGTGGCATGTCTGCCACAACGTAGATACACCTCTGTGGAGGCGTTTGCGACGTAGATAGATATGAGGTAGACGGCACCCATGGATGCATGACGGCGGCCATGCAAAGAGAGACTAGTGTTAAAGAGGTAAGAACTCCGACCATGTGCGACTCCAATTAATTGGTTATCATCTTATGAATACGCTCGAGAGTGGATATATTTTCTGTACATAATCGTTTACGTATGTAGTGAATTTAAAAAAAATACTTCTTTAGTTAAAAAATCACTATTTCACCCTTTACGTCCGCGTCTTGCAGTGTTAATTCAGTGAGTCAACTCACTGATTCGTCGCAAGATGGATGAATCGTTGCGCCAACTAGCATTCACCTACATTGACGAGGAAAGTCGCTGCTCTTGTTGGAGGGGGAAAATGGATGCATGACCGTGGTCATGCAAAGAGAGACTAGTGTGAAGAGGTAAGAACTCCGACCATGTGCGACTCCAATTAATTGGTTATCATCTTACGAATACGCTCGAGAGTGGATATATTTTCTGTACATAATCGTTTACGTATGTAGTGTATTTAAAAAAATACTTCTTTAGTTAAAAAATCACTATTTCACCCTTTACGTCCGCGTCTTGCAGTGTTAATTCAGTGAGTCAACTCACTGATTCGTCGCAAGATGGATGAATCGTTGCGCCAACTAGCATTCACCTACATTGACGAGGAAAGTCGCTGCTCTTGTTGGAGGGGGAAAATGGATGCATGACCGTGGTCATGCAAAGAGAGACTAGTGTGAAGAGGTAAGAACTCCGACCATGTGCGACTCCAATTAATTGGTTATCATCTTACGAATACGCTCGAGAGTGGATATATTTTCTGTACATAATCGTTTACGTATGTAGTGTATTTAAAAAAAATACTTCTTTAGTTAAAAAATCACTATTTCACCCTTTACGTCCGCGTCTTGCAGTGTTAATTCAGTGAGCCAACTCACTATTTCGTCGCAAGATCGATGAATCGTTGCGCCAACTAACATTCACCTACATTGACGAGGAAAGTCGCTACTCTTGTTGGAGGGGGAAAATGGATGCATGACAGTGGTCATGCAAAGAGAGACTAGTGTTAAAGAGATAAGAACTCCGACCATCTGCGACTCCATTTAATCGGTTATCATCTTACGAATACGCTCGAGAGTGGATATATTTTCTGTACATAATCGTTTACGTATGTAGTGTATTTAAAAAAAATACTTCTTTAGTTAAAAAATCACTATTTCACCCTTTACGTCCGCGTCTTGCAGTGTTAATTCAGTGAGCCAACTCACTATTTCGTCGCTAAGATCGATGAATCGTTGCGCCAACTAGCATTCACCTACATTGACGAGGAAAGTCGCTACTCTTGTTGGAGGGGGAAAATGGATGCATGACAGTGGTCATGCAAAGAGAGACTAGTGTTAAAGAGATAAGAACTCCGACCATCTGCGACTCCATTTAATCGGTTATCATCTTACGAATACGCTCGAGAGTGGATATATTTTCTGTACATAATCGTTTACGTATGTAGTGTATTTAAAAAAAATACTTCTTTAGTTAAAAAATCACTATTTCACCCTTTACGTCCGCGTCTTGCAGTGTTAATTCAGTGAGCCAACTCACTATTTCGTCGCAAGATCGATGAATCGTTGCGCCAACTAGCATTCACCTACATTGACGAGGAAAGTCGCTACTCTTGTTGGAGGGGGAAAATGGATGCATGACAGTGGTCATGCAAAGAGAGACTAGTGTTAAAGAGATAAGAACTCCGACCATCTGCGACTCCATTTAATCGGTTATCATCTTACGAATACGCTCGAGAGTGGATATATTTTCTGTACATAATCGTTTACGTATGTAGTGTATTTAAAAAAAATACTTCTTTAGTTAAAAAATCACTATTTCACCCTTTACGTCCGCGTCTTGCAGTGTTAATTCAGTGAGTCAACTCACTGATTCGTCGCAAGATGGATGAATCGTTGCGCCAACTAGCATTCACCTACATAGACGAGGAAAGTCGCTGCTCTTGTTGGAGGGGGAAAATGGATGCATGACAGTGGTCATGCAAAGAGAGACTAGTGTTAAAGAGGTAAGAACTCCGACCATGTGCGACTCCATTTAATCGGTTATCATCTTACGAATACGCTCCAGAGTGGATATATTTTCTGTACATAATCGTTTACGTATGCAGTGTATTTAAAACAATACTTCTCTAGTTAAAAAATCACTATTTCACCCTTTACGTCCGCGTCTTGCAGTGTTAATTCAGTGAGTCAACTCACTGATTCGTTGCAAGATCGATGAGTCGTTGCGCCAACTAGCATTCACCTACATCGACGAGGAAAGCCGCTGCTCTTGTTGGAGGGGGAAAATAGATGCATGACGGTGGTCATGCGAAGAGAGACTAGTGGTAAAGAGGTGAGAACTCCGATCGGGTGTGACTCAATTTAATCACGACAACTGAGGAGGAGAAATGGGAAGCGGCAGCGCTAGCGACCGCGGCGGGGGAATACACGCGATTGAGTCAGACGAGGGATTTTTGTTTGTTTGTTTGTTTGTTTAACTTTCTTTAGACTCATTTCTACATAGTAATAATCGCAGAACTGGCAATAGGATAACATGTAGAAATGATTCGCTTTTATTTCACGAAGTTGGCTAACGTGTGCTGATGACTGTGATACTTGCTATTAGATTGTCATTCCGCCAATCCAAGGATGTTTGCATAAAAACAGTTTCAGAATTGGTCATCTTCGTGGAGACTTAATCTAAACCCATCCAAATGCAAAGTTAAAATATTCACTCTTCGGCACATCAACAATTGCACTCTCATATATATTAATAATCAAAACGTTCCTTAGAATCCTCCAAATAAACTTATAAAATATCTAGGTGTGCTCCTTGACACCAGCTTAACTTGGAAAGCGCATATTTTAAATAAATGTAATAAAGCACAGGCCGCGCTTTTTAAATTGTATCCTTTAATAAACAAAAAGTCAGCTCTTAAAAGAGATCTCTCCCTATTACGGTACAAAACTGCCATTCTCCCCATAATTACATATGCATATTCGATCTAGAGAGGAGCTGCACCTTCGATAAGTAACACTCTCCGAATATTACAAAATAAAATCCTTCGCACTGCCGTCAAAGCGCCTTGGTACGTGTTAAACAAGCAACTCCACAGAGAGTTTGTTCTTCACACGATTGATGATTATATCAACCACCAATCAAAACAAAATTACTTTCCTCACCATCTTCCCCTTCAACTTCCATATTCAACTTAAGAAAAGCATATAACCAACACGAATCTAATATAGATTCCCAAACGAAAAATTTAACCCACCCTTAAGAGAAATGCACACTTTCACAAACTAACTTTTTACTTCCTTTTCTTCCAGTAATTATCCTATTACCTGTAATTATCCTGTATTTATCCACACATTCTCGCATACAAAACTATTGATTATTGAGGTGTCAATGGGAGTATCCTCGCTCTCCTGTAACTTTTAGTACTAAGCTTGCTAGGTTGTAGTTCATATAAAATCTTGTAAAGCGCTTACTTCACTATATAAGAAAAATAAATAAAAATGTTCCTTAACGTTACTAAAAAGTGTATGCAGAAAGTATTGTTCCCTCGGTCGTAAACCAAAAGAAATTAGAAAACAGTTTCATGGATTTTTTTTGTAGCAAATAGAGGACATCTCGGGGCCACTGGGATGGCTCTTGGATGAACCCCTGGAATGAGCCTCTGGGATGGTTCATGGGCAGAGTATTAGCTTTCCGTGCTGTGTTCAAGGATTGGATTCCCTATCGAAGTAAAAAATTGAAACGTAACTTTACTTTAAAATCGTCCCAGTTTCTGTTGCTGGGCGACGAAGAAAAGCTCAAGCAGGCGGATCTTGCTAGTTACGATGAAGAGAATACGTCGTGTTCCTCTTATGTCGCTCTTACCCCCAAACATGAGAATTTAATTAGGCCCAGGCAACACCGGTAGCTGGCCAACGAAGTCGGATTACAGACCCAATAACGGCCAATACATACATAGAGCATAACATAAATAGTTCTTTTACATAATCTCCAACAGAAGAAAAAGAGAAAGAGAGAAATATAAAGAAAGAGAGAGAGAGGGAGAGAGAGAGAGAGAGAGAGAGAGAGAGAGAGAGAGAGAGAGGAGAGAGACAGAGACAGAGTTTCCACATCGTGGGATCCTAATTGTATCCGTGTCGTAGAAGTATGTAGCCTGGGATAGATGCCATATGTTTAACAGCTACCTGCAACTGTGTCATTGTGATTCGCCAACTGCTGGCAGGACAGGAATTTCTTGAAGTACAATACTAAATGTAAATCGCTGGAGATATTATCCGGACTTTACGAAGGATGGTCAAACACCTCTGAACCCAAAGGATGCACAAAATATGACGTGTGTCGTGCCATGTGTGGCTAAAAATTTGGTTTTCTTTTTGTATAACGACCTAGGGAAATGTACTTTCTCGTTGCGCCACGAAGGATTCACGAAAAAAGCATTTTAAATCTTATATTTAATACAATTTTATTTACATTATTTATTTAAAGTCGGTTTATTGTAAGTCAAAAGTTATGAACGTGATTGCCAAGGGTTCTATGATAGATCACAATAGTGTTGTCCGTTTCCCTTCGTCGTGCATTGAAATCTCATTTCTCTGTAAGAGAAGGGAATTTATTTTAATATTTTCATATGCTTGCCAACACCACTTGTTTCAATTTATAAGCTATGAAGTGACGATATTCGAACATACTAAAGGAATCGTGATGACTATTGTTGACCTTGAATCGCACTTCTTGAACTGAGACTTTAGAGGTCTCCGTTACTAGAATAATACATTTCCTGAAGCAAAGAGGTCTTCGGCGATGCTCAACTTTTAGAACTTTCCAAAATAATACTACTCTCACCTGAACCGAGAACAGAGGTAAATTGATTGATTGATCGTTAGTGATTCCGGGTGCGTCAAGGCCGTCCCTTTTTTTCACTCCAACCACCACGTCCACAGGTGGTCTGACGTCCCTCGTCTAAGCCTTCCATTGGCCACCAGCCCTGCCAACATCAGCGATCCCTCCTCTTCTCCTTCCAGCACGAAACGTGATACAGCCTGGACCTTCTCGGCTGCGAAGCCGTCGCCCCGACCGCCCACGGGGCTATAAATAAAGTTGCAGGGCGCGGCAACCCAACGGCCTCCACCCTCCCCCGCCTCCTCCGCCGTCCTTCGATTGATTGATTGATTTTTCGTGTTTCCGGGCACGTCAACTGCTTTGGTCATTAGACCCGTAAGTGTAAAGCATGTTGTTTCATTGAGAAGTGGCGGTGATGGAGAGATCCCCCCCTCTGGATGGCGAGATCCGGCACAGACCAAGCCGTTTTCTTCGACCAGGTGTTTCCTCTCAGTGGGTAATCGTCTCAGCTGGGACAAGCTCTAAGCCCCCGATCAGTCTCCCGGCATATGTGGTAGTAAAAGGCATATTAAGGTAGTATAAGGCAGGCGTGCGTGTGTCTGTAAATGGTGCGGATAGGAGAAGGAAAAGGAAGAAAAGATCGCGCGCGGTCCGTGGCCCTTTGTTACGGTATTGCTCCAACATTCACCTGGTGTTGATCGGAGAAATAGCGGAAAACTACCGATCAGAGCAACCGGCCGCTAGAATTCTCCTCCAAACAGCGACTGAAGCTAGCTGACAAGCTATTGTCGAAAATCCTACCACCACAAACCTAGAACCTCCCGGTCGGAGGAATTGCAGTAACATCAGTTGCTGCTCTGACCCACATCTCCCGGCCTGCAAATAGAAGACGGAGGGGCCTGCCGCTTGGGCTCCGGCCCCGGGGCGGGCAGAGTGAGAGCTGTCACGCGAAATGCGGTAACGGCAGAAACCGTGACAGCGAGCACGTGGTTACGCGAGAGCTGATAGATGTGTCCCTGACATTGACGGAGGTTGCGGCGGGCAATGTCATTGAAGCGTTGCAGTGGTGTTTGTGGTATCAGTGAAAGCAGGCACAATGGAGGTCACAATGTGAATCGTGGTGGCTGCGAGTTCTAAGCATCATTTTGGAGCGTCGTTTCTCTATTGATTGATTGACTTTTTCGTGTTTCCGGGCGCGTCAACTGCTTTGGTCATTAGTCCTGTTAGTGTAGTGCATGTTTTTTCTCGGGAGATGGCGGTGATGTTCCCCCGCTGAATGGCGAGATCCGGCGCTGACCTACCGTCGGCTAATGGGGTTTCCCCCTAACCAGTACTCTCCCACCAGCGGGGTACCGCCCAGCCCCGACCGGTCTCCCGGTATATGTGGTAGTGTAGTGCATGTTAGTGTAAGTGTGTGTGTAAGGGAAGAGGATAGAACAAAGAAGAGGAAGGACAGATCCCGCACGGTCCGGGGACCGATTGGTAGGGTACTGCTCCGGCATTCGCCTGGTGTTGATCGGAGAAACTACGGAAAACTACCGATCAGAGCAGCCGGCCGCTAGAATTCTGCTCGAGACAGCGTCTGAATTCGACCTAGCTTGAAACCTAGTATCGAAAATCCTGACACCGTCTCCTGCTACTCCATTAACGTAACTACTTTCACAGAATTTTCAATATAAGATTGCATATCTCTTGGTGTATGTTTACAATTGGCGTTATATGCCCACAACTGTGCGAAAAATTTGAATTAATGAAACGTATTTCATAATCTAAATGATACTTCCAATATGGCAATTGTACAGGGAAGTACAGGCAACATTACTCCAGAAAAGTGTGGCGATCTGCAACAAATAAAGACATTCTTCACGTGCTTTTGCGTTTTTCAAACCCTCTCGTTTCGAGTCTACAGAAAACGGAAAACAAGAGATGAGGATCTTCCAGATGAAGTTTCAAGTTTATTAATTCGAAACGCTAATGAAATTAAAAACGATTAGTTTGAACATTCAAACGACAGTGAGTTGGACTTAATATTTTGTCGAATAGTTCAATTATTTATCTATTTAATTTATTTTTCAAAGTCAAAAAAATATATTATTTGGTGATATATCTTCAGATTAATGTAGATTTTTTCTGTTTTAGGGCAGCTGCATAAGGTAAAAATGCCATCAATAATAAATGTTTAAATTATTAGCCATTCGTACCATGTTAACTTTATACATTACATGTATGTGTCACGTAATTATTTTTTTCCAATACTGGCTTTTTGTTTGCTTTCCAAAAAGTAAGTCGTGTATGGTTTCTTCCTTCTCTCTTTAACCAGTAGTGATTTTACCATTATCAATTAATTCCAAACAAATATGAGAGAGCTGACTTGTTCCTCTGACACTGATCTTTAAAACGCCAGCGTAACTCATCTCGTTTGCGTAACGAGACTATAAAAACCCCATTATTCAACTTGAATCTAAACATTTGGAAAAGAGCCTATCGATTCCAGGACAAGGTGCCATCAACCAGGCGAGTATAGTACAGGTTGTACTCAGAATTAAAAGTATTTACTTATGAACAATTTTAATCTATCTTGAAAGTTCCTTTTATGCTTTGATTCATTACGAGGTAAAAATACATTTGTACATTTGTTTGTATGTTGTTAGCTTTTACAAAGATTTGTTAAGCGATTCCTTAATTAAGTATGTAGTTGTATCATTTTTGGGCATTTGAATAGACTGAGGCCCTTGGATAAGGTGCGGCTTCGGCATTCACCTAGAAATGATCGGAATCAGATCTGATAGATTACCAATTCCGTTCCAACAAGCTCCACAAACTCGCTGCAGCTAATCACAAGAAACCAATATCCGGCAGTTGATGGGTATCGAATCGACGACTTGCCAATCATCGGCATACTCGACCGCAAGGTGTTGCTTTCACAATTGTTGATACCCATGTTGGCAGTAAACACACTCAGACGCAGACAACTTTGTTAATATCAAATATATCGTCACTGGAAGTTTTTTTCTCATAGAAACGCAAAATTAATCAGTCTGCCTCCCAGCCGGGTCAAGTTTGAAGCTCCCACCTGATCTCCTGCCATCTGTGATAGTGCAGAGCACGTCAGTGTGTGTGTGTGTGTGTGTGTGTGTGTGTGTGTGTAAGTAAAGGTGAGGGGAAGTCATGGAAGAAGAAGGAAGGATCGTACGCAGTCCGTGGCCCGTTTGTTACGAACTGCTCTGGCATTCGCTTGGTTTTTGATTGATTGATTTTTTCGTGTCTCCGGGCACGTCAACTGCTTCGGTTTTTAGTCCCGTTAGTGTAGTGCATGTTTTGTTTTCTCGGGAGATGGCGGAGATCTTCCTCCGCTAGGTGGCGAGATCCGGCGCCGACCTATCGTCGGCTAGTGGGGTTTCCCCCTAACCAGGACTCTCCCAACAGCGAGGCACCGCCCCAGCCGGGACAAGCTCTTAGCTCCCGACCGGCCTCCCGGAATATGTGATAGTGTAGTGCATGTTAGTGTGTGTGTGTGTGTGTGTGTGTGTGTGTGTAAGGGGAGAGGATAGGACAAGGAAGAGGAAGGACAGATCGCGCGCGGTCCGTGGCCCGTTTGTTAGGGTACTGCCCCGGCATTCGCCTGGTGTTGATCGGAGAAACCACGGAAAACTACCGATCAGAACAGCCGGCCGCTAGATATCTCCTCCAGACAGCGTCCGAATTCAACATAGCTCTCTAGCTAGTGCCAAAAATTCTGACACCCACGAGACTCCAGCCTTAAGACTTCCCTGCCAGAGACACTGCAGACATCAATTGATGCCACCTAAGTCGGTAGTACTAGTGAAATTCAATTATATAAGTGACATTGTATATTATCCGTTCTAAACCTCCGAGTTTTATTACTCAGTATTCCCTTCAAAATAAAGATTTAGCTTTTTTCAGACGACCTAACACAGTTTGAACAATATTCCTATATTACCTTCTAAACGTATTGTGATAATTAAATAACTGTAAGTAATACTGATATTTCTTTTTCACGAATTATAAGAAGCATTTTCTATAAGTACTGAAAGTAAGTACAGAAAAAAGTGTTCATCATTCTGGCTATCTTTCTTTGCTCCAAATATCTTACTTTAGTTCAAAAATAATTTGTTTTGTTGCATCTGCTTTCAAAAGAATCAAACATGCATTACATTTTCAAACAATTTTGTCACCATACGTTTCAGAGAAAAGTTTGCAAAGCGAGTATTTTTTTAACATCGTCATGCGCTCATAAGTGCTTTAAAACTGTTCTTTGCAACCAACTCAACATTCCATTATATTTGCTTTCCTCTGCGAGATAGAAAATTCGAAACATGGGAAGCGTAATCGCTGAACGTTAGCGAGAGCCGTTTCCATTTAAAAGATGTAACGCCGCTGAGATTCCAGGCGAATGGCGGCGGGCGCGTAAGTCTCACTAAGCCCCACGAGCACCTCGCGCATCTTCGCAGACAAAAGACTCCCGCCGCCCGCAAAGGGGCGCGGTTCCGTTGTTCCCGGCCGGAGACGTCATTATACACGCGACTGCAGCCTTTGCTCCCTGGGATTGTGCCGACTTCTGGCTCCTCTTGGCTTTCCAGTCGGCAGTTTCGCCATTGCAGTAATTCTAGGTCAAATCTGAGGTTCCTTATCTTTTTTGCCACTTGAAGCAGTCATTTTTTTCGTAAGCTTGACGTTCAATGACTTTTGCTATCTTTTTTGTTCATTTGTTATCTACAGAAAATTAAGCTGCTATCGTTTTACGATACGTACGCAGGAAACAAATTTCATTACTGTGCTCTTTATATGATGATTTAGATTCATAAATGATCTTCTTTTAATGAAACTGTCGTAATGCAGTGAATTCCTCTCTTCTGATTTATTAAATTAACCTTGAACTTGTGCGAATTTATGTACGAAAGCAAATAAATTTTGTCTAAAAGGAAATATTATTATTCCAATAAATAATCACTAATTTCCTGATGAAATTTTAGACACAAGTGAAAAATCTTAGGAATTGATTTTGGCAGAGTGACATTCCGCGCATATGGCTGACATTTTTTTAGATAAAGGCAGCAATTTGTGCCTTACAGGCGTCTCTCGCTAATCGTTACGCTTTACCAAGCAAACCTAGAGGGTCGCTCTTTAGCTTCACTACGACACTACCGCCTTAGCGATCTCGGCCACCGGGCCGGCTCGTGAAGGTTTTGTTTCAGTATAATAATTGCGTTGTGGCGTTGACTGTTTGCATGTATTTGCTTTTGTGATGTATTTTGTAGAGAACATTCGGACAGTGGGATTTGCTCGGTTGTACTGAAGTAGTGAAGTTGTTCACAGGTTATGTCGAATTTCGAATCGTTGCCCACGCGCCCCAAAAGACGCGAACGTTGTACATTGAGTGCGAGCAGGGAAAGAGAAAGACAGCGTATGTGTCGTGATAGTGAGGTCATTTCGTTTTCTGTTGGGTCATTGTCTATGAAATGTCAGTTTTGTTCTGCTTTGTACTTCCTATGCGAGAGAAATTCTGCAAACGAGTTTACTCTGTGTTGCTTAAATGGGAAAATAAGTTTACCTTCGAGCAATATGCCAAAAGTAATCAAATTTGTTGATATGAGATAATGACACATCAAAAAACTTTAAAAATAATATCAGTCAATATAATAGTGCTCTTTCTTTTGTGTTATTTGGTGTCTTATTACATTATGTGAGTCATATTGCATTGCCACCTGGTCATGGGCCACACGTGTTCTAAATTTTGAGAACTCCACATCACAGAATATCTTCGTTATACCCTGCAGATTCAAACTATGCAACATACTGTAGACATTAGTCTGAGCACAGTATTTTACATTTATCTTAGATCTCACCGTCAAATTTTGACGGGTTCTCACTAGTTACTTTTAAAAGAAGAGAGAACAGAGTAAGCTGTGTGCATCGGCAGAAAAAATGCCCATGCCATTGTGAAACAATAGTTATTTACGATATAAGTGTCGCAGTGCAATGCGAGATAAGAAAATTGTCAAAGAGGGTATTAGGCCGTGTTTCGTAACAATTCGTGTTTTGTAATCAGATGTTATCGTACAACAATGTATCCACTTTTTAAAAATTAGATCATTTAATCTCAAATTTCGTACTAAACGTTATTGTACACTACGTGGGATTTTTTTCTATTAGTGATGACGCTGTTCTCAACAAGAAACTAATGAAAAACTCTAACTGTATTATTTTAAAGTGTAACCGTTCTGACGGCTGTTCATAATCAAAGTAGTCATTCCTAAAATACGACCGGTGTGTCGGCTCTCAGCAACCGAAGTGAATTCTCAAAATGCAATCGTTCGGTCGGTTCTCCGCAGTCAAATGAACGGCGTGATTTTTGCGAAACCTTCTGCTCGGCTTCTGACGGCAGGTTTTTCCCCCTTCAGGGGAATTTTCCTGCCGTACCTTATGGTCTCTTTTCCGCGGCATTGATGCGATGGAGAGACCATTTGGGGTGAATACCAGAATACGAAAAGTTAGAACGCGGTAGAATGTAGGTATTGTAATGGTTTAAAGGTCTTCGGCCTAGCCACTTAGCATCAAGTTTTCTAATTTGTGTGTAATAATTACCTATTAAATAAAAAAAATAATATAATGAAGAGAAAAATATGTACAACCAGGTGAAATAAATGTGTAATTGCTACATTTCTACAATAATTTACGCATAATTTTGTTTCAGTTTCATCTTTGCCCTTTAGACTTGAGATCTAGATTGGGAGAATTTTCCCAGCTGCGTTATTATTATGTTTAATTTTTTTCTATGACACTAAACATTTCTTTAACACTATGTCGTACAAAATATAATTCCGTAAACAAACATCACAGGAAATTGAAGCAATTTTTCAAAGCAACCTCTTGTGATCTTTCTGCTCCACATTTACTACAAGGAAGTAGAATACTACGAGGAGTCATCTTGACATCCCCTGGCATTTCTCTCTGTCAAGCACATTCGCTGTGCAACGAAAGTGACAGGACGACACAAGAAGCAGCGAATGCGACCGTCTTCATAAATCCAGCACCACAAAAAGAAGAGAAATGAACGCATTTCTTTGGGGCAACGCAATTTCTGTGGTCAGTTCAGCGATTCGGTAGGTGCAAGTCGTATGAGATAAATAATTCTGAAACTGCTTTATAACTCCGTCACAGTAATAAACACAAAGAACTTGTAACAATGAAGAATTAGTTATTTATTAGGTAAAATGTAACATTATTTTTTTGGTCGTCGAAACTAATTGTTTTGTGCTATACAAAATGATTCACTATAATTGTAGGGCTTCGGGCAGTAACAAAGTAAGCCATTCAGACCACAGCTAGCCTCCCTCCATTCGTAAATGTTAAATCTAAAATATGGTCGAATTGTGCCTCATATTGTTACTTTATATAACCCGAGAAAAGAGAAAAATAATCGAGAGTCGATAATCTATATCAAAGACGTGAAATCGAACTGGTAAGAGTGTCAGTCAGAGCAAAGCACTAATCTCGATTTAAAAACGCAATAACGCGTAAAATATTCACCAGGATAATGTAATATACTATAATTATTGTAATAATTAGAGATAGGGTAAACATTTTAGGTTTACTGGTACGGGGATATGAAATTAATTGTATTATATTTTTCTTCTATTAAGTAAATTGATCACGATTCAATTTATAGAAAACGTCTGAAATTCTATACCAAAAGAAGGGTATGGCCATATAAGATACTGACTTCAAATAAAAGGTAAAACTGACCTCAAAGAACTTTAATTATTGTTTAAATGACAAGAAAATGTTTCATAAAATCTAAACTAAATCAGGTAAATCGTATTCAACGCTCATAAAAATACAACCATTTGCATATTTTAGTGTTTAAAGATAATATAAACTATATTTATTATATGTTTATAGGATGATGGAGAAATTTTATGCCACTTTATTTTTGTTACTATTAAAATTTTTAAAGGTCGTTTGTCAAATGTTTTATTGTGTTGTTTAATCAGATTATTATATTATTTCACACTTAAGTTGAGCCTCAAAATCTTTTTTTTTCATATAAAGCAATCCAATGAACATTATTGCCAATCCTCAGATCCAATTATAAATTCTTTATTAGATTTTAAATACATAGAGACCATCACTTAAGTGATGCAACACTCTACTCCAAGATGGAACAGATCATTAAAATCAGCAATATGAAAAGCTTAATCTTTAACAAAGTAAAGCCTTTGTTACTTCCATCACGATATTTCATTTCTTTTTTTTTTTCATTCTTTATTTTAAGTCGCATCAACGACTTTGAATATTAGCGTCCAGATTATTTATGACAAGTGTTTATACCATTATAATGTCATCCGTAATTACATTAACATAAATGTCATAACATATATCCTAACATTGTATGGACTCAAGATATATATATATATATATATATATATATATATATATATATATATATTGTGACATACCAGACTGTCACACAATATTTTGATGGGAACTGAAGACAAGAATTAATTAAATTCTTTGTAAAAAGTGTAAATGTTGAGGGCATAGACATGCAGGCAAGGCGTTCCTTAGCCACTAGGGAAGCGGAAGTAAATAAACATAGCGCGGCAAGTAACTGACAGAAGATTGTGATATAAGGGCATGTAGAATTGGTGGTAAACTAGTAATGGTGTACGACGTAGAATCAAACTGGAGATTGTTCTGAAACAAGAATGTATGAAAGTTATGGAGGGTTGAACTTTTTGTAAGATGAGAGATGAGCGTTAGACCGCGTACCGTGCATATCGTACTGCAGAGGTTATTGTAAATGATAGATGCGGGACTCGGTGGAATTTTGCGGGAAATAATTGAGCAGTGAGGACTTATATTTTGTGTGCGTAATTCTATTTGGAACTTTTGAATAATTCTGGCACCGGGAGTATTAAGCGAAACAATTAATACGTTGAGGGCGACATTGACCCGGCAGCGGACCGAGAACAAGATACAAGGGAGAAGATTGGTCGGAGCGGTGGATTCTTCCTGGCCTCATCGTTCTAGAGCGCATGGATATCTAAATTAGTAAGAATAATAGCGATATAGACAATTTTTACTACCGGTTATGACCAAGGTGACATTTTATGTTAATGAGATTAATCGATGAAGAAACTTCTCATAAACGTTCTCATTCTGAAAAAGAAAAGCTGATTATCATTTCTTTAGCATCTTGTGTAGTCCATAGTTTAATAATTTCTTTTCAGAAACAAATTTCGGATTCCTCGCTTCTTCCGTATGGAGAGCGGATCAAATGATCGTTTGCAAGGAAGAAAGTAAGAACCGGCGACGATTATTCGCCGGTACTTATATATATATATCGATTCCCGGTCGAGGCAAAAATATGCTTTTAGTTTTCCTTTAAAATCGACTCAGTTTCTGTAGCTGTGTGACGAAGTAAAGCTCAAGCAGGCGGATCTAGCTATGGTAGAGATCTAGTTACGGAGAACTAGTAGCGGATCTAGTTACGGTAGAGATAATTCGTCATTTTCGCCTCATGTCGCTCTTACCTCCAAGCATAGGAATTTAACTAGGCCCAGGCAAGGGGGACACCGGTAGCTGGCCGGCGAAGTCGGACTACCGACCCAAAACGCCAATATATTATATTAGTAAGCAAAAATGATAACAAAAAATTGGAAGTTGTACTACATAACAAATCCCTTCAGGATTATTATAAAGAAATCCTTTACGGCATATACACTTAGTGGATTACCAACGCATCACTCCGACCTCTTCTGTTTCCATTTTGTTTACACTTATCTTTATAACAAATACATATTGTGTAAGAAACTTCAGTCACAAACAAGAATGAAGTATTTTGACACGAAAATCGAAGACATTTAACCATTTTTCGGCTAAAAGGAAAGTTGTATCTACGTAAAATTATTGTTTATCATGTAACTGTGTATAGCCATTTTAGTAAAAAGAAAACTTGTTCAAAGAATGTTTAAGTTGATTTTCCTTTTTCTTCCTATTTCGTGCCCGAGCAGTACCCTAACAAACGGGCCACGGTCTGCGCGCGATCTTTCTACCCTCTTCCTCCTATCTTTTACACACACACACACACACACACACACACACACACACACACATACATCCGCGGGATTCACTTATCCATGGTGCCGCTCCACCCAATTCCGCGGATAATCCGGATCATGCTGTGTTCATACCTTTGGCACTTTCATTTTCTGTCACCTTCTGTCTGAGAATGCTGTGTTGTTGGAGAGCCCATCACTGGCTATTATGAAAGCACTTCGTCGATAATCCGTTAATGCAGAGCACGTAGCTTGAAATACCGGAGAGGGAGTGGGGAGAACTGGAATAATTAAAGCCGGGTTCAACTGGAAAGGTATTTTGACAGGTCGCTAAAGCCCCTATACACCCTCAAAGGGGATCAAGTTACAGCGGACAAGAGAAATTTAAAAAGCTGGACTTAAATACACTAAACCTCCACAGTTTGAAATTAATGAATTAATGAATTATTATTATTAATATTATTATTATTATTATTATTATTATTATTATTATTATTATTATTATTATTCCATAAAATGCATTAATTGTAATGTTTTTTCATTAGGTAAGAAATGCATTTAGATTTATAAAAGACTAATAAACGATAGAAATTAACACAAAAACATAACATAACATGAGTATATTATAGCATTTTGATTTCTCGTATAGGTGAGTACGAGGCAATACCCGTAGAGAAAGAGAATGTTATGTAATGAAGGTTGAAAAAGTATATTTTCTACTGAAAGCTGAGTAGGAAAGGTAGCAGATTGACAATGTGATCACGCGTGAACGACAACAGCTGAATAGATTTGTTTGTTTATTTACCACGGACATTTTAACGTCCCAAGTATTTCATTTAGATAGATAGATTTATTAAAGTTCGCTTTGAGCTAATGCTCGGTGGCAAACATTATTACAACTAGATATACGACAATTACAAAACTATTATGAATATTTATAAATATAATTACAATTAGAATTAGAGATTAATATTCTAGTTATAATTAATTTTGAGTTATCTATATGTTGACTTATAGCTTTTCTAACACTTCACTCCACTTCACTTCACTTCATTTCACTGCGCTGCACTACATTGCACTTCCCTCCCCTCCCGTGCCCCCACCACACTACACTTCACTTCACTGTATAAGAGACATGGCCATATTATTAATAATACTAACGATTATAATAATCGTTAGTATTATTTATTCCAAGAGAAGAATTTAGCGATGTCATGAGCGCAGAAAAAGTTTCATTCGTTGGCGAGCTCTCGAGCGATTCACATCAAGCAGCGCACTAGCGCTGGCAACTGAGTGATGGGTTTCCCTCAGATTCTTTCCCGCCTTTTCACTCGGAGCCTCCGAGTGACCTCCGGTTGGTTCTTGACCGCGAAATTCAAATATCTCACATTTACCTATTCGTGTATTTCCTTGAACCAGACGGTGATATGTTCGCAACGCGATAGGCTCATGAATGCGGAGGAATTTCTGATCAACACATTCGACGTATGAGGAAAAATAACCTTCTGAGACGACGTGGCTCTGGTTAACCGTCGAGCGTATATTAACTCCTACGCATAACGAGAATATTAACTCCTACGCATATCCCTTGCCTTTACCTAACTTCCCCAGGATATGATTTTTAGCACAGTAGCTATAAATGATTATTATCATAATATAACAATTTGTAATGTGAAGTACGAGTATATAATTTAACTTGTTATTCATGACGTGTGTTGTCCAAACAAATTATTATTATTTTATTATTATTATTATTATTATTATTATTAAATTAATAGAGTGTGGAAAAATATATTATTCTGATTGGCCCAGTTCATTGAGCGGGTCTCGCCGTGTGAACGAGTGGAACCGGACCTCCGATTCCTCCGGTTCCATTTTTCCTCCGTCGGAGGAATCGGAGATAACCGGAGGAGCGCAGAAATCGGTTCAACCACTAACTATCTTTATTCACAGGCAGTTAACAATTCCCCCCCTCCCCCCGCCTCATTTCCCCCACTTCTTGCTAATACCAACTATCGTCAGTCTAGAATCCCTCCACAACATTACGTTCCTCCTCAGCTCCTCAAAAACATTCCCCCTCTCCCGCCTCCTCAACAAAATATTTTTCCATCTTATTCACAATACCCATCAACAAACTCTGCACACCCACTTCCCCCCTCCCACCATAGCACCTCTCTACATCCTGATATAATCTCAGAAATAATAACCACTCGGAGGCGAGGCTCCGTATGCCAGCACTACAGCGCACTCTAGCGAGTGAACCATTACTGCGAGTTCAGTTGCATTCGCGGCCAGTGAAGGGAAGGTGTTAGAGAGTAGATTCCCCGACACGGGGCAGCTAATTGCTAGTTCTATTAAACAACTTAATTCTCCAACCAGTGAGTCTTGAGAAACGTTTTTAAATAATCAGTGTTCAAGTGGAAGTTTAATGCAAGACAGTGCTCAGGGGTTTCAACATCACCTTTTCCAACAAAATCCAAATCTTGTTCAACTCACGCATCTCGTTTGGGCACTGGATGGTCAACTTCCAGCAGCAATTCTGCATGCAGCATAACAACAACCAGTTTAAGAAAAGATGAGCACCCAACAGCAAAGAATGATCCATGAAGGCCTGGATAAAGTAGGTATTTTGGAAAGTGAAAACTCAAAACCAGACTCATTGGAACCGAACAGGTACAAGCGCGCCCGGCAATGGGGCGAGAACTGCGTAGAGACAAACTCAAATAGTGGTAATCAAACTAGTAAATTCAGACGCAAATAAGCAGCCGAAGAAAACGAAAATTCCCCCAATTATAGTGTACGATGCAGAATACTTTCCTTTAATCTTACAAAATATCAAAGAAACAGTGAAATGTGTCTTCAACACCCGTCTAAAAAATAATGGAGTGAAAATAAATCTAATGGAAATTGAAGATTACCGTAACTTCAAAAAAATTCTAGAAATAAAAAAGATACCATTTCATTCCTTCAGGGACCCTCTTACAAAAACATTTTCAGTGTTAATGAAAGACGTTCCTTATTCGCATTCAACGCAAGAAATTTATAATGGTCTAACTGAACTAAAATATAATGTTGTTAAAGTGTCTAGGTTATATAATAATGAAAAAAGAACGGTTCTCTTTGCGGATGATACGAACATCCTTTGCAATAAAGAAACAGTAAATAGTACAATTTAAAGGTTCCAAAAACAAATTAATAGTGAACGAAAAGAAAACGGTTTTAAGCAGTTTCCTTAAGGAACAAAATTTTTAGGTCTCTCAATTCAGTCAAACCTTAAATGGAACGTCCATTTAAATGAATTGAACACAAAATTAAGTTCATTGTGCTACGCGTTCAGAATTCTAGCAAATTCAGTCAGCCTTCATACTGCTCGTTGTGTATACTTCGAATGTTCATTCCGCCTGAGATATGGCATAATATTCTGGGGAAATACATCTTATAGCTCCCAGACTTTTAGATTACAAAAACGAATTGTACGAATAATAACCAAATCCCACCCACGTGATTCATGTAGCTCTCTTCATTAATCTAGGAATTCTACCATTACCGTGTCTTCTTATTTACGAATCAGTGGTTTTTGTAAAAAATGACTTGCTGAAGGGCGGGAATATATTTTCACAAAATGCCGAAGTCTACGTATTACTATAACACTCGACGTAGAAATCATATTCATCAGGTGACAGTATGAACAGCTCATTACAAAAAATTCACATACAATACATGTACATTATTTTACAACACTTTGCCAGATGACATTAAACGATTAAATTCAATAGAAAAGTTTAAATCCCAAGTGAAATCGTTTCTGCTGCATAACTGTTTCTATACAATTAGAGACTATACTGAGCATCACAAGAAAAGTAACATTCATTTTAACAATGATTCATAATGCATTAAATAAAAAATGCCTATCAATATGAGTGCAGTGGACAAAGTAAATTCTAGAAACATTTTACATCTTAAACGTTTTGATTATTGTATTGTTAGATTCCAGTCTCAAGTAAAAAACAAATCTATTCAATGTAAAAAATGCCAAAGGATAGGGCATACGCAGGTTAATTGTTATTTAGAACTTAGATGTGGTAGATGCCCGGGTAAGCACCATTATTCAGACTGCAAAATCAGTAAAGTACACCCTCCGTCTGTTGTAACTGCCAAGGCCCGCACACCGCCAAATACCAGGGATACCAGGCATTCAAGGAAACCGTCAAACGCGGTAGTTTTCATTCTCACTCACTGAGGGCCAAACCAATATCAAACCCATGGGCAACAGGATGGTATGAAACCTACAGAATGGATAGAGCAGCAGGAAAGACTTCTGAGGGAGTTGTGTTAGTAATAAAAAAATCTAACATCATGAACTAATTATACCATACTCCGTTAACTTAAAAACTGTTGGCATACAAATCAGCTCAGTTCATGGAGGCATGATAATATCTGCCTATAAAAAATCAATAAAACATTCCCAGAAAATACCCTAAAAAGCATTCTAAACAGTAATACATCAATGCTAATTGCGGGAGATCTAAAATGTAAAAGTATTGTATGGGGCTGTAATTCAACAAATAAAGCAGGAGAAAAACTTATTAATTCCTTTCAAAATAATAACATGCACCATCAGAACCCACTCTTTATCATTATGATCACAATATTTCCAGACATTCCTAGACATTACAATCACTAAACACGTGCATATCCCATTATATCAGCACGTAACAGCAGACCTTGATTCAGACCATTGTCCTCTAATAAGCTTAAAAACCCGAATCAAAAACACAGATTCATTACCTAAATAAATAAATAAATAAATAAATAAATAAATAAATAAATAAATAAAATAAATAAATAAATAAATAAATAAATAAATAAATAAATAAATAAATAAATAAATAAATAAATAAATAAATAAATAAATAAATAAATAAATAAATAAATAAATAAATAAATAAATAAATAAATAAATAAATAAATAAATAAATAAATAAATAAATAAATAAATAAATAAATAAATAAATAAATAAATAAATAAATAAATAAATAAATAAATAAACTAATTCAAGAATGCAATAACGTTAGCAACAATATTGGCCAACAAGCCGAAAACAAATAACAGTAAGAAAGAAGATAAAAATCCCCGTTTTCATTCTGAAGTTAACTAAAGAAAAACGAATACTAAGACGGAAATGGCAGAAAACACGATACCCATATATACAAAGCATATTAAATCAAACTACGTTATAAGTGTAGAAAAAGTAGAAATATGTAAAATGTAAATAAAAGTAGAAAAACGACGTTATAAGTGTCTGTTGCGCAAATGCTGCACGGGTTACAAAATGGCAAATTCGTAATCTCTCCGCATGAATTATTCGCTCTATGAGGGACTGTGATGCCTTGACCTCGTGCGCTATTTGCCTTGAGATCGCTTCCGTTTTTCGGATACTATTATAGAGAATTGGCGAGCCTTTTAGGAAGGAGAAGCCGCTTGCTCACTGACCGTGGCCCGTGTGCCAAAATCGCATAGTCCAGAGTTTAACGTTACTTATTTACAAAAGTAAGAATCTCCAATTTTTTGCAAGTTCAATCTGTACATTACTTATGAGATGAGGTTCTGCTGTATTAGCAACGAGGATTGAATTATCTTATAAAGGATTTTTCCGAGGTGTTTTACCGTTTCCTCTGCCTCTCAATTCACAATATCATACTACATTTTCATGCTCATTGCTTACCATACATCTTCGATCATCATTATCAACTATGATTGCATAGAGATTCCGACTTCGAAATTACAGGCGCAAGCTGGGAGAATATTCTATTGAAGTGACGGCCGTAAAGTTCAACCCTGTGTGGCAACGACGATGCACATTTCGTTGCAGTCAAGGCTAAAACAAAATTGATTGACTGATAGTGATTCCGGGCGCGTCAACTACTATGGTCATTAGTCCCGTAAGTGTAGTGCGTTTTTGCTCGAGAGGTGTCGTAGTCTTCTCCCTGTATGGCGAGATCCGGCGTCCACCTACCGTCTTCGGTTTTTCTCAACCAGGTATCTCCCACCAACGGGGCACCGCCCCAGCCAGGACAAGCTCTAAGCTCCCGACCGATCTCCCGGAATATGTGATAGTGTAGTGCATGTTAGTGTAAGTGTGTGTGTAAAGAGGTGAGGATAGGACAAGGAAGAGGAAGGACAGATCGCGCGTGGTCCGTGGCCCGTTTGTTAGGGTACTGCTCCGGCATTTGCCTGGTGTTGATCGGAGGAACCACGGAAAACCACCGATCGGAGCAGCCGGCCTGCAGAATTCTCCTCCAGACAACGACGCAATTCGACCTAGCTGACAAGCTAGTGTCGAAAATCCTGCCACTATCGGAACTCGGACCTAGGACCTTACGGTCAAGAGGGTTTGCAGTGATGCCCTGAGTAACCTCTCCCGGTGCTAAGACAAAACCTCGCCTTTGCCTGTGAGCAGGGCGTGCTCCAGGCGTTTTCGCTTACTACACACCAGCGAACTAATGTTGCTGACAAATGAGGGGCGCCATTTCAAAAATGACACCTGTGCAGTCTTCGTTTTAAGTTTCCCACCATACGTTTATTAGCAAAAAAGTGATCATATTAAGCCCCCTACAATTATTCTTTTTTGTATTTGACATTGTTTGTTGATTTTCCGATTATGCCGACAAGCTGACGGTGTCCATCATCCATGTGCTTACTAGTTAAATTCTCACGCTTGGGGGTAAGAGAGATGTGGCGAACATTACGTATTCCCTTCAGCCTAAATAGCAAATTCCACCTGCCTGAGCTTTTCTTCGTCACACGTCCACAGGAACTGAGACGGTTTTAAAGGAAAGCTACCACTTCATTTTTGCCTCGACCGGGAATCGTTCGCGGGACCTTTAGCTAGTACGCTGTCCGTCAGTCATCAAAGAGGCGCATCTATTCTGTACCAAGCTGTATAATTCAAAGCTGTACATACAATATTTGTTTCTCGTATATTCATTCGCATGAATCACCACGCAAGCAATGCTTTTTTTCTGGACCTCTGCATGCTAGTCTACTAACTGAACCTTAACGGCTTTTGTTTTACAGGTAAACCATATTTAATTTGACATATTTAACTGATGGTAACGGACGTATTTAATTAACGGTTTTTATTTTAGAGATAACACATTAAGTTTGTTTTACAGATAAACTATTTTTAGAAAAATTTGGATATGAAGCAAATAAACTTTCTACTTTTGCTTTGCAGTATTCTTAAAAAATAGCTTCACTAAAAACAGATATCTACAGAATTTTGATGATTCCTATTTTTATTGGTACTCCGACTATTACTACACTACATTACACTACAAAAGTTTCATTTTCTAATAAATCATTTTATAATTTAATGAGATGTAGAGATTGTTTTGTATATGTGTACAAAATAGATAAAGAAATTTTTAATTATTTCTTAACATAAGAAATAATTTTAATTCATAACAACCTTAATACATTTACAAATTTATGTGTATTAAAATCTTAAATCAAATTACCTATTGAACAATAAAACAATGTACGAAAACTATTTTTAATCCAAATTCAGATATGATCAAATCTTGCCTTATGTCAGCACTGAAAATAAAACAAAATATAAAAAGTATCAATAATATTAGAAAGTGGAAGTATATTAAAAAAATTAAGTATAACAGTTTACTGTGTTAAATTTGCCATTCTTTATGTTCATTTTAAGAAAGAAAGCGTTTCTTTTCCTTTAAACCTCCCTGAAAGTTTATGGCAGTAAAACCTGGATTTGAGGCGAGCTCTACTTCCCCTCTGTCACATCCAGTTTGGGGTCGTGGCGCCAGAAGAAACGTAATCACGCAGGACTCACTTTCAAAGCCAGTCACGGCAGAAAAAGAGGAAAACGCTTAATCTACACTTCACCAATAGCGATAGAAACTTGAACTTCAGCACTTCTACTTCACTTTTCTTGCTGGTAGCTTTCCTCGCAAAAAGACGTTCTTAAAGTTGAAGGAGAAGGGAAAAGATGAATTAGATGTAGTATCAAGAATCTCTCAATCAAAAGTAGGTTTCAAAGAAGAAGTGTGTTTAAAATAAATGTAACTTCATTATCTGTGCACGTCTTCTAGAATTCTGTGGTAAATACAGTTATTCAAATTATCGTTTCCATGTTGTCGCGGCAGGAAGTATTATGCCGAAGGACAACATGGATAATAGCCCAAAATTTATTGCTTATTTGCTCTTGAAAATAGATTTTTATTACATGGGAGCTCGCTTTTTCTCCCACCCCCTCTTCATTCATTCAAAATTCAAGTAGTACGAGTATATGACTTAGTGTAGGGATCACAGAATTTTGAACATGTGCACACAATTCAGTTCACTTCAGCCAGTCTTTGTGCTGGTCTCTACTTTTAAATTAATTGCGTAGTTACACGAAATATAAATTTCCATAATTTTCTTTGTAACAAAGCTAAATAATTTAGTAATTGAACTACTGTTTTTTTGAAAAGCTCTATTACGTTGACATCTCACTGATTTCATTAGTAAAAAATGGCAATCACATGGCAAATAAATACTTGTATCTTTCATATTTCTACATAGAAGATGTTATTTAAAATTTTTAAACTATCAATTTGAAAGTATGATAATTATGTTAAATTTCAAGAATGTAAGTTTTGTTCCTGGCTTCAACACAGCATAATGGTTGGTTGGATGTTAGTGATATCGAGCGCGTAAACTACTGAGTTCATCAGTTCCGTAACTATAGTGCATGTTTTTTCTCGATAGATGGTCATTTTTCCTCACAGGAGGGCTAGATCCAGCGCCGACCTACCTAGTGGGGTTTCCCAAACCAGTTGTCTTCCACCAGCGGGGCACCGCCCCAGCCGGGACAAGTTTTAAGCTAACGACCGGTCTCCCAGGATATGTGGTAGTGTAGTGCATGTTAGTGTAAGTGTGTGTGTGTAGGAGGAGAGGATAGGACAAGAAAGAAGAAGGAAAGATCGCGCGCGGTCCGTGGTCCGTTTGTTACGGTGCTGCTCCGGCATTCGCCTGGTGCTGATCGGAGAAATTTCGGAAAACTACCAATGAGAGCTCGAACCCGCAACCCTTCTGTCTGAGACTACTAAACTACTACCTTAGCGATCTCAGCCATCGGCCCAGCTAGAAATGTTTTGTATTTCGAGATCACAACGTGTTAGAAGTAATTTACTACATATTTTTAAACAGTTTTAATTATTTTTTTGAAAAAAATGATGAGTTTTTCTTATTGCCAATATTGCCAAAAAATATGAGCTTTTCTTATGAAAATCACCGTTTTTCACTGGAGCATTACAATACTCTCACTTTACTATGATCGTGCGTAGTAGGAGAGAAGTCAAAATGGAAGAAAAAATAGATGGCATTGACGTTCCGAACAGTCATCTTTCTCGGTCTGGAAGCAAATGATTAATTTCCTCATAAAATGTCAGATGCGACTCAACTAGCAGGTGCAAACAAATGTATATATTTATTTTAAAAATAATATCCACTCAATTGTTGAAATAAATGACACTGTTTGAAATTTGTATTTAATGTCAAATTTGTAAAGGCTGTTTGTATGAATACAATAACATATCAGAAAATATTATTCATACACTCTCCCTCTTAAACAATAAATATTGCTTAACTAATACATGTTAAAATTATACTGCGTATTTCTGTGACTTAAGTAATTACGTATGGATTAATGTAACACATGTTTGAAGAATTGAAGTATATCCTATTGGAGTATACCCCCATATCTATCAGGATTTTCGTCCAGTTTCCCTGATCCATTGAGCAAATTCTGAGATGGGCCCTTGTTTTGCTTCTAGACAGAAAAACTTCATTATCTGTTCACGTCTTCTAGAATTTAGTGGGAAATATAGTTATTCAAATTATCGTTTCCATGTTGTCACGTCAGGAAGCATTATTTCTTGACGAAGGACATGCTGGATAAAATCCTATAATTTATTGCTGATGTATTCTTGGAAATATATTTTATTATATCGGAGCGGATTATATTCTTTCTTCTTCTTCTTCTACCAAAATTCAAGTAGTATATGGCTTAGTGTAGGGAATACAGAATTTTGAAAACGTGCGTAATATTCACTTCTTCCCATAGCACGTCATACACATTTTAAAACTGTTTTTGAGGTAAATAAACAAATAAATCCTTCATTTTCTCCGAGATAATATTCTATCAACTAATCTTATTCACTCACAAAGTAAATAACGCATGTGTAATAATGTTGCTGCGGAGAAAAAGGGTTGGTAGCAAAATGCCTCTCTTTAAAGCTGTCTCGCATCGAAACCAATTTCCGAACACACGAATCGCTTTTGGACTCAAATTGAAGACCACTGCTCTGGAATCCAGTTACGAGGCTCAGGTTGTGTTCTGGCAGCCTCCACGGAACACGCAGCGCTCGACGACGCAGCCTCAATTTGTCTCTGAGGAAGCGGACACGCGCTTTACCTGCCCTCCCCCAACGGCGCAGTGGTTCACAGGCGAAGAGAAGAGAAAGTAGTTGGGCAGTCCCAATTTTACAATATTTTAGTTGATTCATTTATAGGCGATTCCGGGCGCGGCAACTGATAGGTGGTTTGCTCCGTGAGGATAGTGATTGATTGATTGATTGATTTTTTCGTGATTCCGGGCTCGGCAACTGATAAATCATTTGCTCCGTGAGGATACTGATTCATTGATTGATTTTTTCGTGTTTCCGGGCACGTCAACTGCTTCGGTCACTAGTCCCGTTAGTGTAGTGCATGTTTTTTCTCGGGAGTTGGCGATGATTTTCCCCTCGCTGGATGGCGAGATCCGGCACCGACCTACCGTCGGCTAGTGGGGTTACCTCCTCACCAAACTCTCCCACCAGCGGGGCACCGCCCCAGCCGGGACCAGCTCTAAGCTCCCGATCGGTCTCCCGGAATATGTGGTAGTGTAGTGCATGTTAGTGCAAGTGTGTATGTGTGTGTGTGTGTAAGGGGGGAGGATATAACAAGGAAGGGGAAGGAATGATCGCGTGCGGTCCGTCGCCCGTTTGGTAGGATACTGCTCCGCCATTCGCCTGATGTTCATTGGAGAAACCACGGAAAACTACCGAGCAGAGCAGCCGGCCGCTGGAATTCTCCTCCAGACAGCGACAGAATTAGACCTAGCTGAAAAGCTAGTGTCGAAAATCCTGCCGCCGTCAAGACTCGAACGTAGAACCTCCCGGTTAGAGGCGCTGCAGTGGCATCAGTTGATTCACTGAACTACCGCTCTCGATGTGAGGATAGTGCATTTTTTTTCTATGCAGGTGGCGGTGATCCTCCCTCGCGGGATGGTGCGATCTGACTCCGACCTCTCTGTCGGTTAGGGGTTTTCCCTAACCATGTATCTCCCACCGCCTCAATCGGGACCAGCTCTAAGCTTCCACCGATCTCCCGACTTGTGTGGTAGTATAGTGCATGTTAGTGTAAATGTGTGTGGGGCAGCAACAACTGGTTTGGAACTTTCTATCTAGCTAGAGTCCAAAATACTGCCACTGTCGGAACGTGAATCTAGGACCTCCCGGTCAGAAGCATTGCAATGACATCAGGTGATGCCCTGAGCCACCTCTCTCGGTTACATTATTTTATACAACGTTTGAGGGTAAGTAAATATGTGTCAGTATTTAATGTTTATGATTGACTACCACAGTACAAAATTTACACGAGAACAATTTTCAATTCAGGTACTACGCTTTTGAAAATACTTGGTCCATCGTAGTACCAGATTTCTGGTACCCTTTGAGATTTTCAATTGATCAACATGCCATGTATGTACCACATCCTTATTTGTAGTTTGGAGGCAATTCTTATGCCTCTTAAAGCATTTTTAAGTGGACCAAACAGATATTAATTAGAAGTGAGAAGGACGAAAATGTATTCTGGAAATGCTGACACCTCGAAATATAGATTTTGAAGAACTTGGGGGACAGTACAATAATATGAGTTTTCTTGCAATAAAATTATGCTTTTTATATCATCTATCTCGGCGTTCACTTATGCAAATCCTTACTAACTAACATCTGCTCCTGCTACTTAATTAATACCCTCCTAACTACCATCTAATCCTGCTACTTAATTAATAGTCACTATCCGTTATTGAGTATCAGGACACGGACTTACTTTATATTGGGATCAGTAGTGGATGAGGTTGGACATCTTGCTCTTTTCTCATTTTGAATCGTTGTTTGATTGTCTTTGAAAGGTTTAACCCCTGATAAAGAAGTAATAACATTACATACACATAGTGCTAAAAATTCCGTAAGAATGCCAGCTTTTGGTACACATTCAGGTCACAAAAAAAACTGATTACGACAGCCTATTCTTTTTTGTTCAAACAGAGAGTGGTGCAGTCAGATTTGCGTTACCAAACCTCAAGCGAACATTAATCAAACCTCTTAAACTTACCACAGATGAAGTTAAAGATGTATTAATGCTGATAAGTGAATAAATTTGTACAGTCAACTTGCAGAACGAAAGTAGGTATTTGTTGAATTCCTTTTGTATTTCTACACAAAATTTGTGCTGAATTATTCAAAGCACCCCGTTCAATCAAGCAAGAAACGTAAAGAACATAGTGACAAATATTTTTTGGAAAAATGTAGTTTGAGCTCTGTGTATAATAACGCCCAAACAAAACGTGCCAGAAAAAATTACGGAGTCTTAAAATTGGGTACATTTATGAAACAAAATATTACTTTTTGAGACAAAACACATATTGAAACAAGTCCTTCTTTCTACCAGCAAAATTCGTAATTTTACGAATTAATAATTACATTAGATTCATACCTCGTTTCGTTTGAATGACATTAATTATTTTCCGAATAATTTAGTTATTGATTTGAGCGCCAGGAAATAACTACGATGGCCCTGATGTTTTCTACGTAATTTTAATATTTCTAATCCAAAATTATATGGTTCTAGCTGTGTTAATTGGGTTCGAAGTTCATAATTGTTGCTACTTACGCTGAAACATATTACTCAATAGGCCAATCATACAGAGTGGCGATGAATCTGAAAATCTTCTCAAAATATCTACTACTGGATTGCACGTAACAAATAATGATATTCAGCTTTCTTTTAAAGTAACAAATTGGAATTTATTATAATGTGAAATATTAGAATTCTGATAAAAGTTAAACAAGATTTGTTACTTCGTTAATCAAAATGAAATGATCTTTGGTTATGAGCAGTTTTCTCTATCTTGTAATAATTATAAAACAACTTTGTTATATTCGCGGATTTTCGCGCGTTCTTAACATCTCCATTCGATGGCGCCTCGTAGAATCTTTTACGTCGTCGCAGCAGAATCTTCTTCTTCATAAAGTCCTCCGCCTAATGTTAGCGATCAAGTTCTAATTCTCCCAGTGATACTATTATTCCCCGTTTCTTCCCTTACTCGCGTCACGGATGGATGCCTATGAACGTATTGACTATTACTTTGTAGAATTCCTTCGTCTTTTCCCACAAGAACGTTTTATCCTAATATAAAAAACGATAGACTTAATTATAATACAAGTTATTGCATCGGATTTGGTTGTTAATCAAAATTCTTTCATCGACCTGGTAAAATGTCAGGTGCCGACCCGCCCTTTACCGCGTTGCTCGAGAGAGCGTCACTGTTCTTCATAAAATCCAATGCATCAGAACTCTATATCATCCTCTTTTGTCTAACAAAAACAATACTATTCCACATCCTCTTCACCGAGCAAAAATGACCCTTAATTTTAAATTTAAAAAAATGCGTAATCTAAAAATAGTAATCAAATATTTGTCATAGAATTTATGCACAATAATTTTATACCATTAATATGAGAAAGTTAATACATAAAAAAATTATTTTAGTATGTGTAAGACAATGGGAATGAAGTGGGTCGTCGATACATGTCACTAGTCAACGAATTCTAGACCATGGCCGTCGGCACGCATAGATTGATTCCTGGCACAATTGCTATCGCAATTAGTCCCGTTAGTGTATTTAATGTTTTCAAGCTCAGAGGGGGCGGTGTGCCTTTCCCGCTGGCTGGTGAGATCCGAGCCGACCTTCGCGTCACCGTGGGGATTTCCTCTGGGATTTCCCACTCCAGGTATCCTCCCCAAGCGAAACCACCCTAGCCACAACAAGCTCTAATCTCCTGACTAACCTTTCGGCATATGTGGTAGGGGAAGAGGTAGTAATATGAGATAACACTATACATAGGCGAAAACTGTGCTAACATTTGCCGCGTGACTGGGGAACTACGTAGTCTAGTAGATTATAGATTACATAGTATATAAGTTAGTAGATATGAATTAGGATTTTGTAGTATATTTATTTAAATGCCTCCTGCATGTGCTAAGTAGGGACATAGAAACTTTGTTTCTTCTTATATTGTTATTTTATATATTGTTTTTATTTATAATTGTATTTAAAATTATATTGTTTTTCATGTTTCTACATTCTGCCATCGACTGCATAATAAAGATCTGCCCAACTGCATAATGAAGATTATATCTATCTATCATCATGGTATTTCTTCAACGGTCGGTCACTTATTTTCGAAGTTTCCTGAGGTGAACATTTGCAATTAGTAGTGCTTTGAAAAGTTTTTGTAGTTCTGCACTGAAGTGCAATTTTCTTGGGCGTGTCTTGTGATTTTCCAACAAATTTAGGAGAAAAGTTGATATTCAAATATTGCAGTTTTTTAATATCACTTAGGATTTGAAATAAAATGCAATGTTCGGTACGATATGTTGGCAAGATCCAAGACGATGCGGTGATAGTATTTTGAGACAATTGATTGGTAGCATAATTACACCGTCTCATATTACTTCCAGACAGTTTAAATGATTGTCAATTTTCTAAAGATTGTATGGGTGAATTTTGGATTCAGTGTATCTTGAGCAGAATGCCCTCAGCAATAGGGCAGATCCAGAGAGTGCAGTCTACATTTGTGATCATTGCTAAATCAACTGATTTGTAAACATTTATTTCTATTTATTTTACGAAGTGTTCGTAAATAAAGACATTTTGTTACTTTTTATCACAACTCCAGTGTTTTGCTGTCTAAAGGAGTACTGTCTCATATTATTACTCGAGTTTCCAATTCATTGGATGTGAAACTTTTTAGAAAAATTAAATATTACATAAACCCTGTTAGTTCCACAATGTTTACGTTAATACAGCACATTCTATATTAAACATAGTAAGAAACTGCAATTCACTTTTTAGTTACAATTATTCTGGCACCTTGGAGAACCCAAAACAGAAAGAGTACCTCATATTCCCACCTCTTCCCCTAGTGTGTGTATGTGTAAGGGTGAGGATATCACGAGGAAAGATGAGAAAAGATCGCGCGCTGTTCGTGGCCTCTTCATTATGGTACTGCTCTGATATTCGATCGGAGAGAACTCGGATTCGTGGAATTGATCGGAGAATGGATGGAAAACTACCGATCAGACCAGTCACCAGCTAGATTTCGCTTCCTAACAGCGGCTAAATTCGATCTAGCTGAAAATTGGTCACCGCAGGGACTTGAACTCTAGAACATCTCAGTGAGAGCCACTATAGAGACAACGGCTTCGAGCTCAACTCAGGCGGTATAAATAAATGTTCGTTCTTCAGCTCTCATAATTACCCTCAACAAGTTTCGCCCACCACCTCTTCAGTTTAACTGTTCTAAGCATAGATGTGGCTCTGCAAGTAGTTTCCCTATCATATTTCAAGAGTTTCCTGCTTCTGCACCACTGCAGCACGTCATCACGTGGTTTGGAGTTGAACAAAAGTACAACGTAGAAAGTCGTTCATATCATGTTTGTCACGGCTAATCTTCAATCACTTCGCGAGCAGATGAAAAAATACAGCGGTGAATGGTCTTATAAGGGCTACTTAATGCTATGAGATAAAAGTGTTTCTCTCACTCACATTGGGTCCATTTCATTTGTTTTATTTTCGTTGTTCCTTCAGTATATAATCCTACACGATAGTGTACTCGTATGTCATATTGATTTCATGATTTTTTATTTATTTTTACGTTCTAAAGGTCGTAATTATATTATTTAGTGCGCTGGTTGTAAGTTTTACGTAAATACGTACTTAATGCTTTTTGAATTGATTTAATGTTTTCAAAGTGCTGTCATTGGTCTTAGACACATCTCAAGTTAACCCTCAAGTTTAAGTTTTTAAATTCAAAACGGTGAATTTAGGATTAATAAAACAAGAATTAAAACGTCTAAGTTTGAATTACTTAGTGATACGTTTTGAAACGTGCTCGATTTTCATTATTTTCTAAATTTTATAGCAATGTTCTTAAATATTTTTATAGAGGGACTGAGAATGAAAGAACTGACATACTGAGTCTAATGCATTATATTAATATCTAACATTTTCCATGAACAGTGAATTTCTTATCTTTTGACTGACAATAAAATAGTAGTTTTTTCCCTCGTCCAAACGAAGAAGATATTCGAGAGGAAACTATAGACGTTGCTGACAAAGTACCAAGTTAGGTCTCATTCTAGAGTTAATGAAATATCTTTGTGGTCGTTTCATTCTATGTTTTTAGTAAAATATATTTATTTTCAAAATGTCGTGATAATACAACAAAAGAAATAAGTAAAGCACAGCTTTTAGTCATTAATTTCAGTAAAACTGTAGAAGCAAAAAAAATGAATTACCGTTAGAAATAAAACAAATTGTGAACAAATTAAAGAATTTAAAAGAAAAATTATAAAATACATTTAGCCCAGAAGGCTAAATAAACCAAATCCACCTCAACCAAATCCATCTCAACCAAATCCACCTCGACCAAATCCGTCTCAACCAAATCCATCTCAACCAAATCCATCTCAACCAAATCCATCTCAACCAAATCCATCTCAACCAAATGGATTTCAACCAAATCATCTAGCAGCAACGCACCACCTCAGCAAAAAAATCCTCTAAGTTCTCGCCTATATTATCGACGTTCTTTATGGTATTGTGCTCGCAAATATGTGTGTAAGGCGGAGGAGGGGCAAGGATGAGAAAAGGAAAGATAACGCGCGGTCCGTGCCCCATTTGTTAGGGTTGTGCTCCGGTATTCTCTTAGTATTGATCTGAGAAACGACTTAAACTGTCTAACGGAAAAGCCTGCTCCTAGAAATTTTTAAATTCGATCTCGCTATCAACCTTCCGTTGAAAATTTGCAAAGGCGGGGAATTGATCCGCAGGACCTCCCAGGCAGAAAGGCTGGAGAACCGCTGTTTCTCGGAGCTATTTCAGCTGAGAGTCCGAACAAGAGTAAAAATACATTACCAGGGACGATAGAATGATCCTGCATTCTAGGTATCATTATTTATGGCCTCTTGAGTAAATTATTGCCTCTGAGTAAAATTCTGTTTAGGCTGGAGAATGGGGATCTTGGAGACTGAAACTAGATCATTCCACATTTGCCAACCACCTGATTCAAAATAACCACTCTTTCGATCCTGATACTAATTTCAAAATTCTACATTGCGAAAATAAAGGCACCAAATTAAATATATTAGAACATTTAGAAATCTTAAAATTATGCAAAAATCCCAACCTTTTATGCCTCAATGAGCAATCAATTTTACTAATCCAGCCCCATCATAAATTTATTAATTGACTAGCTTTACCATCCGTTCATTTCCTCCCTTACCTTCCCGCAGTCTGCTTTCGTACAGCGTACGATCAAAATGGCGTCATACTTTGGCGACTTTCCATGAAATTATGCGTATAATCTGTGTTACTTGGGTAGGTACTATTTTAAATTATTATTTTACTGTTCACTGTTTATATATGATCTTGTTGACGTTAATACATGTGTAATTTATTTATGTACTTAATTGTAAATTGTAGAACCACTGAAGATGGGAAGAGTGTTCCCGAAGCACGTGTCTGACTAAATGTAATCATATTCAAATTACATTTAATACTACTGTGGTAGATACCTCAATTCCCCAGATTTGAAAATTAAAATTAGAGGTTGAATGTAACTTTAATTTCCGATGCAGAATACTGACTGATTAGTGATTCCGGGCGCGTCAACTGCTTTGATTATTATTCCCGTAAATGTGTTGCATGTTTTCCCTCGGGAGGTGGCGTTAATCGTCCCCTTCCCTCGGGAGGTGTTCTTCCCCGGTTGGACGGCGAGATCCGGGGCCGACTTACCGTCGACTAGCGGGGTTTTTCCAACCAGGTATCCCCCACCATCGGGACACCGCCCCAGCCGGGACAAGCTCTATGCTCCCGATCGATCTTCCGGCATGTGTGATCGTGTAGTGCAGGTTGGTGTGTATATACGGGGTGAGGATAGGACAAAAGAAGGGGAAAGAAAGATCGCGCGCGGTCCGTGGCCCGTTTGTTATGGTACTCCTCTGGCATTCGCTCGGCGTTTATCGGAGAAACCACGGAAAACTCCCGATCATTGCCGCTGGCAGAGCTGATGGCCTACGCCACATTCGCCGGTCCAATGGAGTTGAATTAACATTAATTAAAACCAAATTGGAATATATCTTCGTACAAATCCAAAGAATATATTCAGAAACTGTTAATAACACATTCACATGGATCCATTTTTTTTTCGGGAGTCATCCTATGCCGCTCCACTGTGCGCCACTCCGAAGCGCATCGACCGCCTGGCGCTGCTGGCGGTCTCTGGCGGCAGAGGCTGCTGAGGGCAGAGCACGGCAGGGGAAACGATACCAACTGCGTCCATGTAACACAAAGGTAGTTTCACGACGGCCGATTCCGATGGACATCACGAAAAAGCAGAGATGCTGGTTAAAGAAAATGGAAGTTTTTTTAGTAAAAAAATAGGTTTTTCATATTTAATTTTACATAAATCTCCGTAATTGTCTCTTTAAATTGCCGTTTGAAATTTTTTTATATAAATTTTACAAGTATCTTTTTAAAAGTATTTATATGAAGTCCTCTTTGAGCTTAGGTGGTGGCTCCAAAACTTTTAAATACTGTTACATATTGCAGCGCATAAATACTGGAAGGCTTAGAGATGCAGAAAGTAAATTGAAAACTTTGTTGTGAAGCTAACCAACATAAAAAATGTCAAAATGAAGTAGTTATTGGAAAATGTTTATTCTGATGAGGCAAGTTACGGAGCTGGGGTGTTATGAAGGTTGAATCGCTAAAGACCATTTCCCGAAATCTTTAATACTAAATTAATCTTTCTTCAGCTTATAAATATAATAGGAAACTGGAATTTTCACAAGTTGTTAATAAAGATCTTCGACATTTACTGAAAAAATATGGTTAGCTTAATCCATTCTGCAGAACTGTATTTACAAGAAAACGTGGTAAAAAATACTTTGAGAAATTATTTTTATCTGCGCAGATAGTAGACATTTTTCAGAACTGTTATTTCATTATTATCCTTATTTACCTGTAAACATTTCACAAGCCTATCATTAATATATTCTAAGAATTAGATTCAAACATTTAATATTGCCAGGATAGGACGTTACACAGAACTAAATGAGATAAAAACTCGGAGAGCAGATAAGAAATTTTGTCAGTCGTTGATGTAAACGCTGTACGTCATAGCTGCTCGACGATTTCACACGAAGTGGCTTCCTAGTTTCCTTATTGAAAAGTCAAGTTTAATTATGTAATGGGTCCAGAGAAAATTAATGAATAATTTAAAATGTTTTAAACGATTCTCAATTAGTATTCAGAGCAGTATTTAGTATTCAGAGAGTAGCAGAGTATTCTCAATTAGCAACTTCAATCGTCACCAGTGCCGTTTATGGTAGGAAAATAATATGCATCTTCGTCATAAAATAGTTCCGTATGAGACGAAATTTTACACTTCTATAATATCCTTAAAGTAAAATTTCGTTCCTATCATTAGGAAACCAAAAAATTGAGAAATTGTTTGAAAAGATGTTCTTTGGGTGGTGATTGATGGTAGCTGACAAGGTGGTAGGAAAATACCGAAAAGCTGACCCAGAAACTTACATGTACGGGAAAGTCTGTGCCGTTTTAGTTTCCCATAACATAACAAAAATTTCTCTATACTACGTAAGCAGTACGCGAGAAAGCGAAAGTAAAGAGAATTTCAACAAAACATATGAAAAGGCAATTTCATTACATAAGTACTGAATCCTTAGATTCGCTATTTCGTACTTCGGATGTGAATATTCCGAAAATGTTCAATGGAGAGGATACAGAGATACACCGGAAACCTGCACCAAAACCAACAGTTCCTGGATAAGATGGCCGAGCACGCGAGGAAAAAGGACGCCAACGCCTACAACACTGGTGTGCCGCAGGGCGTTTAGCGCGACGCAGATCGTGGCGGAGCGGGGGTGAGGGGCGGGGAGGTTGAAAGCGGCAGCGGCGGAGGGGGGGGGGACAGAAGCGGCGAGAAGGGAGGGAGCAGAAGGAACGGCGCGGGAAGGGAGGGGTGGGGGGGGGGGGCGGGGCGGTGCCCGAGCGGAAGCCCGGACGCCGCCGGTCCATTACCGGCCCGCGCGAACGCTCATTTGCCACCCACGCCGCCCCTTTCCCACCTCCACCCCGCCGGCAGACGCGCAAAAACCAGACAGCGCCCGCCCAAGCCTCCACACGAGCGGCGCGGGGTTCGCAATAAATCGAACGATCCGTCGATGCACCCTACCCATGGCTCCCGATCGCTCCCTATCCTGTCGCCCTCCTCCGCTTCAACTCGCCCCGCCCCACGCCACACGCCGACTTCCTCTCCTCGGGACCCACCCGCCGCGGAGGTGCTGCCGCCTACAGCGCCGGCGACCGGTACATTGGCGATTTCGCTTGCATAGCGTAAGAAGTCATAGGCCTTTCCCCCCCCCCTTCATTTTTGTCGTATCTGGAGCGGGAGCTTAGTACATCAACTGATGTCACTGCAGCGTCTCAAACCGGCAGGTTTTAGATTCGAGTCCCGAGCAGCGGCAGGATTTTCGACACTAGCTTTTCAGCTAGGTCGATTTCAGTCGCTGTCTGGGGGAGAATTTTAGCGGCCGGCTGCTCTGATCGATAGTTTTCCGTGATTTCTCCGATCAACACCAGGCGAATGCCGGAGCAGTACCCTACCAAAACGGGCCACGGACCGCGCGCGATCTGTCTCCGTCGTCATTGCATATAATTTCGCATGTAATTAACACAATTTCGCTGTTATGTGAGAGAATGTACAGGCTTTCTTGGCGTTGATGTGTCATGACCATGGTGTGTTCCTGGTGGCAGCACATTTTGGCATAGCTGTCACTTACTCATCCCAGTTTTTACAACATTAGGGCAATGCAATATCCACCACCATTTCTATCTTTGCCACTGCTGTCGCCCATTTTATAGTGACTTAAATCTTCCATCATAGTTTTAATCACTGTCCTAGTCTACATCTATTGTCGACAATTGCACAGACCCTTTTGTACAATTTCCATCATCATCCAATGTTCCATGCACCAGTTCCCACATTTAAACCTTTTCCGTGTAGCTCAGAAAGACACGACTATTGCCATCGTCAACTCGGATCATTTTATTCCCAGCACCCTTCTGTTTTTTATAAAATCGCTACCCAAGCAAATTTTCCCCCGACGATTTCATCTCCATGATACGTCGCCTTGCCCATGAGGTGGAACTGGCAGTGTATTACTTCCCCCACCCCCTTCACTTCCTCTGACGTCGCATCACCCCCGCGCTTTTCCCCCATCCTTCTGTTCGCCATCCGAAAGCCCAGGCAGTTGGAGCGCGGGGTAACGTGGCCATCCCCAGATAGCGCCCGGATAACTCGCCGCTCGCTCGCTAAATTGAATTCGCCTCCCGCGCCCGCGACACCCCCGCCGTCCCGCCGTCCCCGCTGTCCCCGCCGTCCCCGCCGTCCCCGCCGCCCCGCCGTCCCCGCCGTCCCCGCCGTCCCCGCCATCCCCGCCGTCCCCGCCGTCCCCGCCATCCCCGCCGCCCCGCCGTCCCCGCCGTCCCCGCCGTCCCGCCATCCCCGCCGTCCCCGCCGTCCCCGCCGTCCCCGCCATCCCCGCCGTCCCCGCCGTCCCCGCCGTCCCCACCGTCCCCGCCGTCCCGCCGTCCCCGCCGTTCCCGCCGTTCCCGCCCCCGCCGTTCCGCCGTCCCCGCCGTTCCGCCGTTCCGCCGCCCCGCCGTTCCGCCGTCCCCGCCGTCCCCGCCGTCCCCGCCGTTCCCGCCGTTCCGCCGCCCCGCCGTTCCCGCCGTCCCCGCCGCCCCGCCGCACTGCCCCGCCCCACCCCGCACTGTCCCGCCCCACCCCGCACTGCCCCGCCCCACCCCGCACTGCCCGCCCCACCCCGCCCCGGCCCGCCCCGCACCGGCCCGCTCCGCACTGCCCCGTCCCGCACTGCCCCGCCCCGCCCCGCGACGATCCGCCCCGCACAGCGCTGCCCCGCACCACACCTCGCACCGTCCCGCCCCGCACCGCACCGCATCGCCTCGCATCGCCTCGCACCGCCCTGCCCCGACCCGGTCCGCTTCGCCACGTTCTGCCACGCCCCGCTCCGCCACGCCCCGCTCCGCCTCGCCATTTCCCACAACGCACCGCAACGCACCGCCACACCACGCCTCGCCTCGCTCCGCCCCGCCCCCGCCCCCGCCCCCGCCCCCGCCTCCGCCCCCGCGAGCCGGCTGTCGGCGGTGCGCCCTCTCACCCGCGCGCTGCCGTCACTGGCGGGATGTCACTGCTTCTGCTGCTATCGGGCTGCGCGTGCAATTTTTGCGATATCTGCAATTTAACACACAGATGGTCTGGAAAGGGCGCCGCTCAACCTATCTACGAGTATTAACGATACAAGCTTAACTAGGGCGCCTAGAATGGTACATACTTTCTCATGTCGAGAAGGGTTGCGCAATACTATAATGTTTCACTTTTCTTTCTCACAATACAACCATCACTTCAAAAGCTGACCCAATCCATCACGGAAAATGCATATATATAAATCTGTAAATTCAACAATATAAATGTCAATGAAATCCTTCAATGCTTTATTCCAATGAAAGCCTTCAAAGATTGTTTTCAACTATTTTTCGCGTCAATAACAAACTCGCCAGGAAAAAAGCTTCGGTAATGTCAGCTGTGTACCAGAAACCACTCCATCTGCCGGAAGCAAGGAAAACACTCGGCATACTAGCTAACGACAACCGCAGTCACTTATAAAACGTTACCTGTTCTCATTTATATTGTTTATTTAAACTTCAATACAACAAAATACAACCAACGTTGGAAAGCTAACTATTTTGCAATCTTCATACATAGGCAATTCATATCATATGCAGGAATATGCTCAAGATACAATAGTATCAATGGAGAGAGAGAGAGAGAGAGAGAGAGAGAGAGAGAGAGAGTGAGAGAGACAAGGAGGAAGAGGGATAAGAACGGTGAGAGAAAGGGAGAAGGAAAGAGACGGAGTGAGGGGAAGCACAGAACTAAGAGTGCGGGGTTCCGCTAATATTTTATAAAAGGATGCGGTCTTCCCGTTTTTGGCACATCATTCGCCGTTGCCACGCAACATATTGTCATTTCATCGCTGGATACGTTTGGCACACGTATCGCTAAATGGCTCTCCTAGTAGTGCAGGCAGGATCAAATGCAAATAGAATGATTAAATTGTCATTCATTGCCAATATTTCTAACTTTTTTATACATTCTTCAAAACTACTTCTTTAAACACACAACTCCATTTATTCTTATCTTCTAAGAATTCAATGCAATAAGTTTCCTAATTTTTCTCACTTAAGAAAATTCACTCACAAAACTTCCGAAGTTTCCCTGAAAAGCCGGCTAACACTGTTTGTATTGACGTACTTTGTTCCATTCGAGCAAAGAAAGTAAACGAGAAATTTAGAGCTATTTGTAAGATTTTATTTTGAAATGTAGTTCTAGCTTTACGCAAAGTCCTCTTATCCAAATTAAATAAACCCTTTCAAATTTAAGTGATGAGCACATGGCCTAGGTCGATCGGAGAATAGCATTTATTCAGAAACTAGTTCCAGAAAAATTAAATTGGCTGTTATTTTCTTGCAATAGTTATTCATAAAATATTAGTTTGGTACACTGACTTCATATTTGAGAAATCCTTAATGAAATTGTTAACGAGTATTGAATTAGGGTAGATCATCAAAACTCAGCTGTTATAAAAAGGCGAGGAAAGCTGTCACATCTCAGAGCATGCACTATGTCACGTTTTTGTCTGTTGTTCCATAGTAATGAAAAAAAAAACGAACAGAAAACAAACAGGAGGGCTAAGGATGAAATTTGTGGAGGACATTAAAGGTGGATGCTCGAATTTAATCTTTTAAAGACATCTGGCAAAGTGTTAATGTGTAAAATAATATACATGCATTGTATGTGATTATTTTGTAATGAGCTGTTCATACTGTCACCTGACGAATATGATTTCTACGTCGTGTTATAGTAATAGACTTCGGCATTTTCTGAAAATATATTCCCGCCCTTAAGAAAGTCATTTTGGACAAAAACCACTGATTCGTAAATTGTAGATTAATGAAGAGAGGCTTACAAGAATCACGTGGGTGGGATTTGGTTATTATTCATACAATTCGTTTTTGTAATCTAAAAGTCTGGGAGATATAAGATGTATTTCCCCAGAATATTATGCCATATCTCAAGCGGGAATAAACATTCGCGAAATATACACAACGAGCACTATGAAGACTGACTGAATTTACAAGAATTCTGAATGCGTAGCATAATGAACTTTATTTTGTGTTCAATTCATTTAAATGGACGTTCCATTTAAGGTTTGACTGAATTGAGAGACCTAAAAATTTTGTTGCCTTAACATCAGTCATGCTCCTACCAAAAACGAAGAAATGAACTCCAACGAGGGAGTATTTTAAAGGTCATGGAGCTAACTTACCTCAAACAACTTTAAGTTTCTGGAGGAAAAGAACAAAAGAAATATTTGTAATTAAGAACACGTATTAATCCGAAATGTAGAAAATAATGCAATTTCAATACATGATCACTATATTTTTCATATAGTGCCTGACTTCGAATATTTGTGCATTTAAAAATATTTTTTATAGTCGGAATTGAGCATTTGGTGTTTTTTATATTAAAGGTAGAATTTACACATCTTGTAAAGTAACCAGAGACACTTCTTTTAAACTTTTAAACAATGCTAATTTCGTTAGTGTTTAAAGAAGATTATGTGTTTTGGTTTACTTCAAGTGTTTGTTGAAGAGAGAATTTTGTCTTCTTACTCGAAATAAGCAACTTAATCTAGTCTTCGTTAAACCATATCTTCAAATTGCTGATTCCTTTTTTCTTTGTATCTCCCAGCTTTGACTGGAACCCCATGTATTATTTGTGCAGTATACATGTACTACATGTACGTTAATATGTACCATTGATCGTCCATTAACTGTGGTTATTTCCGAGTAGAATGGTCCTGAGATTGTTTTTATTAGACTAAATTTATATAAATACATTATACTTTCATTTTTAGAGATTTCATTTTCAAGATTTCCCTGCATAGTTAGTCTCTCTTCCTAGATTTATAGGCGTTGAAGGGAAGCATTATCTTTTTAAAGAGAGATACTCATTTCAATACTCTGGCCTTCATATACACTAAAAAGTATTAAGTGGTATTTTGTTCTTCTCTACACCCCTTGGTGTGGAAATACTTTTTCCTTCTTTAAATTGACTTTTGAGTAAAAATTAATGTAAAAACAAAATTCAGAATACACTATATTTTAAGAACAATTTTGTTTTATTTCTTTAGGAATTCTAGGAAGAGGAAAGTGCCACTAAAAACTTGAAACAAAAAATGTTACAATTTATCAATAAATTGTCAATACAAGTATTTAGAAAAATTAATTTAACAGATGGATTTTCGGATGGGCTAGAAAATTTGAATTTGATTTCGTTAAAATTTCATTACATTATTATAATGAGAAGGTGTTTGTCATTACCATACTTTCCATTTATGTGTCTGCGTTTGCGAGAATTCTCCTCAAATTCTAGAGCATCCCAACCCAATTTAACGTTCTTCCCTCTTCACTTCCCGCTTTACCCCCACCTTGCTCACTCTGCCAACAAAATATAGTACCTTCCGTATCAGCAACCTCCGCGGCTCGATGCGTCGCTTGTGTCAGGGTGCCGCTCGGCGGCAGCGGTGGCGGCGGCGGCGGCGGCGGCGGCGGCGGCGGCGGCGGCGCCGCGAAATTAGTGACGTCAGAGTATGCGCGTGCGCCGATGGTGATTGGCTATTTCCGCAGTTGCCGCGTAGAAACTTGTTTAACCGAGTGACGTACTCCGCCCCACGTCGCGCCGCGCCGTGCCGCGCCGTATCGCGTTGAGAGAAGCGTGGCGTAGGAGGCAGTGCCGCATCGCGTTGCGAGTAGCATGGCGTAGGAGGCAGCGCCGCATCGCGTTGCGAGTAGCATGGCGTAGGAGGCAGCGCCGCATCGCGTTGCGAGTAGCGGGGCGTAGGAGGCAGCGACGCATCGCGTTGCGAGTAGCGGGGTAGGAGGCAGCGCCGCATCGGGTTGCGAGTAGCGGGCCGTAGGAGGGAGCGCCACATCGTGTTGCGAGTAGCGGGCCGTAGGAGGCAGCGCCACATAATGTTGCGAGTAGAGGGGCGTAGGAGGCAGCGCCGCATCGCGTTGCGAGTAGCGGGGCGTAGGAGGGAGCGTCACGCCGCTGCTGAACGCATTGCATGTCGCTTTAAACGCCGTTATGCGCCTCGTAAAGACGCGCGGTTTATGCAACGTGTTTACGACGCTCCGCAGATGCTTTGCACGCGTTTTACAACGAAGCAAGTTGTGTAATTGGGCTTTACGTACTGTAAGCGGCGGAAGTTTTAGTATAGTTTACATCTGACTGCCGACTTCGTACTTTCTGGCCATTACTTCGTAAGCCGAGACATTATGGTAATCGGACGTAGGCAAATGGCGGTTTTTCGGCAGCAAAACTCGTATTGCCGGGTCCTGGTAACAAAAAAGTGGATATATAATGTTCCTATATCCAGTACATTACTTTCTCTCACCTGTTGTTTAGTCAGAATCCATGTTTTGTGGGTCCTTGATTACGAAAGTACTTTCTCTTCACAGGTCTAGATGAGGTCAACGCTAGTACCATAACCGTTTTGCTCATTATCTACAAAATTTATATTCCTGGATCGATCCTCCAGGCTCTGAATTTGAAACGGATGTTTAGAGATTAGGAGGTACATTACATGAAAGCTGAAAAACATTTTAAAAATTTGCTATAAGAATTTTGCTTCCGGAGAGCGTAAAGAATGCTGGAAAGAATTACGCATATCTATTTTCGTTTAAATGACAGATTTTTAATTTCTCGCCTTCACATCGTAAGAAGAGAAAGTGTTTTAATTGTGCACGGAAGGCGGCGAATTTTCGACTGAAACACTCTTTTGATGGGACCTGGTACCAAAAAATGGATAAATCACTTGTTCCTATTTACAGTTTCTCTATCCCATTATGTAGACAGAATCCATGTTTTGTGGGTTCTTGATACCGAAAAATTGATTGAAGGCAAAACGTTTGTTTGTCCCTATGTGGTGAAGTCTAGCGCCAAAACCATTCAGATAATTTATCAACCCTTTTACTATAACTTTATTGATTTCAATATATTATTATTATTATTATTATTATTATTATTATTATTATTATTATAATGTTTTTGTGATCAATCAATGTTATTTTAATGATTTAATTTATTTGCTTTCTCAATATAAAAAAGAACGAGTAATAATTATGTGTGCCTAAAATCGATTTTCCTCTTAGTTTCAAGCGGATATTTGACATTGGGAGTTATTTACATGAAGCCTCAACATTTTCAAAATTTTCTCAAAAATGGCTTTACATTTTTTTAAAACTTTGTTCACTGTGAGCGACGAGGAATCTTAAGACAATGATGCAGTTTCTTTGAAATAAGTAATTTTTTGAAAATTGCAATGGTTCAATTTTTTCGTCTTCTTTTATAACTACAATATTTAAGATAGATATTTTTTCCTGAATAAAATATGTTCTTTAAAGACAGATCTTGAAATAAGGCAGGTATATTTTTTTATAATTTGAATGTTCTTGGCGTAATTCTGCATAAAATTACAGTTTTTTCTCAAAATTGGCTTTAAATGTTTTCTTTAAATTTTCCCCCACATAGGGGAGAGATGCGTACATAGAATCGGCGCCTAAATTGAACCACGCTATTATTTTAGAAACTACTGCTGATTGATGGCATCATGTGGCTTAATTGATTGCTTGAGATTCCGAGTACTTCAACTAAAATTGTCATTAGTGCCGTACGTGTAGTGCGTGTTTTTGCTGTGGTCTTGTCTTGCTGTATGAAATCCTGCGCCAACCTACCGCCGGCTATCGGGGTTTTCCGCAACCAGGTATCTCCCAACGGCGGGGCATCGCCCCAGCCAAGACAAGCTCTAAGCTCCCGTCCGGTCTTCCGGCATGTGTTATAGTGTAGTGCATGTTAGTGAAAGTGTGTGTGTGTGGGGGGGTGAGGATAAGACAAGGAAGAGGCAGAAAAAACTTATTTTTCCAAAAAGTGGTTCAATATAGGCAACTCTCTCCTATGTATCAAAGGATGGTATAAAAAGTGAGATTAGTCACATTTTGGACAAACTCTCTGTATTTTTAAAAATTGCAAATTAAAAATAATCCAATAAAGAATGTGCTTATTTAGCACCACTAGTTCATGTCTAAATGCTTGTCCTACGCACTAGCAAGAAACTTTAATAATTCATTAAACAAATGGTTCAACTGAATAACTTTTTGAAATGTTAATCCCTCGCTTTTTTAAATTTATTATTAATATTACTATGATTTTTCATCTTTCAACTATTAATAGTTAAATTGTTAGGAAGGGATTCTGAAACTCAAGAAAGCGTGCGCAGATGATTTTCTCTCCCATACGTCACATACAGTTTTTGACTGTTTTTGACTAAATAAATAAATAAACTATCCAGATTACATGATAACCACTAAGCAATTTGAAAATGTTCAAATAGTGCATGAATTTCTTCTCTCTTTCACGAAGAACGAATGTTTTCAGTCATTTCTTTAATAAGTTAAATTGAAAAACTTTTTTTTTCTTTTGAGTTATTTCAGTAGCTGAAAACACCAGAGATTTTTATTTTGAATGTAGGTAATACGTGTAGAATTTATCTTCTATTCACCTTTGACAATTTGAATGAAAATCTTCAATATCAGAAAAACTGAGCGAGTTATATTTAATAAATTTCCACCACACACATGTTTTACTCGTATTCTTCTTTTTGCCTTTTAGTTATACATATTACATACATAACATTATACATATTCATCTCACTGCTGGCGTTTATTTAGTAAAAGACACACCCAACATAAAAAGTAACTCAAAACAATATTTTAAAACTAGTTTAGTTTCTACTTTAATAAAAACTACTACTCTGGCAAGATTCAACAATGTAAATGCAACACAACTATGCGTCTCCGAATATTCTCTCGTAATACTGTTCAGCTTGCTACGTAGAATAAACAAACGAAATGCAAAGAATGCTCACCGTGCGTAATAAAAGAAAAGCGGAGCTCGGCATATACACCTCGCCCCACGCAGACTTTTGTTAATTGCGGCGAGCAACGAAAGCTTCCATGCCGCATGCATGTAATCCCCATATGCGTGAACGGCGTGGGGCGGCCGGTGCATATAAAAAAGAAGTGTTACTGGGCGATAAAAGTCGCTTTATGAGCGGCGGCTAGGACTCGGAGGCGTGGGTGGACGGCTGAGGTCGTTAGAAAGAGGTGAACGATGGACGAAGTAGACCTACCATTCGCGGAAGGGGTTCGTGATCGAAAAAGCGTATACGCTGTCTGGCGTTGAACGAGTTAGCCATTTATTGCCTCTTTACCAGGGGCCATAATCTCGAATCCTAGGGGAGGGGGCAGGCGGGACTTTCAACAAGAGCAGGTCGACTATTGTTACTAAGGGCTCTGGTTTGCAGTCTTTGAAACTGGATTTAGATCGATTGAGTAAACAGTAACCATTTTTACTATTGATTCCTTTAAACTGATGTTCATTTGGTAACGTAGTTTTGATTTTTATTAAAATTAATGGATTCTAAAATTTGCTTAGAAGGGAAGTTAAAAAATGCATTTTCTGTTGTATTTGAGAATTTCATTTCGTCATATTCTTTTCCCTCCATTCTACATCACAATGAGCAACAATGAGCAACGAATGCTTATTTTAAGTCATCTATCGTGTGAACGATGTATTTTATTGCTAATTGAAATCAAATAATAAACATTTTTTGTTATTGTGAAAATTGGATAAAATAAATTTTTTTTCACTTAGCATTGTTTATCAAAAACTATAGGAATAAATAAAATTATTGAAAAATCATTCTATAAATTATTAGAAAATCGAAATTCCAAAATTTGTTTTAAAGAATATTTTATTTACAGTCAGATGTCGATCAGAGATGTTGACCGGTGGAACCACGGAAAACTACCGATCAGAGCAACCGGTCGCTAGAATTCTCCTCCAGACAGCGGTTGAATTCGACCTAGCTGACAAGCTACTGTCGAAAATCCTGCCGCCGTATGGACTCGAACCTAGAACCTCCCGGTCAGAGGCACTGCAGTGACATCAGTTGATGGACTGAGCCACCTCTCCCAGTATAAATGTAATAAGGCTAGAAAGTACAAAGATGTTGAGACAAAAAGAACAAGCGAGTTTCGACTAACGAATTACAATACGGTCGGTCCCCCTGAAGAACGGACAAATGAGCCAGGAAGGGGAAAAAAAGGGCAAACCCTTAGTAGAGAGCGTGCGCCTGAATAAATGAGGACCACCAGAGGGCAGAAGAGCGTGTAGAGGCAGCTCTCGCGAACGACAGAGCATCAGTCCTGAAGGAAAACGGGGCCAGCCTTGACGCAGACTCCCGAACTGGTAAATATTTGGATGACCTCTTTACTGCATCTCCCAACAACCAATATTTTGTTTAGGGATGCAGTTCAGAAGCGCAGAAAAGAGATAAAGAAGACGGAGCGCCTGTGCTTACATTTGGGGAGAGAGGAAAAACCAGAAACTTTCAAAAAATTGCTTCACTATTCTAAGAAGAGATTGAGTCAAAAGAGGAAAAAAGCATCCAAACAACATCTAAATGACGGAAAACCGATTTTATTTAATTTTTTGAAATAAATCTCAATAGGTTGTCAAAAAATTAGTTTTCCAAGATACATATTCCGGATAAAGTGATGGAAGTCGTTATTAACATTTTTATTTAAATTTCCCCTTCAGACTCGTCGATTTTTTTGTGTCACATTGTACGAGTACTTTCTCCTTCTCTTCTCCTTCATTTAAAGCAAAAATTATTCCTTTCAGTCTTTTTATGTTACTACATTTTATGTATTTTAATATTTCACCTCGCTGTGCTAATGCAGATTAAAATGAACTATTGTAAAATTAATCATTGAGACAAATATTTTACAAATTACAGGTATAGTACTGTGCTGGATGATCATCATTATTAATAGTCTTACAGAGAATGCAAATTCACTAATCATCAACATACTGATAAAAAATGGGAGTGGCTTCCTACACTTCCGCAATTAACTTGAGATTAAGTTGGAATGCTCCTCTCATTCCATTTTTGTTTTTCGTTGTGCTGGCAACCGGTGCCCGGCGTGGGCGCCTCCTAGTCTAGATTCAGAGAGCGCAACCTCCACCATTTAATGTCCTCCTACCTGTTATCTCCGCTAGGCAGAATCAGGCCTGGTGGATTATGTGGGTATGTTGGGTAGCTATACTCCCGGAGGAAAAATTCCGAGTGAGTAAAATACCCACTGGGAATTTTGCGTTAGAGATATGTATGAAGTTTGTCGACACTACTTCGAGCAATATCAAGCCGTATAAGCAATGAACTATGTTGCAAGTTCGACTCAACAATATCGTCATTATAATTTTTATAGTGACATGACCCACAAAATAGATTTGCAAAAGTTATTAAATGAGTTTATATCAAACACCGCAAAGCAGAGCGCTGATTCTCTATTTCAAAAATGAACTCTGCTGTAACTTCATAATATGAATGTGATACTTTGATGACAATATAATGATAAACATGACAATTTGAAAAATTCTGTTTTGTATATCTCCCTTAATTTTCGGAGGGTAATCAAGAGGAGAGAGATCAACTTCCTACTCGGACTTTACATTAATTGCCGGCTCTGGGCTGAATTTAGTAATTAAGGAGAAATTATAACAATTGGGGTCATGATAAACATTTTTGAAAATATTAATAATAATTTTTCGAAAAATTGGTGGTTCCCAATACAAATTATATTGATTTCTTGCTTTTTAGTGATTTTGTTAACTACTGAGGTAATTATTCCCCTAAGTGTAGTGCATGTTCATCGAAAGGTGATGGTGATCTTCCTTCACTGGATGGTGAGATCCGGCACCGACCCGTCAACTAGCGGGATTTTCCCCAACCAAGTATCTATCAACAGCGGGGCACCGCCCCAGCCAAGACAAGCTCTAAGTTCCCAACCGGTCTCTCCGCATGTGTGGTAGTCTAGAGCATGTTTAGAGTCAGTTTAAGTAAAAAGTGACATTGGGATAAGGAAGAGGAAGGAAAATCGCGCAATGTGCGTGGCCCGTTTGTTAGGGTACTGCTCCGGCATTCGCCTGCTGTTGATCGGACAAACCAAGGAAAACTATGGATCAGAGCCGCCGGACACTATAATTCTCCTCCAGACAGTGGCTGAATTCGACCTAGCTGACACGTCAGTGACGAAAATCCTGCCAACTCAAACATAGGACCTCCCGGTCAGAGGCCCTACAATGACGCCAGTTGATACACTGAGACACCTCTCCCGGCACAAATTAGTTTAGTTTAGTTAATGCCTTATTTTACGTGGCGAGACTCGGGCCTACAGGCCCGCTCTTCCGTCTAACCACGCAAATTTCGATACGCTCCTTTCATCACCTTGCGGAGAAAGGAGGTATTATCTTGGGCGACGAAACTGTCTTTTACATGCAGTAAATCTACTACATGGGACAGCCGGCTTTACTTTACTTTGTACGAGGGATTTTTTTCGCCCTTAGAAATCCACGGCTTCGATCGGGTTTGCACCCGCAAACTCGGGTATAACAGTCCGGTACGCTGACCGTTATACCACCGAATCCGCAAAATATATTGCACAGTTCTAACTTTCCTGACTGCCGGATATAAAATGGCGGAATCGGCGGCGGCGCAAAGGAATGCGCTACTCTGTGTATCTGGGGACTCCAGTGGCTGTTGGAAGGAGGCGGACGGGGCACGGGGCGGAAGCGGATACGCATGGGCGGCGTGGGGGGGGAGGGGGGAGGGGGGAGGAGCGCGGTCCGGAAGCGTGGCGCCCTCGTGACAAATGCGCAGCGCCGGGCGACTCTCGGCGACGTCGGCGGCAACGGGGCGAGCGGATTATCAGCCCGGAGGGGTTGTTTGGAAATGGAAATGAAAGGGTGAAGAGTAGTTCCTAGATGCCGAAAGAGTGGGGTTTGAGTATAAGAATGGCCTGTAAGAAAAGGAAAGATATAATATTTCTAAAGATACGAATGTTCATTTTAGTAATGAAACTAAAGGTTAAAGTACGATCCATATGTACTTAGACAATCACGTGGATAAAAAACTTTACTTTGTGAGACTAGAAGAGTTAAATATAAGAGTAACTATATTCATAGAATGCAATGAATCGGCGATGTAATAAGAAATAAGAAGTATGGAGTAAAATAAGTCAAGAAAATATAGGAGAAGAAATTAGAATATTCTCTACGACAGTTCAGCGCTCAGAATTCGTTAGAAGCAAAACAGCCAAAGAAATAGCAATAACTATACCCTTCTAAAAACGGCAAAAAATACATTCAAGGTTTTAGAGTGTTTAGAAGAGTACATATTTCCTAGGCAAGCCATGGTGGAGGATTTTAGAGCCTAGGGGTCGGGGCGGAAAGAGTCGAAGGACGGCACCGGTAGCGGTAGCTCAGTGCATCAACTGATGTCACTGCAGCGCGTCTGACCGGGAGGTCCTAGGTTCCCACTCCCCACGGCGGCAGGATTTTCCATACAGGCTTTTCAGCTAGGTCGAATTCAGTCGCTGTCTGGAGGAGAATTCTAGCGGCCGTCTGCTCTGATCGGTAGTTTTCCGTGGTTTCTCCGATCAATACCAGGCGAATGCCGGAGCAGTACCCTACGAAACGGGCCACGGACCGCGCGCGATCTTTCGTTCCTCCTTCTTGTCCTATCCTCTCCCTTTACACACACACTTACACTAACATGCACTACACTACCACATATTCCGGTCGGGAGCTTAAAGCTTGTCCCGACTGGGGCGGTGCCCCGTTGGTGGGAGAGTCCTGGTTAGGGGGGAGCCCCACCGCCGACAGTAGGTCGGCGCGGGATATCGCCATCTCCGGAGAAAAAACCATGCACTACACTAACGGGACTAATGACCGAAGCAGTTGACGCGCCCGGAAATACGAAAAAATCAAACAATCAATCAATTTAGAAAACGGGAGCTATTGTGGTGATATAAACGAACGGGAGTAGTTTAGTGATGAAGAATGTCTGAGAATGAGGGAAGGCGGTAGAAAATGGCAAGCCATGACGGGGGATTTCAGAGCCTGGGGTCGGGGCGGAGTCGAAGGACGTCGGAGGAGGCGGGGCAGGGTGGAGGCCGTTGGGTTGCCGCGCCCTGCAACTTTATTTATAGCCCCGTGGTCGGTCGGGGCGACGGCTTCGCAGCCGAGAAGATCCAGGCTGTATCACGTTTCGTGCTGGAAGGAGAAGAGGAGGGATCGCTGATGTTGGGAGGGCTGGTTGCCAATGGAAGGCTTAGACGAGGGACGTCAGACCACCTGTGGACGTGGTGGTTAGCCTGAAAAAAAGGGACGGCGTTGGAAACTCGAGGTGACGGTTGAAGTCAAATATATCTATGAATTACTACGATGTGAGGGTGACGGGAGGGACACGGGTGGGGGAGATTCTGCATGTCTGGAGTAAATTAAGAGCGTCTAGCAGTTGCCGGACGGCTCAGTTGGACCGGAGGAGCGGCGGTGACGGCATGCAAAGTCCATAGAGGCGAAGGAGGAATAATCGGCGAGGCCGAAATTACATAAGCGGCGAGAGTGATAGAGACTGCGAGAACAGTCGAGGTGGTAGCGAAGGTGGTAGAGGCGACGAGGGCGGTAGATGTGGCGTGGGCGCTAGAGACGGCGAGAGCGATGGAGAGTTGGAGAGAGCGGTAAGAGTTGGAGAGAGCGGTAAGAGTTGGAGAGAGCGGTAAGAGTTGGAGAGAGCGGTAAGAGTTGGAGAGAGCGTAAGAGTTGGAGAGAGCAAGAGTTGGAGAGAGCGGTAAGAGTTGGAGAGAGCGGTAAGGGTTGGAGAGAGCAGTAAGGGTTGGAGAGAGCGTAAGGGTTGGAGGGAGGGGTAAGGGTTGGAGAGAGCGGTAAGGGTTGGAGAGAGCGGTAAGGGTTGGAGAGAGCGGTAAGGGTTGGAGAGAGCGGTAAGAGTTGGAGAGAGCGGTAAGAGTTGGAGAGAGCAGTAAGATTTGGAGAGCGGTAAGAGTTGGAGAGAGCGGTAAGGGTTGGAGAGAGCGGTAAGGGTTGGAGAGAGCGGTAAGGGTTGGAGAGAGCGTTAGATGCAGGAAGGAAGGTAGAGGCGGCGAGAGCGTTAGGCTTTGAGAGTGCGGTAGGGCAGCGAGAGCAGTAAGTGGCCGGAGCAGGAGAGGAATTAATGGTGGTAGAGGCGGCGTGGGAAGTAGAATCGGCGAGGGAGATAGAAGCTGCGAGGTTGGTTGAATTGGAGAGTGTGGCAGAGGTGGCTACTCTGACGAAGTGGCTCCGGCGTAGGTGGCGATGGTGGTGGCAAAAAGTTAGCATACGAGGAGAAGGGAGTAAACTGATCGCATCGGCCTTTACGGCAGAGGAAACGAGCGGTGAGCAGAACGTGATGCATGTTGAGTGGAAGTTAACGTTTGATCGCTGGAGGATGCACAGTTTCTCCTCTATTAAGGCAGACCTTCCTTAAATCTTCAGAGATCGGGTTACTCCAATTTTCTTCCTCTGGCGGTCAATGAATCAATATTCTTTTACTACTGAGCTTCTACTGAGACAGTTTCATACCCCAAGCAGATTCTGGGCGATGATGTTATTCACAAGAAATGTAAAAGAGAATAAAATGGATTCTTATAGATAAATTGTACTAGTAGTGACAATATTTTTTTAATAATAACGATAATAATAGTAATAATAATAATAATAATAATAATAATAATAATAATAATAATAACGCAATGAATTTTTTGTCATACGTTTTAAGAATGAAAAAAATCATCTAAATAAATAGCAGAATGAATTTTTTAGAGCGCACACTTCGTTTTTGTTAGAAGAAATTTTTTTTAAATGAAGCAAATGAGAATTAAAAAAGTAAATAACAGTTGCGAAGCAATATTTGCATAAATCATCAATTTTAAACTTATTTTATCAAGTAATGGTAAAACTAAATTGAAATTATGCATTCAGAAACAAGGTAATGCTGATGTGTTACGTGCATGATTTCTTTTTTAAATTTTTTTTTTTTTTTTTATTCAAATCTTAAATATGGATTGCTTAGAATTTGTTTCGCGTCATTGTAATGTAACCTTTGTGTATTAATAAATACAACATTTATATTCGTTTCATTGAATTGAGTTTTTTTAATTGATTACATTGAGCAAAAAATCGTTGTACAAGTAACCTCAATTTCATTAATTTATCAATAAGGAAGAACGAAATACTGATGTTGCTTGTAGACAGAGTACAATAGCGCTTCACAAGATCAAACAAACCACTATATCTAAAAAAAACTATTTCATCTACAATGCTTAATGTTACAACTTCATAAAAGTTTCGTTGAGATACGCGAGACTCGGAATATCAAATTTTATCAAATTTCAAGATAGTCGCTTTCTTCATCATATTCATGCAATATTTCAACCTCAGAAAGAACTAAAACATTAGTATTTAATTGGTAATTATTTTTAATTATATCCTCTGGTACCTAGAAACCTTACATTTGAGTGTTTATTAGTTAGTTGGAGCAACTTCCGAAAAGATTGGAAAATATATTAAAATGTGGTCCCCTCGCAACTCTATTACCGTTTGGTAAAGAAAAATCATATAAGCAAGAAAGTTGTAGATACATTTGTAATCTAAGAAATTTTACACAGTCATTTTTGCACTAAGACCAACAATTAGAAAGAAATGTCAGAACATTTCGTGTTTTTGGTGGTGGTGGGGGAGCTAGCAATTTTTTCTTTAAATATTTGGAGGTTAGATAATTCTTAACTTAGATAATTAAAGTTAATTAAGGTCAGATAACAACGTAGATAATTCTTTACAATATCGACATAAACAGCTTAAAAAGTATTCTACCTCAGCTTCTTTCAGCTCCACATCGACTGCAGTAATAGGGAATAGTAGAATATTATGAATGTGAACCTGAAAGTCCTCTTTTCCGGTATCACGGACCTACCAAAAAGGTTTATTGTACTATTTTAGCACTATTTTCTACAATATTCGATACCTTTTTCTATATTACAAAGTATACGTGAAATTAAAAAGAACCGTGAGTAGAAATTCTTGTCTCAAGCATTACAAACACTTTGTTTCTGAACACAAAGGAAAGCGTCAGGCTATTAAAATCCTGTCAAGATCAACGACTGAGTAAGATGGTAAGAAACTTTCAAAAATCCAAAAAGTACAGCATTCTTCTCTAAGGGAAATTCGCAATTAAGCCTGTCCTAATGTACTGTAAAGCCGGTCCATGTTTCTAAGTCTCGCCTCTATAGAGATCTCTCCTCTGATTGAGTTGGGATATTCTTCTCCCCATACGTCATTTAAAGTTTTTACATTTTTTTGACAAAATAAATCAAATATTTTCTTCTCTAAAGGTTCTTGGAATGACGTGATCGCAACTAATATTAAGTTTAAAGGATGTAACAACGAGGTTTTTCTTGTTTACGATGAAATTGGATAATACCTTTTTTAGAAATTTGGTTTTAATTATTTGGATTTATTTTCGGTTAATATTCTGAGAAAAGCTTACTTTTTCTGAATAAATAAGGGAAGCACACATTTCAACCTAAACCGAACGATGTTTGTGCTTTAAAATACATTTCCACCGCAATATTCATTTCGGAATGGTTGCCTTTAAACAAATGGCTGCCAGGTAAAACGCTCGAAGCGAGAGACAAGTCCTTTTGTTTCGTTGATGATCTGCAGATTAAAGTTCTCTCCAATCTTCCTCATTATTTCGGTGCTCTCTAAAGACTCCAAAGGCAAAGCATCGAAAGGAAAGAGGCGAGGGTCATATTTGACTTCAAGAACTGAAATGAAATTCTTGACATTTGTACTAAATCATGTACGCATTACAACAACACTGAAGGCTTGCTATTGTTGCAATTAACGTCAATAATTCCATTTTTTCAGAAGTACATTTAAAATAGTTTTTAAAACTTTAGTTTCCATAAAACGAGACGTTTTAGGAAAAAATCCACATCTGTTTTTTTATTTTGCTTTAAACTAATAAATTTATGTAATTAAACTAGTTACTAAAACCAAGAAACAATACTTAATACGCTAATATTTTCCTACAGATTCTTGAAAGTACAATATTCATCACCATCGTAGGTACATTCAATAGTCAAACATGACATACATGTACGTTTTATTCCTAAAGGATAAGTTAGCAGACGTTCTACTCTGTATATTTTTTATCAAAACTTCCCTAAAAAGCTAAGACTTCCTGATCTACGAAGTGACACTGCTGGGCTCGGAACTACGAATGATAGAGTAGCCGGAGAGTTCAATTGTAGACCTATGGTATTTTTAGTCCAATCAGTTGGTACATTTTTTCGGGAAAGAGGTTTTTTTTTTTTTGTTTTTTTGTTTTTTTGATATGTATGTCCCCAGGCGCTAGTTACAACCCCAAGTTCTCGACCAACCAGAACTTGTGCTAACTCCGGGAGGCCCGAAAAACCGGTATTATTTCTTACTTCTGGGTTTTCTCTATAACTCTAATCTTACGTTCTGGAGAAAAACGATTAAATTCAATTTTAAAGAGAAAATTTCCTACGTTTGTATGAAATAAGTTTTCATAGTTTTTTTTTTAGGTAACCCCTACTTTAGTACCTACTGATTGGACTATTTGAGCAGAAGACGATCACTAAAGGAGATGAATCTAGAAGTGCTAAGAATAGCACATAGTTTCTCGCGTTATTTGAAACAGTTACTTAATATATTGGTTTAGTGGTGAGTTATAGTTTACATTTACATAATTGAAATGATTGAAGGCGTTGTTATTGTCAACAATACTATTTATTTCAATAAGAGCAGCTTTCGATGGCTTAGCCATCATCCGTTTTCTGAAACAAGAAATATATAAACAAAATTAGAATTAACACAAATGACACAAACATTAATAAATTTAACTTTTACATTATTTATGGTGGATTACACAGGAAGCAAAACTAGTTTCACACAAGCACTTGATTACAACGTAGTGAGTTTCCAATTTGTAATCAGCGACCAAAACTTCTTAAAGTAAAATAAGTGTATTAGTTCTAAGTGAAATCTATTATCTTTCATAATTATATTTCCTTTCGTTAGGTCTAATCCACAATCATGGACACAAATTCCGAAATTTTTCTTCGTCAATTAAAAATCAACCATTTATGCCTCAATGACATTTTTCAGAAATTTTTCGCCTTTTATCTTATTTTCAATGAATTGATTGATTGATTTTTTCGTGTTTCCGGGCGAGTCAACTGCTTTGGGCATTAGTCTCGTTAGTGTAGTACATGTTTTTTTTCGCTGGAGATGGCAGCGATCTTTCCCCGCTGGATGGCGAGATCCGGCGCCGACCTACTATCGGCTGGTGGGGTTTCCCCTAACCAGGACTCTCCCACCAGCGGGGCACCGCCCCAGCCGGGACAAGCTCTAAGCTCCCGACCGGTCTCCCGGAATATGTGATAGTGTAGTGCATGTTAGTGTAAGTGTGTGTGTGTGTAAGGGGAGAGGATAGGACAAGGAAGAGGTAGAACAGATCGCGCGCGGTCCGTGGCCCGTTTGGTAGGTACTGCTCCGGCATTCGCCTGGTGTTGATCGGAGAAACCACGGAAAACTACCGATCAGGGCAGCCGGCCGCTAGAATTCACCTCCAGACAGCGACTGAATTCGACCTAGCTGAAAAGCTAGTGTCGAAAATCCTGGCGCCGTCAGGACTCGAACCTAGGACCTCCCGGTCAGAGGCGCTGCACTGACATCAGTTGATGCACTGAGTTACCGCTCCCGGTTTTTGAATGAAAGAAACGAAAATAACATTGGCTAGTGAAATCGTGAAGGTACTTCAACTGTTAGGCTTCTTGGTAATTTCGGTTTCGCTGTGTTCGTGCAGAAAATCCCGCACTTTCACAGCCCCGATTCCTCATTCCCTCATTTGGAGACTGGCAACACTGCCGCCTGGGGTATAGAGGAAGCTTTCGCTAGTTGCAACAGAGCACAGCACAAAATGGGCTAGGCGCTTGCAGCCATTTCAAAATTGCAATTATTGGAAATAAATTATTAATATTTGGAGAAAATGTTTGTGATGTTCATGAAAATGTTTGTGAAATGTTTGTGACAAATGCAAGTTGTTGTTTTTTGCTGACAGACCATTATTTTCTATCCTTCAACCAGAAATATTAATACGCAAAACCCAGCAATAGCCAGCTTCCGTCAGTAGCTCAAATTTCGCGAAACACACTCGGTAACACCGGGACGTTTGTTAAAGATATGATTTTACATCATCGCACTCGCAGATTTCATGTTGATTTTTCAACAACGTAATGATTTAAATACAAAATAAGGAGTAATATTAAAATGTGTTATTATCTATTATTTAAAAGTGTAACGCTTATGATAATACATATATCTGTGTACACTGAATAAATTTAATCCTCAAACTTTCATTTACTTATAGCGTTGGTTATAATTGTAGTACGCCCAAACACATTTTGGGTACTATTTATTCTTTGAGATATTTTATGAGATTCAGTTTGGACAACAAATGCGGAGACTAGTTACACAATTATTTAAAAGTAACAATGAAAATGTATCGTTTAGTCCTCAAAAATGTTGAACAACAAAAACATAAGCAAAAATTTGAAAAAGCCATTAATAAGTGAAGTATGTTAATTGTGGTTCATATTTTTATTAATGAAATTCATCCTTCATACTCTTTCTTCGTTATTGTTCACATACACTTAAAAAGTTAATAAAATACTTCGGAGACTTCACTATACCCTTGTGCTGTTTTGAAGTTTCTGGAAGTTTGCTTTATCTCTTTTGTAACAAGGAAGTTCCTTGTTACGGACAACCCTATTCACACCATTAAAAAAACCTACGGATGGACGGACAGACGGTCAGACAGAGAGACACAGACAGACACAGACACACACAGACGTTTTGCCATCAATCGATTTTTGCGAATCAATAACAACAAAACGTGAATTCTGTCTACCCAACGCCTTAGAAAATATAATTTGCTGTGTTTAGGAATGAGATTTATCATTTCTTTGTTACCAGGGTCCAATAGCGAATTGTTCTTTCGAGGTATTCAGTACCTTCTCTTAACTAAGTACTTAGGCAAGAAAGTAAAAATAACGTGATCGTAAATCACTAAGAAAGTTTACTTGTTGGTCGTATTTCATAAGACATTAGTTCTGAGTTATTAAGTTTCTTAATTAAGGCTACACATAAGAAGCCTTCTAGCAATTTTACCTCACAAAAACGAGAAAGGAAGCTCTGAATATCAACAAAAGTTGAGCTTCCAGATGTGGTGAAATCTATCCCCGTCTACTATACCCCGTTAGAATACACAAAGCACGTTCTCTCTCATGCGAGGAATAAAGCGGAAGCCGAAAAGATGAATGATTAATGCTGATGTCATGTCAGGCTTTGAACAAAATTTAACAGACTTTCGAAGGATATTCAAGTATCATGTATTGTTGCAAAAACCAATGGACGTTTTTGTGAAAATAAAACACAGTGAAACGTGTGACACAGATGCTTTTGTTGCTTTCAGAGAAGCAAATTCAGGTAATTTTCTCGGAGTAGATGGATCATTTGTTAGAAGCGGCCCAGAGAATTAGCACGCGTAAACTCGAATGCGGGCCAAGGTAAATTGTAAATTAAATAATGATCCTCCAGCAGACAACGCTGTTATATGTGGGAACGAGGGCTATAGAAACCGAAACGGTAATCCAGAGGCATGGACTATCAACTTTTTTTAAGATTGTTTAATGTCTTACCTAATTTGAAGGTCTAGTGAGGCAATATTTGAATAACCATTTCCAATTATAAACAATTTCCCCATCACCTGGACCCCACCATCACAACTCATAAAATACTCATGACTTCGTCTGGACACAACACTAACCCCACATAGATATCTAAATTAAACAAGCCAAAAATAAATTATTCCAACTCCGGCCACTAATCAATAAACATAAATTCTTGTCATGCAAAAGCAGTACAACAATATACAAAACAATCAGACCTCTACTGCTTTATGCATGCCCCATATGGACAAACTCAGCACCCCCACAAACGTCAATAAAATTTAAGTAATGCAAAATAAAATTTTAAAATTAATCACAAATGCCCCCTGGTTCATAAGTAATAAACAACTTCATTCACAATTAAACACAAGTACAACAATAAACCGAACAGCACAAATATCACACAACTTCTACCAAAACCTAACAGACATACCAGCAGCATCCCATTACAAACTCCCGAAAAATCCAACCCACATTCGAATAAAAAGTAATTTCCATTTGAAGCCTTCCTCAAAATTTTAACCAACCTTGATTCTTAAGCCTGAGGTTCTTCCCTAGAGTATCCTCTTTAATGTATAGATTAAGTTAGCTTAGATATTTTAACTAGAATAAGTCTAAAAATACATATGTAAAGTAAATTGTACTGAACGATGTAAACCTTCCAAAATTAATAAATGTGTAAATAAAAAAAACATTTCAAATGAATCTAATTATTACAAATGTATATCAAGTTTGCTCTAGATTCATATAAAAAAAACTTTATTAAAGGGCATAAAACCCCGGTCAAAAATAATTATAAATGGCCTGGTTTTTATTTAATAGAATATGCTATTATTTCTGAGAGTGTTTCGCAGAATTTCACATTCTCCTTCGCTGAACGGTCGTTACAAATAACAATAAATGTTACTTGTCTCTTATGTCTCAATTCAGCAAGCCTATGAGCAACGAATGAACAACTTATCAACACTATTTTTAAAGCGTGTCCTAATACCCTCTCAATCGCCCTCCGAGAATGAATCGACGCAAATCTGTAATTCGTTCCTGTGCGTTTCTACGCGGTTGAATGATTCCACTGTGAATTAGTAAATTTGTTTCGTGAAATGTAAAAGTCCGTAGAATCTGTTCGACAATTATTAATAATACCGCGAAAATGTACTAACAATCCAAACACTTTGTTATATTGTGGCAGGGATGCCATACTGGGCAGAATTCCGCCAATTGGGTGCACAAAAAGATGGCGACTTGCGGAAAGACAATGCATTTGCGAGACTCCAGCTAGTTGGCGATTCCGTTTTTACTCGGGAGGATTTTGGGTGACGCGATGCTTTTTTTGCTAGTCATGAATAGTACCCGTTTTTCCTAATACGTAATAATAAATATTAATGTTTTGTGAATGGTATGCCCTACACACCAGTTTCAGTTCTGAACCTCTTACAAATGTGCAGTTATTATGTCAGAACCCCCATATTTATTTTTCATTAAACTGGAATGAATTCGTGCTTACTCTTTTCTAAAAATTGTATAAATATTGATTACTTACGATGGGTAGGCATTATTCTAAAGAGTATTTAATTTCAAACATCTTTTGAAAGTATAGATATTTTGATATTACCAGCCCGTTGAGTCGGAGGCCTTTTTCATCGCTCACCTTTTCTCACACTTACTCATTTGGCGAAATTGGGTGGATTTTTATTCCTCCGATGAATTATTTTTCCAGATCGAATCTGGCAACCCTGAATTGTGGTTATATGACGCTTGCTACTCAAAGAAGTATGAATAACCTCAACATAATAACAACAATGTACACACTTTATTTTGGAATGTATGTAATTAGTATTTGGGTCGATAGTCCGTTTTGCCGCCCAGCTGAGAATGACCCCCCCCCCCATGCCTGAGTCAAGTTTAATTCCCATGCTTGGGATAAGAGCGACATGTGGCGAACATGTATTCCCTTCACCGTAACTGTAGAACGATTTTCCTAAGGATGAGCCAAAGTGACAGTTCGCAAAAACAAGTGAACATCACATGTATTTCAGAGCAGTATCCCTCCGCCGCGACAGCTGTTCAGCCCCTTCGTAAGGTGTTTGGTTATGGCTTCTGATAAGACATCACTATCCAGAAGTCTAAGAGTTTCGCTGACGTATATGCACGTCCGCGAGTTCCAGAAATAATTAAATTTAATTACGTATGTGGAAAATCTCTTAACATGCTCTCACAATCAGTAAAAGAAAACTGCCACGAATGTAAATAGAAAGCTCACAATCACAGCTCGACACACAACAGCATAACAGACGGAAACACGTGCACCAGTACGCATCTAGGTTTTTAAATAAACATAATATTTATCACAAAAAGTAAATTCAATGTAATATATAAAGGAAAAAATAGTTTTTACAGAAGATCACATAACACTGCACTTCCTAATTTCAATTATGTCCCGCGGCGCACTATATTTTTGTCGGACGAGGACATCACAAAAGGGAGCGTCGAAGCCATTTACAAGTTAGCCAACTGCAAAGGAAAGAATGCAGGAAGGGAGTCTAATGGGCTCGAGGGCCCAACGACCACAGAACCATCAGTTATGTTGCCAGCACTAGCTGACACTTTGGCTCATCCTTAGGAAAATCGTTCTATAACAAGATCCGTCTGCCTGAGATTTTCTTTGTTGCAAAGCTACAGAAACTAAGACGATTTTAAAGGATAGGTTCAACTCTATTTTTGCTTTTTATTTATTTATTGTTATTTTTTAATCTTTTCGAAAAAATCTGCATATTCAAAGATTATGATAAGTGTTGGTCGCCACATATCTTCTACAAAACTTATTATACCGGCCTCTTTGATCAATTGAATCACAGGAGATCTCTGATGCCATTAAATGGCAATTTTCCTCTTACATTTAAGTTGGGATCCAAAGAATCATTCAGATGATTGCTACTTTTGCACTCATCTACTAACAAAGGGTATGTCAATTAAGAAAATTCATACTATTTGCCGACCCGCTGCCCACAGTGATCAATTTCAAGTCTCTAAATCGAATTCAGTCAATTATAATACACATTTCTCCATAAAGATAGATCTCAAATTTATATAAAAAATTATACCTGAACTACACAAGATTGGCTAGAATGAATTAAATGATCTAGGGAGAGACAGTCTCTCCGAAAGTAAAGGCAGAATTGCTAGACACTAAGAGTGATACTACCTCGCAGAAAATGCGAAATGGTGATTTTCCCATTATCATTTAGCGCCATTCCAAAAATATTTTTCAATGGAAGAATGAATTGTTTATAATTATGTATCTGGCTTATTTGAAGTCATGAATGTGATCCTCGTATCTGGAAAGTGGGCATCTAAATTAAGCTTCAAAGCTGTTCTACTCCATAATGACACTCACATTGCATTCCTGTTGTTTATGCGGCACATATGAAAGAATCATATGCTCACCTAGCTACTCATTATTTCAATTAATTATAACAAATGTTAATATCAAATGCGTGAAGGCTCAATAGTAATTGTATTAGCTGTGCTTCAGCAAATCTACACTAAACACTGTTTCGTCTGTGAATTAGATTGTTGAGAGAGGGCATCTCATTTCACAAAATGGGATGGCCTCCAACTCAGCAAATAGAACCTAGGTATTTGAATATATTGCACCACCAGCTTCTGGTTAATTAGGAAACGATATTACTCCCTCCTTTCAACTCTCATTTGCCTAGCGTGCCCTTATGAACACGTTGTACGAAGCTGTAAATAGTTCAAACTTAAAATTTGCAGAAATGCTACTTGAACTTCATGTTGTTTTCATCACGTCCTTAACGGTGACACCATGTGCATTTCAAAATTTTGAAGGAAAACAGTTTAATACTTTTTTAAACTATAAAATGGTGTAATGAAATTTTTTAAACACATAATTCAAGCACATAAGGGTTAAACTTCGTCGCATTAAAAACATCATAGAATAAGATGAAAATAAATCAGCATATATTTATATAATCTAATTATGATATTTTCCAGAATGAGTTATGAACAAAGGAGGGGTTTTTAGGTGTACACTGATTTCCCAAATGTTTGAAGAAGAAGAATGATGTTCCATTAGGCAACGCAAAAGGAAAAGCAGGTAGAGCAGCGTTCCGTGAAAACAAGCATAATTTCTGGAATATCGATAGGGCAGATAATTATGAGGAACTGGCAATGTAATTACTATCATTTCGCTACAACATACAATGAAGTTAGACTGTCAAACTACATTTTTTAATTTATCATCTTAAATTTTCTTAAAAATAACGCTACGAACGTTGAACATTATGAATGTTTCCATCGTGCCACGTTTTGAGTTTCCAAAAATATTCCAAAGATAATACCTCCTTTGTCCGCTAGGTGGTGAAAGGAGCGTATCAAAATTTGCGTGGTTAGACGGAAGAGTGGGCCTGATGGCCCGAGTCTCGCCACGTAAAATAAGGCATTAACTAAACTCAACTAAAATGATAGGTTTCGCCCCCGAGATTTTTCGAATCCTATTTGTGAAACACACAGTGCTTAATTGGAGAGATAGTAAAGCGTAAATAATGCTGTGTGCGCGATATCCAAGGTGACCGCAAGGACTTTGACTCTCTGCAGACTACACGTAGCAGCGAAACACCCTTGCACGAGCACTGGCCGCGAAGTAACTCAATTATTCGGTGCGGTTAATTTAATTTGAGTCAGTTTCGAGACATTATTGCATTTCCATGTTTGCTCGCAAGATAAATATTACTCCGATGTTAATGAATGGAAGGGCTGCCGAGGTAGAGAATCAATTTCCCAAAAATATATCATCGTTTGTAAAAAATTCTTTACCTAGATGTAAATCTAATTCACTGAGTATTGATTGAAAACATTTTGCGTTTTCATACACTTTATGGTTCCATTCGGCTTTTTAAATGTCTAAGACAATGAGATAATTACATTTCTTCATTGTTTCATTTTCTGTCATGCACTCAATACGCTTTTGAGCTTACGTTTTTAATTTTAACATAAGGTCTCCAATTTATTTGCATACTAAGTTTTTAAAATTATGTTACTTTACTTGTTAATATATGTGTAAATGTATAACAGAAAAATGTTAAAGTTAATGTTGCAATTTACAAATCAGAATAATCGGATAAATTTATATTTTATCAGGAATAAAACTACTTACTCACGGAAGTAATCATGTTTGTCACGCACTGTTTACAAATATTTCGTGAGGTTTTTGAACGAACCTTAATCACGTTTCATACGGTGTTGTATCAACATAAACAGTAGCATTCCCAAGCGATAAGAAACCGACGTGGTTTAGCTCGTTCCCGTCAAATGTTTTCTATCAGTATGTTAATGAGGTGATAGTAGGCAAAGTATGTTTAAGTAGGTTTTTATCGTTTCTTACTTAGATGATTGAGTATTCAATGTATTTGAAACGATAAATGGAATTTTAATGGCTGGCATTTCTGGCAACTGGCATTTCATATTTACATTTAGGTCCCTAACTTGAACACCCACTACGAAGTAACACTTCTTTCAGGAACTAGTGGCGCTAAAACAGCACGTACTTTCTCGCCATTAGTGATGGAAATTAAATACTTTCAAGCAAAAATTAAATAGTTTCAAGCAATAAATTTTTATTCAAAACTTTAAATAAAAATATAATTCTTGCATTGAATTCATTGTATAAGGTATGCAGTGTATTCGCAAACGCAGGGAATGAGTTTTTTAGTCTTAAAATATTCTTCGTAAGTCGTACGCAAGAAAGTAAAGTGATTAAAAGATAATAAATAAAACGATTTATTTATTTATTTTTCGTCAAAAAGCAGTTGAAACTTCGTATGACGTGCTATGGGGAGAAGTGAATTCTGGGCACATTTTCAAAATTCTGTGATCCCTTACACTGAGTCACATACTACATAAATTTTGAAAATTAAAAAAAAAGCTCTCATGTAATAAAATCTATTTTCAAGAATAAATAACCAATACATTTTGGGCTCATATCCATGATGTCCTTCGTCAAGGAATAATACTTTCTGCCGCAACAACTCGAAAACGATAATTTGAATAACTATATTTCCCAATGAATTCTAGAAGACGTGCAGAGATAATGAAGATACATTTATGCCCAGAAGCAAAACAAGGGGCCATCTCAGCATTTCCTCAATGGATCAGGGAAGTTAGAGAAAAACCTGGTCGAGATGGGTGTCATTGACCCGGGGGTTGCAGTACAATACTTGTTACAGGCTGGTGACAGGCTTGTGGCAGGCTACACATTTATGCAGTCCAAATGGTAAATAATTCATTATGTATCATTGTTAAAATTAATGTTACTTTTCTTGTAATGCTCAGTATAGTCTCTAATTGTATAGAAACAGTTATACTATACTATACTAGTTATACCAACTAATAGTTATACCAACGATATTAATAGCGTTCGCAAACAAATGCAAATAGATCGAAAAATATAATAGTAAATATTAAACACTATGGTATTGTAATATTTTATAAATAGAAAAGTATTAGTGCTTATTGCCGCGAACGAAAGGCATCTGTCATTGTCACTTTCTTTTATCATTACGGCGTTGCACCAGTGGGTTACAACAACCAACAATGATCATTCATCTATTCGTTTTCACATTTAGCACAATTAAAGGAGGAGCATTCTAGAGGCTGGCTGCTCTGATAGGTAGTTTTCCGTGGTTTCTCCAATCAACACCAGGCGAATGCCGGAGCAGTACCCTACCAAACGGGCCACGAACCGCGCGCGATCTGTGCTTCCTCTTCCTTGTCCTTTCCTCTCCCCTTACACACACACACACACACTTACACTAACATGCACCACCACCTAACAACTACCACATATTCCGGGAGACCGGTCGGGATCTTAGCCCTTGGCCCGACTGGGGCGGTGTCCTGCTGGTGGGAGAGTCCTGGTGAAGGGGAAATTCCAGTCGGCGCCGGATCTCGCCATCCATTGGGGGAAAATCACCGCCATCTCCCGAGAAAAAATCTGCACTATGGGACAGACACTACGGGACTAATGACCAAAGCAGTTGGCACGCCCGGGAACACGAAAAAATCAATCAATCAACTAACAAGGAATATAGCAGCCAAGTATTAGAGGCTTCAATTAAAAATGAAATAACATAAATAAAACATAGACATAACATGTTTGTATTTGGAGTCATTGGGTCGGTAGACCGACATCGCCGACCAGCTACCGGCGTTCCCCATGCCTGGACCTAGTTAAATTCCTGTGCATGGGTAACAGCGACATGAGACGAACATGACTTATTCTCCTCACCGTAACTGGCAAGATTCGCCTACTTGGGCTTTTCTTCGTCACACAGCTACTGTAACTGAGACGATTTTCATATACAAACTAATATATACGCATCTGCATACTTCTTTTGTATATATTAATTTGTAGATAATTTGTTTAATGTTTAGTTTATATCTATTCGTGTAATTTCCAGCTCTGACGATGATCGCTACGCGATCGAAAAGATCTTAAGCAGAAATATAAAAATTGATACCAGACAACATCTGTTTTATTTACTTTGAATACATACGAGTATTAAACAGATTTGTTGCGCATTATACAACACAAAATTGTCATTCAATTTGGATTTCCATGATTTGTTTTTGAAATTATTTATTGTACTTTACATAATAATGTACTATTAGAATAATTGTGAGAGAGTTATCGTATAATTTTATTGGTGAAAAAACCTTCAACCGCTGTTAGCTTTGCAATATCGACGGAGCATGTACGTGCTTTCGCCCAATACTAATATCTGCGCTTCCCATGAAATATATCATGTTGAAAAACACGACGAATCCTGCGCAATGCCGCACGGCGCTCATGAGCCCTTCCGGTTTTTATGGCCCCCGATGGAGCGCTAGAGGGCGCTAGCGAACTCAAATCGTGGGCTCTGGCTGCGTTTGCTTTTTGCAGCCAGCAAGGCAGTGCACTGGGCCCAGGGAGGTCGAAGGAACTGCCGGGACAAAAACGGTAAAGCGACATTTCAAAATGTCTCTTTTTCTGCGTCTCCTTCCTCGCTTTTCTGTTAGTTTTTTTTCTGCTTTCCTTCTATGTTACCCCTTCACTTCTTTTCTTACCTTTTACTTTCTCTACATTTTCGTTGAAAGGAGAAAGTATTGTAAGGCTCCGGCGCAAATCGGTGATTTTTCGACAAAAACCTTTGATTGTCCGTTCATGGTGACGAAAAAGTGGATAAATCTTGTTCGTAAAGTAAAGTAAATTCCTGTTTTTAACATATTATGTAGTCAGTATCCATGTTTTGTCGGTTCTTGATACCGAAAAATCAATTGTCGGCAAACGTCTAGCTAAGTGTCCGTTCATCGCTGGTTAACGTTAACTCCTAAACCGTTGAGATAATTGATGATAATACGATGATGGGATATCGATAACATGCTTGGCGAGTTGACTCAAAGAATTTTAGTTCAAATCTCTGCGCAGCGTATTTTTTTTTTCTTTTTGGAAACACTCTAGGATGTTTATATAATAGTATAAAATTTTATATTATTTTATTGAGGAATATACACTAAATAATTTTCGATGGTTTCTCCGATCAACACCGGGTGAATGCCGGAGCAGCACCCTAACAAACGGGCCACGAACTGTGCACGATCTTTCCTTCATCTCCTTTGTCCTATCTTGACCCTTTTCATACACACACTATCGCACCGGTCGAGAGCTTAGAGCTTGTCTCGACCGGGGCGGTGCCCCGCTGGTCAGAGATACCTGGTTGGGGAAAACCATGTTTGCTATCGTTAGGTCGGCGTCGGATCTCACTACTATGCGGAGAAGACCACCGTCACCGACTCAGGAAAAACATGCACCACACTTACGGGACTAATAACATGAGCAGTTGACGCGCCGATTCACTAACAAGCGATCATCAACCATCATGTATGAAGACACTGAAAACTGATATTTAATATTTCCAATTTAAAGGGTAAATTGATAATGTTGTTACAAGAAACATTAATGTTTAGTGATGTGAAAAATTTTGAAAGATAGTAATCCTTGGAAAAAGTTGACAAAAACGAAATACACTTCTTTTGTTCATCAGTAGCACATGTAATAAATTTTCATTTTACATTTTTGTGTTTACAAAGTTAGTCTGGTAGATATAGGATAATACAGTAAGAAAACGCCCCCGCGAAATTATCGGTGCTTCGGCTCACTGTGCGGCCAATTCTCACTGTCGGTCAGAGAGGAGCGGGGGGCGGAATGGAACAAGGCGGGGCCCGCGGGGGGGGACGGGAAAGGCAGGGCTCGCCCACTTTTGCGCCCGCCCCGCCCCGCCCCGCCACGCTCCGCTCCGCCCCGCCACGCCACGCCCCGCCACGCTCCGCCCTCCCGCTCCGCCCCGCCCCGCCCCGCCCCGCCCTGCCCGCCCGCCCCGCCCCTCCCCGCTCCGCCCTCCCGCCCGCCCCTCCCGCTCCGCCCCTCCCCGCTCCGCCCTCCCGCCCCGCCCCGCCCCGCCCCGCCCCGCCCCGCCCCGCCCCTCCCCGCCCCGCCCCTCCCCGCCCCGCCCGCCCCGCCCTCTGTCGATATCGCCGATGGACACGACGATAACGCCGCCGCAGGCGCCGCAAATGGCAGTCGTCGAGCGTAGTGCTCTCTGGCGAGAGCGGAGGCGATGGTGGCGCGGCGACGGCAAAGCTGGCGACGGTGCCGCGCGATGGCACGCCAGCGGATGTGGGAATATATCGTAAAAGGTGGCAAATGTCATATCAGGGGCTTAGAGCACAAAGGGTATTAGTGCTCTAAATGTGATATCGAGAAAATCGAGTTCAAAGGTGATTGTATGGAAGGCATTCTCGTAACATCGCTTGAACGCGGCAATTGTTAGACCTCTTGGAATAGCATTGTTCAGGAAATAAAATGTGGTTTGGATTTACACTCGTATTCTAATTTAAAATTTTCCAAAAATGCACATATACAAGAATGATATTAAGAATTATGTGTGTGAAACATTAAACAAATATATGATCCCCTTCTTTGTTGTGTATGCCATGAATATCAGAAGCTGTTGATGACAATTTATAAAAATTGTCGAAATATTTTTAAGAATCTGAATGCGAAAGTTTATCATTATCTTGTATTCGTAAATTAAGACAACGAAAAAAATGGGATAATATTTTTTTATTTAATGGTTAATACATAAGGTTGGCCAACAATAAACATTTTGGTTATGAGTGTGGTGGGAACATGATAATAAGGCGAGGATGCCGAGGGTGGTGATAATGACGAGGTGACCCACCTCGCTATCAGAGATTGCAAAGGCGGACGCGTCTTAAGAGATTCTGCTCGAGAGGACGAGGGGTTGAAACTCTCCACGGGCATATTTGATTAGTACGTCGTGGCATGAGTTCGGGTTTCTCCGCGCCACCATGCTTCGTCTAACAAAATAATTTTGTTTCTTTGCTTTTCCTGCTCAATCGAATGCGCGAGAGGGCTCTCGTAACAGCCAGCGGAGCGGACAGATGGAATCTTTACGAACAGTCAACAGGTCTACGAAATGCAACAAGTTCGCCATGCCCACCGCGTCTCCGTAACCTCTAAGAAGGTTGTAGTTGGTTGATTAGTGATTCGGGGCGCGTCAACAGCTTAGATCATTAGTCCCGTAAGTGTAGTGCATGTTATTTCCCTCTGGAGATGGCGGTGATCGTCCCCCGCTGGATGGCGAGATCCGGCCCCGACCTACCGTCGGCTAGTGGGGTTTCCCCCTAACCAGGACTCTCCCACCAGCGGGGCACCGCCCCAGCCGGAACAAGCTCTATGCGCCCGACCGGTCTCCCGGAATATGTGGTGGTGTATTGCATGTTAGTGTAAGTCTGTGGGTGTATGTAAGGGGAGAGGGTAAGACAAGGAAGAGGAAAGAAAGATCGCGCGCGGTCCGTTTGTTAGGTTACTGCTCCGGCATTCGCCTGGTGTTGATCGGAAAAAACACAAAAAACTACCGATCAGAGCAGCCGGCCGCTAGAATTCTCCTCAAGACAGCGACTGAATTCCACTTAGCTGTAAAGCTAGTGTCGAAAATCCTGCCGCCATTGGGAATCTCCCGGTCAGAGGAAGGAGGTTGTAATAAAGGCCTATTGGCTGGAGTGGCGAATGGGCGCACACCGCAAAGGCCGAAAGGGACACTGCGGACATGGAGAGCTGGCGTAAGTCCCCAGGATGATAATCCTAGCATTCCAAGGAAATTTCAGAAACCTACCTATTATTGTATTTTGTATGGCTTTCAAGTATTTTTAGGAACCTGAAAATTATTGATAATTTCTCGTGAGCTTTTTGAAAAAAATATTATTATCAAAAGCCCCAAAAATGTTTGTTATAATGTGAGTTATGACAGCATACTTTCTGTGGGTAAAAAGTTAGTGTGTTTACTTAAAACAGAACATTCAGAGTATATTTTAGAAACATGTATATTATTTGAAGTCTTAGTACAATACAGAGTGATCGAGTTCTCGTTGCTCAACAACAAACAGTTTCGAATTTTGACAAATTCAGTCGATACATTACATTAGAGATAAGATCCCAGCGCATTATCAACAAGGACTGAATCACCTAGTATAGTTTAATCACTATTGTGATGCAATACTGTAATATTCCATGATTCCCCCCAAGAATAAGGCACAAGTCAAAGAATAAATAGAAAATGCATAACATTAACATGAACTGTAAAAACAGATGAAGGCGATGTCGCGTAGCGATAGTTTTTGAGAAGTAAACGGAAAACGCGACAAATTCACAATTGGGACAAGATAGGGCAGTAGCGTTCATGTAGCGAAGTCGTTTGCAAGTTATTTGAAGGAAATCGCATCACGCGTTCGAAAGATATGAACATTTTTGTATAGTATAAATTCCAGCTTGTAAACAGACATGATAGCCATTGTTGTGCTTTAAGGTTCAGTAAATCAAATGGTGTTTGTGGCGAAAATTAAGAGAACGCGTGAAGCAATACAAACAAAACTTTAAGAACCAACAGAATAAATCATTTAGAAAATTATGGTAACAGTCGCAACGTTGGGAAACTTCGAGGGGCTACGCCAGAACAGAAAATGTGAACTAAATTAAATGATGTAATATTTTGTATGGAGAAGCAACAGCGATCGTGTGATGTTAAAAGAATAAAGACTGACGATCCGGACACAACAATGACGAAGAGGCGCGGTCGAAATAAGCTTGAATACGGATGCATGTTGAAACGCTCCGCAAAAAAATTTTTATTTTTAATAGAAAATTGCGTTCAGTTTGTGAATAGAGTGAAATATATCGTGTTTAGTAACTGTCGAGTTAATGGAAAGATAAAACGTGGAAGAGATATTTATATATATTCACGAAAACAGTGTTCGCGGAACACTGTCGCCATATGTCGGTCGCAGTTAACAGAAACTAGTATAGTAATTAGTGAGTAGTTTTAATCAGGATATTCTTCATTTAAAAGAAATTTGTCGTTAACAAACGTGTGTGAAATGGATGGACGCTGTGGGAGATGAATTAATGGATGCTACATGTATACTACGGAGGTGACATGGAACAATGGCGTTACGCGGATGGCCGATTTCTACGAAAGGAAAGTGCAATAACTTTGCGTAATTTAATAGTTCACATAAATGGGAAGAAAGAACAGATTAGATTTTAATGTACAAGACCAAGTTTTGCGGAAATAATAATAGGCTATATTCAGACAGAATAGGGATGCGCATTCAAGTGTGAATGATTTGTTTTGTTTTTTTGTCGATTGTGTAAATAGTAAGTGTGAATGTGATTTTATGTATTTCAGGTATTGTGTTTTGTTGTTTATTGTATTGCATTTGTGTATGTTTTGTTGTTATGTCTCAGCGGAGTGTGGAAGAGTGAAAACCAGAAAGAATAAATAATGCCGGACGTATTTGGTTCGACAGTAAGCCATATAATATGATTTCGTGATTTTGTATTAAACAGTGACCTACGCCCAACTGTCCAAGTATCTCGTTAGGCTCCTGTACCAGGCCAACCACAGCCTCACGCTCAATAGTTTTATAACATTGAAGGAGTAGCTAAGTAACGAGGCACAGTTTTAGATAAAGGAGGCAAAGTTAGCAGGGCATAAATTTGTATAGATTTTATATAGAGTAGAGAGATTCAAGGTATAGTCGTTTTATTTCATATTGTCACCGCAACGTGGTGCGGTTACATACAGATTTGGGATAAGTGGCAAGACGTTCCATTACAGAATTGGCGCCGCAACGTGGGTCGTGAGTAGGACGAATACTGGGACACTACAATAGTACGCAAGTGGGCTAGGTGAAAAAGGTCAAAACTAATTGTAAGTAAAACATAGTACAATTCAAAATGGAGACGCGTGTGGCAAAATGTTAAGTACACGGATGCGTCGGATTCAGAAACAATTTCCGCTCGCGATGAGGATGAAGAGGGCCAACATCTGAGAATTAGAATTAGAAGGGAGAATATCGCGACAGATACGCAAGGTGCAAATATGAGCCAGGAAGCTGCAGGTGAAATTGTTCCGGAGGTGCAAGGTGCATCGGAACCCACTCTGTCGATGTTATTACGGTTAATGCAGGAAATGAGAAGTGATAGTGCGAGGTTGGAAAACAACTTGCAAAACAGATAGAGAATAAATTTGAGAAGTTGTAGAGCAGAATAGAGTATCAATGCCGCGCTAAACACATTTGCAGAATGAGGTGCAAGTCGCAGTGTCGAAAATTCAAGACGAAGTGAGCGCATTTAAAGTAGAGACAATTGCCCGGTTCACTAGGTTAGAACAAAACGCGAAAACGGTGCAGAGACGTCAGAAACTCGTTTCGCAGTTCAAGAGTGTTCAACCAGCAGCTCCAGTACAGGTGTAGGCGAAATTCAATCGACCGTGGGCACTTTACAACAATCGGTACGGCTGCAAGAAACGCGATTGTCGAAATCGACAGAATGTGCAAGACTTCAGGAAGTAGCGCGACAGCAAGACGTGCGTATGGGTCGTGTCGAGGAATCGATCAGTAAAATCGATAGGAATATTAAAACGGCTGTTCAGGAGAATTCGATAGTCGGAAATTGGCAGGGTAGGATCGACAAGGAAGTCGATAAAGAAATTATGAACAAAATTGCCGACCTCGAACAGCGGTGTATGCAGCGCGACGATTGAATGGCAATGGTTCGCGATAGGGCATGCAACGTTGCCGAATTATCTACGTTTTCACGGGAGAGCAGAGAACAACCATATTCGTTCTTGACGGCACTCGAGAACTACTTTAAAGTAAATAACATTCCGGAAGGAATGAAATTGGGGTTTGTCGAGAAGCCCTTAGCTCAAAGGCGCAGCATTGGTGGCGAGCATTAACACCAACACCGCAAATTTATGGGAATGGCGCGAAAAATTTTAGAAGGTATTGGAACCAATACCACCGATTCGAGTTAAAATACCGGTTGATGTCGGAACGATATCGAAGGAGACGCCGAAACCATGAGCGACTTTGTCACTCGTAAAGTCAGCGCGTTTAAAGTATGTAGCAAAGATTTCAACCCAGCCGAAGTTATTCGAATTCTGATTCGACAAATGCCGAGTGGAATACGAAACTTACTATGGAATAATGCCGGAAACCATAGAGGCATTGATGAGAAGTAAGTCGGTTCGAGCAGGCGAACGACGACAATGAACAGGACGGGCGTGACGGAAGGCTCCGAATCCGGGAACGGAAATGGCAGCCACCGATACAACGGAGGGCGATATCGGCAAGATAATGTGTGCGCAGTAGAGGTGCGCAAAGAGAAACCTCGAGGGGAAGAAGGCGCAAGACGGGCAGGCGCAGCAAAGCCAAAGCCGAAGGACGGCGAACGAGCAGGCGCGGAACGAATGGAACAAGAGGTCGGGATCATAACCAAGCGAAGGCGGAAGGGCGCAAGGCCGATGGGAATCAGTACCTAGGAAGGGAAACTAAACACGTTTGGGGCGAAAGGTGGGTCGAACCAAACGAGACGAAAGAAATATCGTAACGATTGAGGCCATGCGAGTATTGTCGTTGGAGGTGAGGGAATTGCTGAGAGAAGAAACAACGGAAGGCGCAGGGCCGAGCAAATGCTTGATTTTGCAAGGCAGGTGCTACGGGAGAGAAGTTCGGGCGCTAGTAGATACGGGCAGCGGTATTAGTGCAGTGTCGGGGGAAATTTTTGTAGAAAGGTGCAAAGGAAGGGCGCATGTTGATTGAATTACCGACGGGGGAAGCTTCGCGTGATCATGGCGAATAGGAAGGCAGCCAACACTACAGGAAACAAATCTGGTTGGAGATAGATTTGGGAGAAGTAACGATCGAGGTAGCAGCAATCGTTGTCCGGGGCTGATCCGTGACGTCATCGTGGGATGGACGCACTGGATGCTTGTCAAGCCGTCGTGGACGTAGGAGCAAGGAAGATAATGCTCAAGTCACGAGGTTCTATTGAAAGTAGGTCAGTGGTCGCTGAACTTGATGGGGCGGAGGGGGAAAGGGAGACGAACTGCAAGCTAGTATGGAAGAAATTCTCCAAAATGTAGAAAGGGCTGCGGAAGAGGTCATCGATCAGGAAGGCTGTCCGGTAAGAGTTCGTCAACTGTTAAGAGAATTTATTAGTGTTTTTGGGGAGTCGTCAGAGCCGGTGAAGGGCTATAAGTTCAAGCTGCAGTTGAAGATACGACGCCGTTCTCTACGAAACAATATCCCGTACCACAAGTGTACCATGAGCAGGTGCGCCAACGTATTAAGGAAATGGAGCAGAAGGGCGTTGTCCGAAAGGCAATAACCCCGTATATAAGTCCGTTGGTCGTAGTGGTGAAGAAAAATGGAAGCATTCGTCTGTGTCTAGACGCGAGAAGACTCAACATGGTCACGATTCCACGGTATGAAACGCCACCAACTGTAAATGAAATGGTGATGAAGTTAGGAGAGCCAAAATCTTCAGCGCGTTAGATTTTTCATCCGCGTACTGGCAGATCGAGGTAGAAGCAGGAAGCCAACAATACATCAGCTTCAAATTTGAAGGGACGGTGTATTCATTTACGAGACTGCCGTTCGGATTGAAAAATTCTGGAGCAGCGCTAATCCGATATTTGAACGATGTAATCGGTTGAGTTGAAGAGCACTATGGTGATGTACGTTGACGATATTATTTTGTTTTCGAAGGATTTGGAATCGCACCTGAAATTTGAGAAATTATTAGAGATTTTCGAAGTTCAACGAAGTGAATTTAGAGAAATGCGAGTTTTGTCGTCAGCAAGTGGAATTCATGGGCACGAAATATCAAGTGCGGGGATGAAGATGCAGGAAAATAAAAGGGAGATAATTCGGAAATTACCACCACCCAAAAATGTGCGAGGATTGCGGCGGATATTTGGATATGTAACTATTACGCGCGATTCGTAAGATACTCGAAAGGTAGTACCACTGTTGCACTTGTTAAGGAAAGGAAGCAAATGGCAGTGGACGCAACAATGCCAGGAAGCATTCGAGGAGTTGCTGAGCGCTTTCGAACGCACGTATATAGTACAATATACGGATTTTCGACGTAGAATGTACGTACAGACGGACAGCAGTGGATTCGCTCTAGGGGCTGTGCTGTTCCAACTGGGCGAATGTGGCGAACAACAGATAGTGGCTTTGGACAGTCGCGCACTAAAGGGAGCGAAATGAATTACGGCGCGACAGAGTTGGAAGCTCTTGCTATTGTGTGGGCGACCCAGAAGTTCAGAACATTGCTAGTAGGGCCCATTTACCATAATTACGGACCATAAGGCACTAATATTTTTGATGAGAAGCCACGCATAATGACAAACTGTTACGGTGGACTTTGTGGCTGCAACAGTTTCAATTCGAGATCGAATTGCGAGGCCGAAGAACCTGTTGCCAGATTACTTGTCAAGAATCAAGGTGAAGAGAAGGAGCCCTGGATAGTGTGATGGCAGTCATTCGGTGAGAGAAATTAGCCCGCGATGGACGACAAGAGCAATTATCAATATGCAACAGCGAAACGTGTTCGTGCAGGAAATATGCAGAGTTGATTGTGGCCAGCCGTACGATAGAAGCGAATCCGCAAGAGAAAGACAAGGACGCAAGTAATTGGAAGATTTATGAAGGAATCTTGTTAAGAAAAATTGGTGGGCCCGAAGAAGTTCGAATATGGATACCTGAAGAAAGTCGCAAGGAATTGCCACGTCCCACATGAACATTATGGGCATTTGGAGGTGGGAAAATCGCACAAATCTTATCAGATTACTGTTACTGGCCGAATATGGGAAGAGAGGTGCGACAAATAGCGAGTTCCTGTGACGTCTGTCAAAAGACGAAACAGCCGAACAGACGCTGCGAAGGTGAATGGCAGCCGATTTTACCGCAGAGGCCACGGGAATTGTATGCGGTGGATTTATATGGGCCGTTGCCGAAGACCAAGTTTGGAAACCAGCACCTAATGGTAATAATAGATGTTTTTTCTAAGTTTGTGCAGATATTTCCGATAAGAGCCCAGTGCCGCAACTGTACGGCAAGTGAAGCGATTTATAGAAATGTGTGGGAAGCCGACTAAGATATTGAGCGACAGAGGTACGCAGTTCACCAGCGGAAGATGGAGAGAAGAGATGGAAACGTTAGGGATTTCCGTCCATCTCACGGCAGTGCGACATCCACAGACAACCCCAAACGAACGAGTGATGAGGAATTGTCACGTTTGTTTCGGGTATATGTCGCGGAAACTCACCGAGCGTGGTTCGAAGCCGTTGCGGTGCTGAACGAAGTATTAAATGCAGTACCACACTCAAGTATCAATGTAACACCATGGGAGGTGCACTTCGGTGCCAAGAAGAAGAGGCCATTCGATGACGTGAAAATACCGGAAATCGGCGGTTTAGAACAAGTGACTACCGATCAGAAGATGTGTATGACCAGTTGCGGGAAATCGGCAAGCAGCGTAGCAGGCTCAGAAACATTTCTGTCGGGGACAATTTTGTAGGGGACCAGGTTTTAGTCCGCTCGCCTCACTCGTCCTCATCCGATCAGAAATTGTTTAAGAAATTCTTTCCGATATACGACGGTCCGTATACTATCACGAAGGTACTCAATAACAATAATGTTGTAATAGCAGATCGAGGACAAGAAATAGGTGTCAAAACCTATTTAATGTTAAATTATACAAGAACCGAGTCTGTAAGGTTATGTGGTGAGAAAGGGGTTTGTAATGTAGTAATATAGTAGAATAGTATTATAAGCAGAAAGCAAGATTGTTTAGGGTAAGATTTAGTTGTAAGTAAATGCGAAGGTACACTACAAGACCGTGAAGAAGTAGCAGGTGTAGCGAGTGACAGGTGCGCGATAGACGACGGTAGAGCGTACCGACTTAATGCAGTGCCACTGCAAACATTAGCAGGTGTGTCCGTCGCAAACAGCAGGAAACGGTAGTGTTGTGTGCTTCAGAGACGCATTGTTAGTGCAAGATCAAGTTCACCAACACAGGCAACGATGGCCGTTGAACTGTAACGAGGTGCCGAGTGGAAGAGGATGCGTGGTAAAGAAACGGGACCAACAATGTGTAATGCTAGATGTAGACTCATCATGACGGTGTCATATCTGAGCGACATCTTAGGCGGGGGGAGATGTAATATTCCATGATTCCCCCAAAAATAAGGCACAAGTCAAAGAATAAATAGAAAATGCATAACATTAACATGAACTGTAAAAACAGATGAAGGCGATGTCGCGTAGCAATAGTTTTTGAAGTAAACGGAAAACGCGACAAATTCACTTGGGACAAGATAGGGCAGTAGCGTTCATGTAGCGAAGTCGTTTGCAAGTTATTTGAAGGAAATCGCATCACGCGTTCGAAAGATATGAACATTTTTTTATAGTATAAATTCCAGCTTGTAAACAGACATGATAGCCATTGTTGTGCTTTAAGGTTCAGTAAATCAAATGGTGTTTGTGCGAAAATTAGAGAACGCGTGAAGCAATACAAACAAAACTTTAAGAACCAACAGAATAAATCATTTAGAAAATTATGGTAACAGTCGCAACGTTAGGGAAACTTCGAGGGCTACGCCAGAACAGAAAATGTGAACTAAATTAAATGATGTAATATTTTGTAGGAGAAGCAACAGCGATCGTGTGATGTTAAAAGAATAAAAGAGCTGACGATCCGGACACAACAATGACGAAGAGGCGCGGTCGAAATAGCTTGAATACGGATGCATGTTGAAACGCTCCGCAAAAAAATTTTTATTTTTAATAGAAAATTGCGTTCAGTTTGTGAATAGAGTGAAATATATCGTGTTTAGTAACTGTCGAGTTAATGGAAAGATAAAACGTGGAAGAGATATTTATATATATTCACGAAAACAGTGTTCGCGGAACACTGTCGCCATATTGTCGGTCGCAGTTAACAGAAACTAGTATAGTAATTAGTGAGTAGTTTTAATCAGGGATATTCTTCATTTAAAATAAATTTGTCGTTAACAAACGTGTGTGAAATGGATGGACGCTGTAGGAGATGAATTAATGGATGCTACATGTATACTACGGAGGTGACATGGAACAATGGCGTTACGCGGATGGCCGATTTCTACGAAAGGAAAGTGCAATAACTTTGCGTAATTTAATAGTTCACATAAATGGGAAGAAAGAACAGATTAGATTTTAATGTACAAGACCAAGTTTTGCGGAAATAATAATAGGCTATATTCAGACAGAATAGGGGATGCGCATTCAAGTGTGAATGATTTGTTTTTTTTTTTTTTGTCGATTGTGTAAATAGTAAGTGTGAATGTGATTTTATGTATTTCAGGTATTGTGTTTTGTTGTTTATTGTTTATTCAGACAGAATAGGGGATGCGCATTCAATGTGAATGATTTGTTTGTTTTGTTATTATGTCTCAGCGGAGTGTGGAGAAGTGAAAACCAGAAAGAATAAATAATGCCGGACGTATTTGGTTCGACAGTAAGCCATATAATATGATTTCGTGATTTTGTATTAAACAGTGACCTACGCCCAACTGTCCAAGTATCTCGTTAGGCTCCTGTACAGGCCAACCACAGCCTCACGCTCAATAGTTTTATAACATTGAAGAGTAGCTAAGTAACGGGCACAGTTTTAGATAAAGGAGGCAAAAGTTAGCAGGGCATAAATTTGTATAGATTTTATATAGAGTAGAGAGATTCAAGGTATAGTCGTTTTATTTCATATTGTCACCGCAACGTGGTGCGGTTACATACAGATTTGGGATAAGTAGGCAAGACGCTCCATTACAATACATTGCTCGTTATTAAGATATATCGACCATATTCCACATAAAAATATGTCAGGTTTTGTCATAAAAATAAATATTGATGTGAGACAGTCGATTATTTTTTTTCTAGAGCCACAAATTGAACAATACATTTAGATTAAATGAATTCTTTTGTACATTATATTTTTCATATTTTATTACCATAAATAAAGTCAAAGAGTTAAGGGATTGAATAAACAGATACCAAGACAATTGCGAATCGAGAAAAATGTAACGTTATTACTTATGTGTAGTTGGCTGTAGGGGAGACACCTCTTTCTAGAGATAATTTCCAACGCTTCGGCTGTCAAGCTGCGACCAAGTATTTTGCCCGCACGTAGGTCTCAGCGCAACGGGTTGCACGTTGGGACCTGTGCATAGGACGCCGAATCTCTCTCCAGTCTCTCGGACAGACCAATAGAAACTGACTCCGGCCGCCACAGCCTACGCTTTCTTTCTTTTTTAAAAAACTGTTGCATTTAAGCTGACGCAGCGCATCTCTAAGCCCCTTGGCGGCCTTGAGCACTTTGCGCTGGGGAGTAAAGCCCGGTTTCACCAACATGCACCTAACGTGACGTTAGTAAACGAGTCGTTAAAATTGACGTCTCCGTTAAGATTTGTTCCGTTTCACCAACGCTTCCGCGGCTTCAGTTATCTAATAGCTAGTTAACTTTAATGGGTGTACAAAATGCGTATGTATTTGTTTTTATAAGGCGGTGAACTGGAAACTCTGTGGTGCGTATGTTTACTCTGTTACAGAGAATAAAGCAACTGTCTATCCAAATCGCACCTTAACTCTACGGACAATACGGTTAGCCATAGATTTACTGGCTTCCAATATAGTCACCCATAACCTGCAGGTAGCTTCCAGTTGCAAAATATCGTAGAGTCATAAGTAACTGGTTAATTGGTGCGATTGACTCGTTCCTGGAAATAAATATAAATTAAAACAAATTTCTAATAATGAGTTATTATTTTTTTAATAAATAATGAACTTAATTATAAAATTATGTAATTAATTCATATCATACTTTGAAATTTATGATTTTGTGATATATTTTTTTAAATTTTTGGAATGACTAGTGTCTGCAGAAAAAAAAACTGTAGCCTATCTTTTGATAAGAATGAATAGTGACACAATTTCATTTATAATGTACGTAATGAACGAAACCATTCATAACATAATTGGCATTCATGAAGGTTACATAATAAGAAAGTTTCAATGTGCATGTAAAACGTTACTTATATGGTTTGGTTCTGTGGTGTGTAACTATTATATGTAATATTTTCGGACCTCTTTGATGAAAACTCCAGATCCTGCTCAATTAAATTCAGGATTTCTAGTGTCGATTTGGTACCACTGAATCAGGTTTCAAAGTCCCTGAATACACGCGGTTGCACAGATATTTCCAGGCTTTCTAAACTATCGTCGTCTTCCAATATATATTGCAGAGCTTTCTCCATTTTTCTCTGCTGTGTGTTCAAACGCTGCGCTGCAATCAGCTTAACCAGGCGTTAAGTGCTGCTAACGGAGCTGAGATCGTGCGTTACCAAGCGTTAAAGTTTGGTGAAAGTTAACAAGCGTTAAAGTTTGGTGAAACACGTATTTTCTCTAACGGACCGTTAAAATCTCCTAATTTTTAGGTAGCCTGTTAACAAACATTGGTGAAACCGGCCCTAATTCTCCTTTAATCAGTACGCTTCAAGAGTAATCCTCCATTAATATTGTCATAGTATGTCACGTCTTGTCGCTGTCTGGTGTTCAAATAGGACCGAAAGTGAGCATCTCCACGCATGCGCCTCCTACAATGCGTTCCTCCGTCACTACCCAGCTTTCAGAATTGGGAAGGTATAAGGATAGGGTTAGGATTTAGGACTCTTTGTAGGGGGACACTAGCCCTTATAAAGCAGCCAAACTCGTATTGTTGGAACAAATTTCACACGAAGTCGGCCCGGTGGCCGAGATCGCTAAGGCAGTAGTGTCATAGTGATCTCGGGCCGAAGGGTCGCGGGTTCGAGTCCCGACTCGGGCATGGTTGTATTAGTGTTCGTCCTTTCACCCCTTATCATCACCATATCGTTTCATCCTCATAGTTACCATACCGTTAACAGAAATAGTGGTCGTTAATGACCTAAGATGTTGATGCGACCTTAAATAACCAATTTAAGAAAAAAAATTGCACACGAAATTCGACGGGAAACGAACCTTTGGTGAATTTCAAGGTGAAAGGCGAGCGACTTGGCTCAGTGCCACGAGATGATTCTTTATTACTCTTGTGATGCATTTTTGTTGTGTGTCAAAATACGAACTTGAAGTGGAGTGGTGACAACAAAAAATTTAAAGGTGGAAAACATCAGATATTGATTTGCAAAATAGACACATTTATTAAGAAAAATACTGTAAGGAATATTGACAGAGCTGCTAAAATAGTTGCAATGTTCCAATTAGCTAACATGCTCTATTTCTTGTAGAAATCGTTGTATCTCCATACATAGAGGTGATAAGAATATATTGAATCATATTTCCAACATGCTTAAAGAACTGCTCATCCTGCAGAAGGAAAAATGGAGATAATATCACTTTTAAACACCAAACATTAAGTAAAAAATGATAAACCGCGCTCTTTGGTAGAGTGTACATAGATATATAAAGATATTTGCTGCTGCAAAATGATAACATAGAAAAGTATATTACTTTCGTTTCCAATTTTCTAATTAAATCTATTTATGTTTTCTGCTTCATTTAAACAGTCAGTAATCTGACGATGTAGAGAAGGAAATGATTAGCTAAAATCTTGGGTTCAATATTTTATTGATGATTATTCCGTGTATGAACTATATGAGGCTGCGTCTCTATAAGGAGAGATTATAAAGAGAGAATTTTATATTTTTATTTCAAACGTGATTAAAGTATGGCTTTAATACCACTTGTCCTGTTCTTGTGTCTTTATTGCTAACGGTATTAATGTGGCACTTTAAGGTGGATTAAAGTAACCACAGAGTAAACGTAACCACAAACAAAAAAGAAATAATGTAATTTTTACTATAAAAACTCAATCTTTGTCCTGTACGTCTCCCATTCTCTTTACAACGAGCAAAAGAGAGTTTGAATATTCTCATAGTCTTAGATTATACCTCAAATTTTAAAACTAACCTTGAAAAAAAATCACTGATGGTCCAAAGCTTCTTTAAAAAATCTGTAAAATTCAACATTTGCTAAAGTCATCTATTTTTGCTTGCAGCCTTCTTTGTCTCTTCAAAAATGCAATCGATTTATATCAACTGAAGCGTTAAACACGAATCGTCAACAATTTTTCCTACAAAAATATATGTCAACATTTATCTTGACACGTAACATTGCCCTCAACATTGAAAAATAGCTCCAATGTGATGAAGATTTGCATGCTTTTCCATTTATTGTTAAAATAACCAAGTACAATTTCTTCTGAAACGTTTTTCGTCAAACATTTCAAACAAATTGAAATCACAGCGACCTAAAGGTGCCCCCAGAAGACAGCCTGCCGCTTACTGTAGAATTTCGTCCTTCGTGGCATAAACGTGCACGCCAAGATATATTATTTAAAAGTAAAGTTTTGTGTATGACACGGGGTTTATCTGGGCTTTATTCACTCGGGAGAATTATTACCCTCACGCTGTCACGCTCGGGACCCAACTTTTCTTCCTCGTGAATTAAGCTGTCCTTAAATCCCTTGTTATATAAATAGCTATTATAACATTTATAAGTGGATACATATAGGTATAACCAGAGGACGGACTTTTATGTAATTGTATATTTTCTAATCACCGAACTGAAAATTATAATCTTGACGAATCGTCACCGTCCTAAAACACTATCGAATGTTTTCGTTGTTTTTTATATATCCAGTAGTTTATTACATATTTTACATATTTTGCTATTTCACAATTATTTTATTCTAAGAATTTTCTTCAATTTTGTTACATATTTTTCATGAAAAGAAGTACTGAAAAAAATCTGAATCTGCATTACTAGTCCATGCTATCTACTCCACGTACGCTACTTGAAGAGGCGGTCGCATTTTCTTAGTTATGTCAGTGCGCATCAACGACTGAGATCATTTTCACCATTAGGTGTGAAAAGTATCACTGATACCACGTTTTGCGACCTGTGACCTTTACCCTTAATTTCCGAAAAACGTTGGCCATAGCTGACGTTAAACATTTCCATGAGAATGATGCATGCTGCAGCGGTTCTTTGCTGGTCATAGATACCACCAGTTTTTACGATGCGTTTGTCTGACTGCTCAACTACTGTCCTGGTCAATAACAAATGAAGTTTTTACTACTGACGAGAAAGTTGTGATGCAAAGTGTGCATCAATTTGTGCTCCCCAAATGATTTTTAAAACGTTTGTTTTATTTTCAAAATTTGTCTGCGAATTTTTTATAAGTGTAATTTCGTATCACGTAAATATGTTTTATAATTAAAGTATTTTAATATGATATATTGCATCAGAGTTCTATTAAATATTTTTTTTTTTATAAGTGTAATTTCGTATCACGTAAATATGTTTTCACTTGACTAATCCGGGCGTTCGAGGCGAAACCCGTTTTTTCCATTGGTTTTTTGCCCCCGGTTTCAGTTTACCCTCCCCTTTCCCTCGAAGTTTTTTCCTCCTAGTTATCTCAAAGGGGGAGAAATTTTCTCAGGTCGGGACCCCTGCTAAGGGGAGCGGGGGGGTAACAGGAGAGGGAGGGGTGAGGGAAGTAAGGGAGGTAACAGGAGGAAACAGGAGAGGGAAAAAAACCCGGGATTGGGGCGCGGGCGCGAGGATAAATTCCCCAATTACGGGATTGGGTTCCTAAACCCCCGGGGCCTGACAAACCCAAAGGGGGAAAAGGGTACGGAAGGGGCTGGACTTTTTTTATCGGTTTTTTACCATGAAAATGAATTAATTTATGGTATCAAATTATTGTGAGAAATTTGTGGCAGATTAAATTAATAGTATTGGTTTTGTTTTTTAAAAACCTTTTTTAAAAAATGCTAATGGTTCTGGGAGAAAGGGAAACTAACTATTACATAAAAATTTTTCGGGAAACACAATATAATGCATTTACATAATATACACATTTCCTACACAAATTGAAATTATGTTCACGTTTTTAAAAAACTTTGTATTTTGACATTATTCCCTTTATTAAGGAAATGAACACATACATTTTATTACGCATTATGAAAATGTAACCCCCCTTTTTTTTTCATATAAAGGGGGCATGCAAACAGTGTTTTGTTAATCAATTAAAAATCACTCCCGGGGTGCCCTTTGGGGGGGATTATCATTGAAAAATTGCTATTGTTAATATTGTTTAGACTATTTGTAAAATTGATGAAATTTTTTATAGTGATAATGGGGTGAAAAGGAACTAGGGAACCTCTCTTTTGGAAATATTTGGAAAATATAATTGTCTTATTTTTCATATATTTTTCAAAAGTTGCTATTTTTCTGTTACACTGCTGAGAAGATTATATCTATCCCTTCCAGTGATATTTTTATTTATTTATTTATTTGGTAATATACAGGAACAGTCAAAATCTGATATGGCCTGAATAGGCGCTAACATAATTAATTATTTTCAACATATCACATTACATATATTAATAGAAAAATTGTAAAAATTTGGGATATTTTTAATAAATAGCAAATTAATATAAACAGAAAATTTTTTTAATTTTTTTTAATTTGTGGAAATCTAACGGGAAGTTAAATATTTTCTTAAATATTTTTAAAACCCACGTAGTAAAAAGAATAAATTTAAAACCTTAAAATGTTACGAATCAATGTAATTTTTTTTAAAACGAGCTGTTAAAAAAAAGAAACAAAACTTGTTTGAAAAAACTTTAAAAATTGAGATTTAGAAAAAAATTTAAATTTGGGACAATTTTCCAATTGAAATTTTAAGGGGAACCCACAGTTTTTCCCGAACGATTATCTTTCCAATTTATGTTACTTTTTTGTATGACCCCAGAAACAGTTTCTGAGTGTTTAGTTCGATTCAAAAATTTTTCTCTCGCAATTAAAAACACCCGGGAAAACCCTTTTGACACGGTTATCGATATTGAAGTAAAAAAAGGTTTTTATTACAGGAAACAAAATTTGCCCTTTTTTGTTTTGTAATGATTAATTGTGAAAAAATTTTTAGAAATTTAAGATATACGCATGAAAAAAAATTTGTGTTCATAAGATCCCAATACGGAATGCATATCAAACCCCGGAAAATACTTTTTGGTTTTGGGATCAACACGGAAAAAACAAGAGATTCAATAAATCACAAGTTCTCAAATCGGGAAAACTAAACTACAGTTTTATTATTTTCACGAAATGAAACTTCATCCCTTTCTTAATAATATAAAAGAACGGGTTATTGTGCCCAAATATCTTGTCAATTACATAGTTCAATATTATTCGCAAAATTTTCGGGAAAATTAGTATAAAAGTCTTTTAAAATTTTTATTAATTCAAGATTAAAAGAGAAAAAAGTAAAATATGACTAATTTTAAAATGAAATAAATGACAAAGACAGTGTTACATCAAAACGAAAAATTAGTTATAAAAGGCATTTTAAAAAATCACCCCCTTCACGCGTATTAGATTTAAAAACCATAGCTGAAAGTTTAAAGAGTTTGCGGAGGACAGAGCCAGCATCTCCCTATAATCGACAAGCTATGCCTTCTTCGGCTCTTTCATTATCGTAGTGCACAGGAGCATGTTTTTTACAGAAGGTCTGTTCTTCATTTCTGGGGGATGGGGGTGGGTAACGAGATGCCCAAAAAGGAGAAGTGGCAGTCCCCGATCCGAAGGTGAATTTTTTGCCCCGGGCTTAGAGCCACGGTTGCCCCACGACAAGGGTCTTATGACCCTTTGGGGAGTTTGAAAAAAAGCCTGCCACCTGCTTGCACTAAAAAATGCAACGTTGGATAAAATTTTTGGAGTAAGAGTAGATATTACCAAAAAAGATGTGTTTCTGGTTTCCCCGAGGCCAACTTTACTCCCTAGTCCAGGGGGTTTCATTTCCCCTTATCCCCCCGTGGCCGGGAACACGGGAAAAAACGTAATTCAAAATGATGGAGAATTAAGCGATATTTTCTGTTTTTGGATTTTGGGATATATGATGTCAAAGGTTTACTAGGAGAGAAAGGGGAAAAATGGACGACAAGGCCGTATTTTGGGTTCAAAGGGGGCCGCGGGTTCCCCCTGGGAATAGATGTGGTTCGTGATGCCTTACGCATTCTCCCTAAGAAAACCCCAAACATAAAAGTCACAGTGGTCGTTATATGACCTAGTTTTAAAAAAGAGCATTAAAAATATATAAAAAAACAACAACTTCCAATTGTCAAAGAAATTTTTACATATTTGAAATGGGAGTTTCAAAATCTTTGTTTAATAAAACCTAAGGACTTTTTTTCCCGGGGAAAAAAGGAATATAAAACGGAAGTTTATTTAATCAAAAATGAAATTTAATATGATCAGCTAATTGGTTTTATTATTTATAACTTAATATTCATCTCCCCCAGAGTTTTCCCTACAAATTGAAAATGATATTCATTGTACCCAATACATATTTTATTACACTTTCTATTTCGTTGGTAAAATAAACATATTTATTAAACTGAGTCCCACTGTTTTTGTTCTTTCATTACAATTTTTCCCAAAGTTTTTAAGCTGAGGAACAGTGAGGAAAAAAATTTGGGCCCAATATTGGTTAAGACTTCATTAAATATTTTACTATATTTTACATTCCGAAGCGCAGCACACTACAGAAACAATGATATCAAGTAAAACGGTTTTCGAGGTTTTAAAGGGAAAAATTCCCGGCTTTTAATACGAACTCCAAAAAAATATTTCCAAAAAGACTTGCGAAATGATTTATTTTTAGACTCGTTGTGGGAAAAGGACCGTGTAGGGCCTTACCGAAAAAAATTAAAAACATTACTGACTTCTAAATCAATGTATTCTTTTTCAAAATTGATATTTTTTTTTAAAAGGTTCATTGGGTTTCAATCCAATGATATTCCAAATTTCTGGGGGGTTTGGGTTAATTATGCTCATATTGCATTATTGAAACTTTCTGGAAAAAGAACTCTTTCTTTTTTATTTTACACTCTTCATTCGAATAGATTATACCTTTTTACAAATACTTAGTAAAGTCCCCTTTTATTAATATCTCGGGGTTTTTTCAACATTACAATTACTAATCTGTTTAAAATTTTCCCCATGAACTTTACTCTTTTTTTCTCGGTATAAACTAATTTACAAATGAAGTTAAAAAAAATTGATAAATTTTTTGGGAAATTTGGAAAATTGTTTGCAGTGAAAGCATACAAATTTTCCGGAACGATAATCTAAATTTTCATATTGACCACTTTCTTTTTAAAGGAGTAGAGAAAGTTACGTAATGCTACGCAAAAAAAGTGAATTGTCTGCAGGCAAAACACGGCCCTTGTGACAAAAAAATGGATAAATCCACTTGCTAAATTTAAAAAAAAATCCTCCAAACGGGTGCAGCCAAATGTTTTGTGGGGGGGTTGATAGCGAAAAATCGACTGAGGAAAAATGTCTGTCCGTCCGTCCCCTAAACCCGCTAGCGGCAAAACCCGTTCAGCCGATTTTCCCCAAAAATTAAATTATCCCAAACGATCTGGTTGATGTCAGCCCCTTTTAAATTTTTAAACCCGATATTCAAAGGGGAGGGTATTTTACATGGGCCCCTGGGACATTTTTCAAATGTTCAAACAAATGGCTCCATAATTTTTTATTACATTTTAGGGTTGGGATAGGGGAAGGCATTTAAGAGAAAAAATTGCAGGCCCTATGTTCGTTTAAAACTGATTTTTCGTAAGTATTCCTACAAGTAAAATATTGAAATTTGAGTTTTTTCCTCGATGAAATTTTTTCCAAAGATAAGTTTTTAAAAAGATCATGTGCAATTTTTCGAAATTTTTAGATTTTCAGCAAATTTTCCCGGAAAATAGGGGGGTGAGAAAGAGCCCCGTTTTAGCATCACTAGTATTTTTAAAAACTGTCCTACTTCAGACATTAGATTTTTCCCTCAAAATTGCAAGCCCCTTTCCAGTTTTATTATGACAAGGGGTACTGAAGTAGCATGGGGAAAAGTAAAAATATTGTACTTTCTTTCTATAGGAAAAGTTCGCATTCTATTAAAATAAAATTATATTATAAATATATTTAATTTTCCCCTATATTATACATTTTTATATTTATATTATATATCACAGTATTTTTAAAAATTTAAAAAGGTTTGGGACTTTTAAAAACAAAAAATATATTTTGGGAAACGATTATGTTCTATTTAAATAGGTTTTATTATATTTAACTACTTTTCTAAGTGGAACTGAAACAGAAACCGGCTTTACCCGAATGGTTAACGTAAAGGAAATGTCAGCTTGCTAACGTGATTTCGAATCCAGAAGGTGATATTTTTCTTCTGTTATGGGGGATTTCAGTAGTAAATGTCCAATTTTTTGTAATTAATATTAATTTTTAAAAAGCCCTTGGGGCCGAAAAAAGGGCCAGGTTTGTCGCCCTTTTTAGTTTTAACCAGAAGCCTCCGTTCTGTCCCATCTGACCGAGGGCTGGTCGTCCTATTTTCGAGGAACTTTTTATATTTTTTTAAAAATTGAAAAAGTTAATTTTTGGGAAACTAAAAAATTAAAAATAGAGATTTTTTACGGGTTTGGGAAAACTTTTTTCCCCAATTCATGAAATTAGTATAATATTGCGGAGCAGTGACATTGGGAAAGAAAGTATGTGCTTTTTAGTACAACTACTTCGTTGTTTCATTATGTTATAATTTCTTTGGAAAATCAATCAACTATTTGCAGATAATTAAAATATTGTTAGCATTATATCATTAAATTTTTAGGTTACAAGTTTTCATGAATAACGAATGCAAATTTGCCCGGGAAAATTTCCCTCTTAGTTGTGTTAATTGGTTTTAAAATCAAAAGTTACTTTTTACTACGCGGGTTCTGTTTTTCAGACTGGTTTTCACGACGAGTTACAGTTCAGTCTTATCGCGTAATGGAGATCCCCTTTGAAGATATGGGAGGGGGCAAGATAGCACTGCAGGATAGAAGCTATTTCCCGGAGCCCTCACAAAAGACATTCGAATCGAAATATTTCTAACTAGAATCAATTTTAAAAAATAGTATCGCACTGATGATTCCACATTCTTATCAAAAAATGTGAGTTTGCTGAAACCGAAGTAAATATTGTACATCTTTAAGAACAATAAATTTCAAGATAGAATTTTTCCCTACAACCCCCTCATCGGTGCTGTAAGGTCCCTTTTGTGATAGCCCGTAAAACCCCCATAGATAGGGGGAATGGACGCCAGATCCCGCCGAATATGTATTTTTTTACCTGATGCCTGGAACACATTAATCACTATCCTCGAGAGAGACTTTCCCAAAAAATTCTTGCAAGGAGGAAAAATTTGATTTTGTAAACGATTTTTTATTTAAGATTGTGTGCTGGTATCTTGTATTCCAAGCAATGTGAGAAACAAAATTTTGGGAAGAGATGGCTAAAATTTTAAAAGTGTCTCAATTGAAATATCATTACTTTTTTTTATGTAATCGTTAGAATTAATAGAGAAAGTTTCCCCAAGTTGTATAATACAAGTAATTTAATTTTTAAATTTAAGTTCTAGAGATAATCAGAATCCTTAAAAAGTCTGTGGGTTTATTAAAAAATTTTGCAATAAAGGAAATTTTTCGTTTTTTTTATTAATTGAAAAAGGGAAAATTGTTTTTTTAAGTTTAATAAATTTCCCCAGAGACTATTACGAACTCATTAAAATTACCATTTTGTTTTGTGCTTTTTGTGATAAATCAAACAGAACGCACCCCCAATTTTTTGGGTAAAAATTTGGGAAAATTTTTTATTTTTTTTTGGTCTTTTTTAAAATTTTTTAATGTAAATCTTGGGAGGTGGACCCATTTTTAAAATGTATGAACTCCAAAACATAAAAAAAGAGATTTGACGTGGCCAGGGAAAGAAATCAATTTTTTTTTATTATTATTCCATTTTTAAATAAAAAAAGTTTTGATACGGTTTATTTTTTAGTGGGGGTAGACTGAGACTAAGTGGTGAGATTCAATCAGCCCCAATTTTCACAAAGAAAAAAAGGGGAATTTTTAAATTTATTTAGTTATATCCAATGAATTGCCATTTGTGTAGGTGACCCAAAAATGCAAAAACCACCTGTCATTTAGTCTCAATATGGGAAAAACAAGGAGGTGGAATTTTGGATCTCAAAATGTTTTGGATAAAGTCGTTTTTTTTAAATCTAAATATTAAATTTATTATAAAATTATAAATATGATAACGGAGTTCGATAAATAAATATATTATAAAGGTATTGTTAAAAACATCAGTTGCATTTAATATTGCATTTTCCTGAAATTGTACTGGGGAGAACGAATATGTTTGGGAAAAATTTTTTCTATTTGTCTTAAATGTTACCCCAGAGAAAATGGAAAAATTAAGAACAAATATTTTGTATTGTAAAAATTAAGGCTTGCAGATTACGGGAAAGACCAATAACTCTTTTGTAGCTGAAATCTTTGACCCCGGGTTTTAAACGAGGTATTGAGGATCGAGTTCTGCGCGATCCCTTTTTTTCTTTTTTCCCTTTTCTGTTTTACCAAGTCTGAAAATTTAAAAAAGATAAGAATTTTTAAAAATAGTGATTTATTTATTGCTTATAAGATTTTTTGCTGAATTTTTTATACTATATAATTTTAATTAGTTTGACCCGGGGCTTTATTACAAATATTTATACAAATGTGCATTTATTTAAAATTAGTTAGAAAAATTTAATCTAACTCGCTTGGAATTAAGATAGTGAAGTTTTTTAAAACATTTTGGACCCCTTCCCAAAAAAATTTGTCAAACTCTGTCACTTTTTATGGGAAAAGAAATATGAGGGAAATGTTTATCCTGTTCGTTAGTGATATCCAAATTTTGACCTGATAACCATTAATTGAGTACTAAAGATTTAAACCTTTGACAGGAATCAAACCCGCACGTTCCGGGTTTTTCGACCAGTTGCTCCACCACTGAGTTTCCCAAAAAAGCGTTTTCAGTTGGGGCCTTTTGGGGTCGTGTATTCCCCCCCCATTTGATATTTGTCACCGCTGTCATCATTTACGTAAGCCAAAATGAGGAGGTTTGGACCTTTAAGTAATTGATATTAAAGTTTGACTTTCACAACGTCGTGCCCAGATTGTACAAATTACCGTTTTTCTTTATTAGATAAATACATTCATATTTTGCAATATGAATCATTTATTAAAAAAAAAAATCACCTTTTAAAGACAATCAAAAAAGCAGAAAATTTCGAATTTTTTTTTGTATCTCACCTTTGGAACTGCTGTAATACGTTTAGATGGATTTTTAACTATGATAATTCGTTATCTCAGCACAAAAAAAAACTTTTCTTTCGTTTTTACTTTTCATATACGCAAGAATATACGTAGTATAAGAGTATATTTGGGATGTGACGTTTTACGTAGTATATTCGTGCGTATACGGTATAGAGAAAGTTATTTAAAACAGCGGGAAAATTCCCATTTCCCCGATTAAACAAAAATCTTTTTAGTCGAAAAAAGGGGTTTTTTCAAAAAGTCCGTCCATCCGGGGTTCAGGGTTACTACTAACCCCAAAAACCCCAAAGGGACGATCCTTTCCAAATTGAAGAAACCTGTTTTTCTGGCTGTAGTTGAAGCTTGGAAAATTTTTAAAATCTTTTTAAATTTGGGGTACTTTACATGAAGCCTTTGGGCATTTTCAAAATTTTTCAAAACGGCCCGAATTTTCTGGTAAGAATAGAAAATAAATTTTGGGATGAATAGTTCCAATTTTCATGGTTAACTCTGAATTTTCGGAAAAAATTTTAAAAATTTGAACATTTTGGGGCGTCTTCCTACAACTACAAAAAATTTAAAAACAGATTTGTCTTTTTTAAATGAAATTTGTTGTCCATAATTCGTTCCGCATAACAATCATGTAGGCTTTCTTGAAATGATGGCATTTTTTTGTGCAAAAATGCAAAATATTTACAATTTTAAAGAATGGTTTGAAATGCAAAACTGCAATGAAAAAGTTTTTCTTTTTTTTTACTATTAAAAAGTTTTTTAAAACCGATTTTGCGAAATCGTACTTTTTCTGTTTCTTTCGTTGAAGCAACATCCCTGTCTTCAGCTAGAAAAACCCAAGATCACTCGTCAAATTTAATATGTAAAACATTGTATAATGGGCTGCGGGGGTGACGTCATGAGTTCAGGTGCTTTTAAAAAGGTTTTTCCCGGCCTGTTCATGCAACTTTTTTTTTTTGACAATTTTGGGTTTTAATTTAAAACTTTTCCTTTTCAATAATTTAAGGGATGCATTTACGATTGTTGTTTGAGAGTTTTTAAAACGAATGAATTTAATAGTGTAACATTTGTTATATATTAAGAAAACATTACCAAAACACGAGAAAATAAGAGTTTATTTTTATAAAATGTGAGTAGATGGGAAAAAAAAGATAATAAAAGGTAATGATATGTGATTTTTCTTGAAGTCAATAAATGTTTTTGATTCTAGTAATTACTTTGGAGGGAAAAAGAATTTAAATGTCGGGGCCCTGTCGAAACTTGTCTGAGCCCAACGTTATCAGCCCCCTAATCTCACCTTGGGCAGAGGCGATAAGGGTTTAAAGGGCAGGTTTGGGAAACCCAAGCGCCTGCAAAAAATTTCATAGTACTGAACTGGGAAAAATTCAATACAATTAACTATTTTTATAGTGCCGCGTAGATTTTTCTTTTTTACTGTCTCTTTGAGGTAATTTATTTTTTTAAAATTTTAAAAATTTCAAAAGCGGAAAAGCAATGAGTTTGAAGACAAAATTGAAGATTCTTTTAAATTTAGTAAGTTCAGGAAATGCTTACGTACGATTGTTTTTAGCGCAATCGCTTAGGTGCGTGGCTTCACAATAGAGGAGGGGTGTTCAAATCCCGTACGATATCAGCGGATTTTTTCTTGACGAGCAATGAAAATAAATTCCCAATTGGGGTGTCGAGAATGTTCAAACATTCCTTTTCTTTTTCAAGAAGATACTATTACAAAACCGGGGAAAGAATTTGGGTGTACTGATTACTGGTCGTTTACCAGATCATTCAATTTCCCATATTTTCCTGTTCATAGGCCGTTTTTTTGGGTTTTTTCATTGGGACGTTCGTTTCTTCCCAATCCCTAATACGAGTATTACCCTCCTTTTTTAAATTTAAATTTATTTATTTGTGTCTCACTTTTGTCAAGTTTTCTAGCTGAAATTTTTTTTTTGCTTTTAAAAATTAAGAAAAAGCTTACACTTCGCTACTACCAAAATATGAAAAAAACCAGAGGTGCCAAAAGAATGGGACAGACTTTTCAAATGTTTTAATTTTATGTGTGGACTGGTTTTAAGGTTCTTGCCAGCTCACATGGGTTTTTGCCCCTTTCCAGCTGACCTATCGCCGCACAAAATACATTTTTTACATTTTCAACTTTTGGTTTTAAAATAGCTCTTTTTTACAAAGGGAAACTATTGAGTTTTTTAAAACTTCCCCAAAGTCATTTAAGCACTTCACTCAAAGAAATAATCTATACAAATCTATTCAAATGCTCAAATTTAAAGCGTGAGAGGTATTTCAAAAAAATTTTATTTGTGTAATTTTTAAAAAAAAAAGGGAAAAAAAATCCGTTTATGTCATCGGATATGCTGCATTTGGGACACCCAACCAAAAATTTAAAGAAAAAAAATTTTGGGGCCGTTTTTTTAGAAAATCTTGTTTTTGGGAAATTTTTTAAAAATTTCAAATATTGGGAAGCCATATTGTGCGAAATCAACTAAAAAAAAAATTGATGACCTTATTAAAAGATCTAATTATAACAAACATTTATTTGAAGCAAATATCTCTATCTTTAATTTTTAGGTTTTGTAAGACGCCGCAAAATATTCAAATTTAGGATTTTTCAAAAAATTTGGGGTTTAAAGTGAAAAAATTTACAAAATTCTACCTTTTTTTGGTTTTTTTTACTATAGAGTAAACAGTCCTTAAAGAAATTTACAGAAACAATTTGGAGCCGTTTTTGGAAAAAAATTTAAAGTCCGGGGAAAGGGTAGAAATAGCCCCAAAAATTAATGAATGTTTTTCAAAATCGCATAGTTTAGCCCCAAGGGAAAAAGACAGGGTTTTTTTAATTTGGAAAAAACGATGCATGGTTTAGGCGCTAGAGTTGTATCGACGGACAGAGGACGTTTTTTTCCAATTTCTTTTTGGGATCACGGATCCCAAAAATGGGAAATTTTGGCTACACCGCGTGTTTTTGAGGACTTTTTTTAATTTAGCGATTTATTTGATTCAGTTTTTTTGTCACCAAAGGGGGAATGATTTTTTTGCAGAAAATGGAGTTTTTTCGCGCAGCATTATATAACATTATATAACATATATACTACGTATATTACTCTGTATATAAGTGTTTTACGAGAATGTAATATTTAAGTGTTTGTTAACATGCGTCACGCTGATAAATTTTTAAGGGAAAAAGTTAGTGATGGTTGAAAAAAAAATTTTGGTTTTTAAAAACCCTGTATTTATATAAAAAAATATTCGATTATTAGTTGAAGTAAATATGTTTATCATGCCCATTTCAACATTCGGGGACATTGTTGTGAATGATATTGATTAATAAACAAGTCCATTATTAAATATTCTTCCAATCATTCATTCAAGAGTATGCTAAAAATATTTTACTAAACCATCCTAAACGGGGGATCCAAAATAAAAGACTCAGGGTCACGTGCCCTCTCTTCATCCAGAAAATATTCATTTTCTCTCTATAATGAACTAGTGGTAAAAAGAAGAAGATGAAGATGAAGATCTTTTTTTTATATAATATTATTTCATCAGGGAAAAAGTTCTTTTCCGCTTAACTTGACGTTGAAATACTTGTTACATTATTTTTTGGGGACACCCAATAAGTCATGCAAGACTGGAAAAAAATGTTGAAAGGTTTGATTAGGGGAAATCCAAATAACTAAAAAAAGTTTGGGGGATATCGTTTTAAAACTTCCGAGAACGGCTGCAAAACCTTTAATTCATACATTTCCCGGGGTTTTTGGGGTCAGCGAAAACTTGAAAAATAGGTAGAAAAATAATATTTTTTTTTATCTGTAGCATTTTATCCAGAAATTAATAAAAAAATAAAAAAAGGAGACTCAAAATAAATAATGTAAAGTGAAAACACATGGTTGTAGGGGAAACTCGATATGATCTAGAACAGAAATAGGTATATTTGAGGAAAGGAATTTAAATATATCGGGGTGATTATTAGAGCAGGGGACCTTAAAAATTATTGACTTTTTTAAAAAAAAAAGCTTTGGGAAAGGGCCCAAATTTTTAGTAGACTTATAATATTTTATAAAAAAAATTTTTGAAAAAAAAACTAAGAGACAATATACAAAACAATGGTGGAGAGCTGTGTTACGTATGAATCGGAAATTAGTTTAAAAAAGATGCAAAAAAACCCCGGTTGAATGGGTTGAAAATGAATTTTTGAGACGATGTTTTCAGTATACTGTTTGATAGAATACCAAACGAAGAGATTAGACAGATAATAATGATTGAGAGACAAGTGGTCGAAAAAGTAGAACCCAAAAAAACCCCCAATGGTATGCTGCAGAATGCATTTACAGAATATCAAAATTATCTTTGGGGTGAATTCCCTTTTGAAAGAAGAAAAGAGGAAGGCCAAGGAAATCTTTAAAAGTCAGGATTTGACAATGAAGGGAAAAGAATAGAGGAAGATGCCTGAGGGAAAAAAAAAACATTGGTGTGTAGGGTTGCGAAAACGGTCAGTAGAACTGTAAAATACTTCCCCTTAAGAATTAATAATAATTTCCTTTTAAAACCCGGGAAATGGAAGATACCGGGTGAAGAAGCCTTTTTTTTTGTGCTGGGCCCGAAAGGGGAAGGGTCTGTTAAGATCTTGCCGGAATACCAAACCAAAACCAAAGTTACGTTCTTATTTAAAAGATTAAATGAAAACAAAGAAAAAAATTTTATTATTTTCTAGAGGGGAGTCCCCTTTTGATAAAAAATATCAGATATTACCTATTTGGTATTTAGATATTTGTAAACGTTGTCCATTTATCGGCATGATCGTTTTTCAATGGGAACAACTATTCTTCCGAATTGACAGGGCGAAAAATTAAAATTTTATTTAGGTAAAAAAAAATTTAATTATGCCCAAAAATTGAGGGCTAAACGAAAAAAAGAAAAAGCACAAAAATAAATTCACATTTCTTGTATGTTGCACCAATGAATAATGTCAATTCCAAATTAAAATCATTTTCGATCCACCAATAACATATGTGGGTCCCCTTTTTTAAACCCGGGAAAACTTTTTGCTTTAGGGCGATAACATAATTCACCGGAAAGTGTTTTGGGGAGTTTATCGACGAATGAAGAAAATGTAATTAAAAGCCGAGGGCTTTTGGGAGTATTCCAAAGGCAGATTTTTTTTAAAATTTAGACATTTGTTCATCATTTTCTCTCATGGTATGCAACATGTATTCCCCGGGGTTTAAAGTTTAAATATCTAGATCACTTTCGGAAAACCTGGGGCTTAAGTAAAAAGGGAAAGCAATGGTGACCCAAAGGGTTTCGAACCCAAAAAGCGATAGCACAGATTTCTTTCCCTTTTTCCCGACCCCAGATTTAAAATGGTCGCCCAAGGGTGCGACCAAATGCCAATGAATTATAAATTTGAGGTTATTTCGTTATTATTTGATTTTCTTGTAAAATCGTCTCTGCGTGAGATATACTTTTAAGGGAAAACAAACTATCAATCAATGGGGAGTACATTTTAAAACGTTACATTGTAATATAGTAAAAAATGGGTTTTAACAATAATAAATATTTAGTTATAGTTTTAAAATTCAACCTTAATTCATATTATAGTACTTTAATTAAAATTATTTTATAAATATTGATAACTTAAATGAAATTTTTCCCCAAAAAAAAAAATTAATTGCTTATTTTGTTTACAATATTTATTAACAATTCATTAAAAATTTTTTGGGAAAATGCAAAAATTACTGAAGATGGGTTTTGGGAAAAATATCCACAAAATTTGGGAATTTTGTATGAAATGTAAAAATGTATGAAAAAAAGAGAAAATTTTATTTTGCAAAATATTTTAAAGAAGAGGATCCCTTTTTTCATTTTCTAACGATTATCGGGCACAGATTTTAAATTTGGAAAAATTTTGGGAAAAATTATTAACAATTACAATTTTGAAATAATTTTTGACAGGAGAATCTTAGTGATTCTTAATGGATTAGCAAAACAGTGTTTGCATAGGTCTGCTTATCTAGAAGAAGGGGTGTAAATTCCGATGACGTAAAAAAATTTGTGTGCATTGTTTCTCTCGAAAATAAAAAAATCAAAAGTAAAAAAATACTTGCCATAATAATATAAATATATTAATTTCATTGGTTGATTGAAAAACATACAAAATTGGGGGAATATATTGATAAGGGGTGTGTGTTTTTGTGTGTTGTGTTGTGTGTGTGTGTGTGTGTGTGTGTGTGTGTGTGTTCCTCCAATGTTCATGCAATAGACGAAAGCTGGTGTTTCTACCTTTGCAAACATTAAGATATTAAAAAGTTATATAAGAGCCCTATGTCGTTTTTTATTCTCACGCAAAAACCTTTAAAGACAGGATCCCTATGATTTTTTAAAATTTGCAAAGAACTCCATGTAAAAAGCAATCACCCTAACGTTAGATTGAAGAGGTAATTAATTGTGATCCCCAAAACAAAAGATCAAAAATCATTCATTTGCTTACAGCTGCACTTACCAATCATAATGTCTGCAGAAGAAAATTTTCATTGTGACTTTAAATGAACTTTAAATACTTTAAGTTTATTTAGTATTTTACATATCAAAACTATTTTATTACAATATTAATGTTCGCGACCATATAGTAAATTTTAATTGGGTCATCTGAGAAATTGATGATGAAGTTTTTCACAACTGAAAGCTGCTATCTCGGAGACGTGTTTGTGAAACTGACTCTAAAACGTATTTCTTTAAGTTATTAATTTTACTAATAAAATAACTAGGTTAGATAATGCATACAATGCAAATTATTTGCATTTTATATTAAATATTACAATAATAAACGACGAAATGTAGACATGGAGCTTAATAGTCGTTGTCCAGTGTTATTTTTGCAAAAACGCGTTTTATAACAGTTTTAAAATATGTTTTTACTGGGAAATTGCATGCCTTTATTTATGTAATTAAATGTATATACAAAAATTTATGTAAAACTGTTGGTTGATTTAATATTTATATTCAAATATTTACTATAATATAACTCGCCATCACCGCCATTTTGTAATGTTCAAGATGAATAGTCCGCCTCCCTGAAATGAAGCTAAAGCGGATTGGTCAGCTCGATCCCGCAGGGCGGGGCAGGGGTCGGAAAACTCTGGTAAAGTTCGGCTCAGGACATCGCCCATTTTTTGTGCAAGCGAGGGTACATATTTTGACGTTTCATACATTTTTCCGGGCTTTATTTATAACTCGAGAAATGGTTGGTTGGTTGGTTGGTGATTCCTGGCACGTCAACAGCTAAGGCCAGTAGTCCCGTAAGTGTAGTGCGTGTTTTTCCTCGGGAGATGCCGGGGCCGGCCGGGGGGTTTCCCCAACCCCCACCAAGGGCACCGCCCCAGCCGGGACAAGCAACCGACCGGTCTCCTGGCATATGTGGTAGTGTAGTGCATGTTAGTGTAAGTGTGTGTGTAAGGGGAAATAGGGCAAGGAAGAGGAAGGAAAGATCGCGCGCAGTCATTGTCCCGTTTGGTAGGGTACTGCTCCGGCATTCGCCTGGTGTTGATCGAAGAAACCACGGAAAACTACCGATCAGAGCAGCCGGCCGCTAGAATTCTCCTCCAGACAGTGCAGAAACAGGATCAACCCTTTCCTCATCAACGCATCGCGGAAGTTTATTTTTCCCTAGAAGTACCCAAGAGCTTCCGGGTGGCAAGGCAGGTTCCCATTACTCGTCTCGGAAAAGAGGAAGCGAAAGGCCGGAAGTGGCGCTGGCGGTCAATTCGCGAGGTCTCTGGCGAGCAGCGCCGCCAGGCGCCCGCCGGGTAACGCCGCGTCGGGAGCGGCGTCAGGAGAGGACGTCAGCGCCAGCAAAAAGTCCTCACAGGCTCCGCCCCGCCCCGCCCTGCCCTGCCCCGCTCCGCCCGCCCGCCCCACCCCGCCCCGCCCGCCCCGCCCCGCCCCGCCCCGGCCCGCCCCGACCTGCCCGCCCGCCCGCCCGCCCCGCCCCGCCCGCCCCGCCCGCCCGCCCGCCCGCCCCACCCGCGTCCTCACAAATTGAGTCCCGCCCGTCTGTACGCCCTTTCACCCGACCACCCAAACACACACCAGTCTGCTCGCTGCCCGACCGTCTGCTCGGTGGACTATCCGACCGTACGTTAGTCCGTCCTTGCGCCTGGCCGTCCGTCTGTCTCTCCATCCGTTCGTTCTTCCGTTCGTTTGTCCGCACAGGGCTCGTTTTGCCCCCGTCCCTCGGGGTCACTGACATTTGCCCCCGCTCGTTTCCATGACAGGATCTGTTCTGAGGCGCTTCTAACTAGGGGCTCGTAGTATGGACGATTTGCAGAAGAATTTTTGCTTTCGCCGTGTGTTAATCGAGAGCATTTAATGGATTTTCACAAAACATTTTCGATGGAATAATTTTTTAGATACTAATTCAGGAATCAGGTGAATTATAACAGATCATTTTTTGTGAAATTTACTATACATTTAATTTTTAAATGTATTGCTAAATGAGAAAAAATTAAATATAAGTTTTCCTTATTGCAGCTTATTTTTCTTAATTCTGTGCACTAATTACTGAATAGTATCTGTGTTAATGCAAAATTTTTGTAGTTAATTTTTAAGAATAAAAAGTACTTTCCAAATTATTATTTTCTTCTTTACTGACATCTGAAGTAAATCGCAAGCAGAGAGAAAAAAATAAATGTGATCAGTAGGGAGCCGATTTCTATGATTTTGCATATTTTTGTCCGTTGCTTCAGTGCATAGCTAAGTGAAATTTCTTGACATTTCGTTTCGAATATGATATTGTATAGATTAATATGTTAGGGCATATTTGTGCATATTTGGCCGATTTGGCCTGTTCGTGCATATTCGTGTAATAATAGGGGCATATTTTGCATATTTAGTTAAATGGAAACTTATCTACAAAACGTTTCATCTGTTCATATAATCTATTTATTTGTGAGCGTTCATTTATTCGAAAGAGCATTTCACAGTTTGTGTGTTTTTTTTTCTACAGATGTTAAAATAATTTTGCAAATGTGGGATATTTCTTCATAACATTTTTGAAACCAGCCAGAACAAATATTACAAGACATACAATATACTTCAGTAAGGTGAATATTTACTTCAATTGTTTCTTTCGCCAAGAAGGGTAGATTATATTGTGTTTGCACAAAAATATACATTTTCATTCCAAGTATGCTTCTCCTAAATTTTATCAAGAAAGGTTTATTGGGGAAATGCGGTATTGTTAATTTTAATTGCACATTAATGGGCATATTTCAGATTTTTTAGGTCGTAAATGCATATTTTAAAAGCATATTTCAAGCTTTTTAGAGCATAAAAATCCTCTCCCTAGTTACCACATTGTTATGAATTTTATTTTTCTCTACTTTCTCGGAATATTAACTATCCCGTACATTTTGTCTATATCGTAAATTGGAAACAATATCAGATATATTTTCAGTGCCGTGCCATTAATATGCATTTAAAATTATAAATAATTATTAATTGAAAATAAAGTTTATTCAATTTTTCCTATGCTATATTGCTGGGTAGAATCCATCCTCTGTGTTGATGAAAATTCTAGTGGACAGCTGCTCTGATCTATAGTCAGAAAGTCTAGAAGTAAGAAGTTAAATCTATAAGTAAAGAAGTAAAACAATAATGAAGTAAGTAAACCATCAAATAATTTAATGAACCCATTAGGGGGCCATTGGGAACGACCGTCCGAGAAGTGCAGAGGCAAGGGTACGGAGGAACTTCTGTGACGCTGTTTCATTTCTGGTGTTGAAGAGGCCGAAGACTGAATGGAGAATACGTGATGTGTACGCAAGGAAATAAATAAACAGTTTAGAAAGAACATTCAGTGTAGGTTTTCACGACCGGTTTCTACATTATTTGACATTTCCGGGTTTGTAGGCCGTGGTCTAACGGAGTCTTGTCCATACGTCTGATTGGGTCGCGAGCGCCCGAACCTCCCCCTTCACTATAAATACGGGCTCCAGAGCCACGGGAGCGTCAGTCAACGCGGTGCTGCCAGGCAGAACACTTCGCCCCCGCCAGCAACACAACCCCATGCCTGCCACAGTTGCAGGCGAAACGTATGGACAAGTCTGCGTTAGACCACGGTCTACAAACCCAAAAATGTCATAAAGTTTAGAAATAGTTATATAGATAAGCATGTAATCGTCTTTTGTTCCAGTTTCGGATTGTTTCTTACCCGTACCGTCTCATTTCCGTGGCTTCGATGCAATGGCAATCACATGAGGTGAATAACAGAATTTGAAAGATTAGAATGATTTAATATATAGTTATTTTATTGACTTAAAACCTACGGCGCAGCAAGTAGTATCCAATTCTGTAATTTATATGTGAAATAATTAACTTTTACAAGAAATAGTACTAGTTTCGACGTTTTCGCTTCTGCACCAAGAGAATTTTACCCTCTGATGGAAAAGACAAGTGAGCATCATTAAGATGTTGTATCCAACTTGTATTCTTTAAACTTCTATATATAACGATTTTACAGTCTGTTATTTCTATTTTAAATGCTATTTATTTGTATGATTATTCAATGATCTTGTTGCATGTTAAGTCTTAAAGTTACGCGGTGTCAACCTCTTCTTTGTTTTCTTTGAAACAAAGTGTTATAATGAAGTCATTATGCGACAAGTGTTAAAATAAATCCATTAGAGCAATAGGTTATCATACATCCTATTATAGCATCAATTTAATTCTGATAATTATTATCGCATGGTTTTAGAAAATGATATTATTATTATTATTATTATTATTCTTATTATTATTATTATTATTATTATTATTATTAGCGTCAAAATTAACTGTGGTGTACACTGGGGAGTAATTCAAAGGAAAATTGCGTTCTGGTCAGAGAGACGCAACGAATTTTAATACGTTGAGTTTCGTAATTTAGAAGCCAATTGAAATGATAAAGAATCTGAAATATTTCAGACACAGGTATTTAACTGTACGGTGTATTTCAAATTATCTCGACGTTTCTCATAATAAATGAAACGAAAATGCATTACAAAAAGCTATTCAATCATGATTTCTTAGTAACGCTCCATTCTGTTTCAACATTTTCACGACCTCCTCTGTAAATCACTTCTGGCCGCGCCTCTGTAATATTTGAAAACATTTAAAACTCCGCATTTGAAAACAGACACACCAAAGTATGAATGCGAGATAAGCAATGCAGATGTATTCAATTGTCTCCCCGCTCCAGGCGCCTCTTCGTCCTTGTGCACAGCCTCTGTTGCATTCATGGTACAGTAGATTGGCCTGCTCTTCAGCCCTGTGGAACACCTCGACGAGAGTTCAAGACTGTTAATGTATGCAAATTACGTCGTCGATAAACCAAAAATTTATCAGCCCTGTATGCTCATATCTTATAGAGAGTAGTTTATTTTGGCGGGGAAGGGCGCTTACAGTGAAGGGAAAAATATTTACTGTAAAACGATTTCTGGTTTAAGACTGCAGTTTGCAAGTAATTTCGTTTCGGAAGTGATCTTAGAAACTGGTTACAAATTATTCTCATCGGTCGTAAATTAGATACCTAATATTTTGAACATTACACATAATTCTCAAGATTATTGATATTTTCCCGCGAACGGACATGCATTGTAAAAAGTTTAACACTACGATACACTTCAAAATATTTTGGTTCATTATTTATTAGTTCAGACACACATTTTTTATACGTTGTCTTCTTTCCCTCGTTTCACGTACTACATCATTTTTTCATTTCTGTTTCAAATACTGTCCATTGCCAATTAAAAAGAGTTTGCCTTCGATCCATTCTCATGTACTATCATTGAGAAACACTTCAATTCAGTGTTCAGGACTCTTTTCAGCAAGCAAAAATGAACAAATTATTCGACAATCCAACAGAGAGATTGAAGGCAATCCACATTCGACAATTGTGTTTCGGACTTTATACCTTGTTTGCTCGAAACATCCAATCGTGAAGGGGAAATTAGAAGCTGAAATTACTCTTTAACGCGTGTTACACTAGACTAGGAGATATGGTGAAGTGACTCAAACCACAACCTTGCTGATGATTCGAGCATCCACTATGTAGTACATGACCACCGATCGACCCTCCTGGAATTCATAGGTGAAAATATGATTAGTTATTGCGTAACTTTGCGTCAAACGTAGGCAATTCTTAAACAAATTTAAATAAGTATTTTTTTCAGAAACGGCTTCAAATGTTTTCTTCAATTTTTCCCCTGTTTCCAAATATATGTCAAGAAATTAATGCTGGTCTCATTTTTGGCCAATTTTGCGTAATTTTTGAAATTGCAAACAACGTTGAAAAATTAAGATTAATTGAATTCATAGAACATTTGAATATGCAAATTCGAATTTCCCGCTCTTCTTTCGTCACAATTTTTGAGGAGTTAACACGTTGCAATGCAGCAATGTTGACGTCGCGACACCGTAGTTGGAAATTTTGGAAAATTCCTTCTCACTGTTAAGAGATGATGTGGCTAAGAAATACAGTGCTATTTGTCGAATTTCTGTTGATTAATCATTTTTAAAAGAATTAGTTTTCGCGTCTAATGCTGTAAGAATGTAATCCGCTTTTCAAGCGATGACTAATATATGTTAATACGAACATAAACTTTCATAATATATAACGCAACCGTTACTAAGGGGGAGAAAATACGTGCTGCTGTAGCACCACTAAGTTTTTACCATGTTTTAAGACGTATTTTCATATGGAATTGAAGCACACCAAATGTCAAGTAAAAGTCTAATATTATTTTTCTAAATAATTTAAGATAATATGGACTCATAATGGTTTGCCTCGAGTATTGAAAACTCAAATTAACCCTATTATTCTCTTTATTATCTCAGATTTTCCATCAAAGCGTTATTTGAATTTCTAGTAACATAACATAATTACCGAATATCATTCACTGAACGCTAGGGTTAGTTTAATTTAATTTATAGTTAATAAACAGTAAAAGATACAATGTAACGTATGGGCGAAAAGAATAATTCAAGTGCGTTTTGTTGAGCTCCAGAATGCACACAAATTCTTTTATTATACATAACTAAATTCGAATAAAGATACCAACAAACGTGTTTGGCAACATATTACACATTTTTCATCCGGGGACAGGAAAACGCTTTGCTTCGACTATCAAACTAAAAATTTAATTTTATAACACTGCTGACAAAATAAGACTCTTCTACTTCTCCTGCAGCCAGCAAAAGGAGAGTTCAAGAAAATCTGAGCAAAGTATACAGTATACAGAAAATCTGAGCAAAGTCTGAGTTCAGTATACAGAAGGAAATCAAGAAGCTGCCGTTTGCAGCCTATCAATCTGAAATAATTCAACTTACGTCGACATTTCTTATCACATATTTCCAAAGTCAAATTCCAGAATTTCTGGAATAATTTAAAAATACGTCATAGCACGTCATACGCAGTTTTTAACTGTTTTTTGACGTAAAATAAATAAAAAAAATTTAAAAAACGTACTTTATAAATTAGTTATATATTGCCAAATGAACTGTGAATTTACTATTACTCATATAAATATCATATCCATGTGCATTTCGTAAGATTGAAAATGTACATACAACTCGGTGTTAGCAGCAAATATTTGAAATTGAAATACATTGACCTTCATTAATCGATGTTATTTCAGTATTCCGATGGCTTTCGGAACGAGGGGAAAAGCGATGTGAGCATATTTTGTATATTTTACCGTTACCAGTGAAGCCATAAAATTGAATTTACATGATGGGTTTTAATAGACTTCGCGTATTTTGAAGGAAAGAATTACATATTTTGAAAGTGTTTGCAACAGTCTGGATCCAGCGAACACACATTTGATACAAAAACGTAGTACTTTTTGTGACGTTGTTAATATTAATAATTTCGAAATCATTCCTTGTTTGTCTTGAACCCAATGAACAAAATCTGTTGTTTGGTGGCCTTTGGTAGCCGAGGTCGCTAAGGTCAAAGATCAATGGCTTCCTTGACTTGAAGGGTCGCATGTTCGAATTACCCGGGCATGGATGTTTATGCATGTCCGTTTGCGTGTTCCACTACTGTTACCCCAAAGTTTTTAAAATCAATGTTACATTACAGTGGTCGGTGTATATTGTGGCGTCATACGGGTGTAATCAGTACACAGACGAGAGTGGGTTGTAATAACAGCAGGTTTATCCACAATTTAGACCGTAGTCACAAATAACCAATGCACTGTATACAATTAACTAACTAAATAGACCCCACTGCTAGGAGAGACATTTACAACGGCTACCACACCGCAACATACTACCTAATGTTTCGCCGTGCGTAGTACCGCCTGCCCTGAGACCGACTACATGTCTCACTAGTCACGACAATAACTGCCGGCTTCTTGCGCCGCGTGCACGTTCGCACCTCTTACGGACGACCTACGCTGCTGCTGCCAGGATCACAAGAAGGGCGAGCTATTGTTCTCACGGCCCTTAAATAGCCCTAGCGACGCTGCCCGCCACCTCCATTGCCTCCGCCCTAACGATGCGCACACCCTGTCGGAAAAAACCCGTGCGTCATCGCTTCTGCCTTTGTCTACGCATACGATGCACACCACGCCACGTGCCCACACTGTTTTAGCGACACGACGCTACAATATCCATAGCAATTTAAAAGCGACTTTAAATACTCGTAAGTAAAAAAAGCATTTTGGACGCTAATGTGTTTTTTGTTTACATCGAAATTATATTAACATAATTACTGCGCTAAGCGTAACTTTCTTTTACACTAAGAAATTCTTGAAAAGTAACTTTATTACGTTTGACCTTTCCCTAGTGTTGATGTAGAACCAGCGCTGCAGAAAAGAATAATAGTTGGTTTCATGCAGCAAACGAATGGGATGGCACTCGGTATCTCAGGGCTGGTCCGTGTATGTTTCAGAGCGATGAGGCTGGGAAACGAGAGCTGCGGGTGGGGTGGGGAGCGTCGCATGTGGTGGGAGAAAAGCGCCAGTGTGGGGCAGTGGCGACTGCCGCAGGGAGTTTCAAGGGGCACTGAACTCCCAAATCGCATCCCGTCTTTCCTTTCCTTTTGTATAGTATTCGATGTTAAAGTAGTTGTTTGCCACGTTATTCTCTCCTTTCAGAGTTCAAAAACACCTGTATTTCACATCCCGTGTTTTCCTTCATTGGTCAGGGGTGTTCGAGAACTGAGTCGTCCTATTATAGTGTAGCCAAATTTAGTGTTTCGGTATACTCAATGCTTTGGAGTTGTGAAAATTGCAATATGTTACTTCGAAAATGTTTTCTTTCAGGAGGACCTACTGACAAGTTTTTGAACTCCGTTTCCAAACATGTTACATCTGATTCGCCATCAGGTGCAATAAACTACAAAACCTATTCCATGATGGAATAACGTTTCTTCTTCCATGACCTACACCATATTCACTGACCGGGAGCGGTAGCTCAGTACATCAACTGATGTCACTGCAGCGCCTCTGACCGGGAGGTCCTAGGTTCGAGTCCTGACGGCGCGGTGGCAGGATTTTCGACACTGGCTTTTCAGCTAGGTCGAATTCAGTCGCTGCTTGGAGGAGAATTCTAGCGGCCGGCTGCTCTGATCGGTAGATTTCCGTGGTTTCTCCGATCAACACCAGGCGAATGCCGGAGCCGTACCCTACCAAACGGACCACGGACCGCACGCGATCTGTCCTTCCTCTTCCCTGTCCTATCCTCTCCCCTTACACACACACACTTACACTAACATGCACTACACTACCACATATTCCGAGAGATCGGTCGGGAGCTTAGAGCTAGCCCCGCTGGTGGGGGGTCCTGGTTAGGGGGAAACCCCACTAGCTGACGGTAGGTCGGCGCCGGATCTCGCCATCCAGCTGGGGAAGACCACCGCAATCTCCCGAGAAACAAGCATGCACTACACTAACGGGAATAATGACCAAATCAGTTGACGCGCCCGGAAACACGAAAAAGCAAACCAAACCATATTCACTGTTTGCTTGCACATGTCTTGTATATTATTATTCAAGAGTTTTATGTCCCCCTCTCAAAATTGTCTCTGGAGCCACCACTAGTGCGTGGACTGTCGGGGTCATCGGAGCGGCCATGGGGAGTGGAGAGGGTTGTGGCTTGGTGGTCAGAGTGGGCGTTGGTCCGATGGTGGGAGTGATGGAAGCCGGGGCCGGAGGGGGGGCGGTTGCCGACAAACACGCGTAAAGCTGCGCCGGGTCAAGCGCTTGTTTACTTCCGCTGGGCGTTATCGCGCCGCACGCGCTCAGGCTGTGTGGCTGCGCGTGGCAGCGCGTATGGGACGGGGGCGGCGCCAGGACGGTGCGGCGGGGCACGGAAAAGTGAGCGAAGGCTTAAACAGAAAGGATAGCAAAGCGCCCATGTAACTTTGAAGTGATAATTTTCGGAAGTATATTACTGGCTGACAAGGTTCAGGGCAACTACTGTTCCTGTTGCAGTGTTTCTCACCTGGAAGCCCTAGTGTTCGAGACATGACGTTAGCGGAGTTTCGACTCGGCTAGATAGCTTGGTCGAATTCAGTCGCTGACAAGAGAATTCTGGCGGTCGGCTGCTCGGAGCGATAGTTTCCACCCGTTTCTCGATTAATACCAGGCGAATGCCGGAGCAATACCCTAAGAGGCCAGAAGCTTTGAGCTTGTCCCAGCTGAGACAGTGCTCCGCTGTTGGGTGATACCTCGCATGGGGAAACCTCGGGGATAGGGGTTGCCTCTTCGACAGTTTTCCGTCGTTTCTCCGAGTAATACAAAAGGAAATCCAGAGTAGTGTGGAGTAACAAACAGAATAATGACGGCACAAAAAAACAGGGAAAGATCGCTCAGAGCATGAACTGATGTCACTGCAGTGCCTCTGAACAGGCGGTCATAGGTTTGAGTCCCGGCAGTGGCTAGATTTTCTACACTAGCTTGTCAGCTAGATCGAATTCAGTCGCTGCCTGGAGGAGAATTCTAGCGGCCGGCTGATCTGATCGGTAGTTTTCCGTGATTTCTCCGATCAACACCAGGCGAATGCCGGAGGAGTACCCCAACAATCGGGCCACGGACCGCGCGCGATTTTTCCTACCTCTTTTTTGTCCTATTCTCTCCCGTTACACACTTTCACTAACATGCACCACACTGACACACATGCCGGGAGACTGGTCGGGAGCTCGGAGCATGTTGTGGCTGGAGCGGCGCCCCGCTGGTGGGAGATACCTGGTTAAATCAATTGGAGGCGATAATAAATGCAATGTGACAAACGCAAATGATGGTTTACAACGGTATTTGCAGTGTATGTAATATGTTTGTGCTACTGGCAAACACTAATTCAAATCTATGTCGATTTGCAGTAATTTGTAATTTTTATGGCTATTTCAATAAAGTTGCTCTGGTTGTAATAATCACTCTCCCATATCAGATAAAAACTCCAATAAAGTGTAGAAATATTGTATGCTATCATACAATACATCCCATCTGGTTCGCTTTGATCAATTATGTAGTATTAAAAAAAGATAATGCTGTTCATGACACAATCAGCCTTTATATGGAAAATAACACTATACCTAGGAAAATGATGTAGTCACATCATCTCTTGAAATTCAATATCAGAGCTTTCATGATTTTACATTTGATGTGAGTGTGATTAATAGTAGAACTTATGTCGATTATTTCATGTGTTAACTTAAAGTTAAAATGAGCAGTATGAAAAGTGAGAAGGTTTGTCACTTAAAAACACTCTTAATTCGTGAGTACTCAACATAATACAACCTTTTCATATTTCTTTATCTTCAGTTTATATTCATTCCTTAAGTATTCGAAAGTATAAGACCAACATACTCGTATGTGACAACAAATAATTATGTATTAAAAGCTGATTAACAGATAATACATTTTTAAATATGAATTTCGTTAGAGGAGTTAGTAAAGTATAACCAGAGGTTTAAAACGGAAACTCTGATCATTTATTACCACCTTGCATTTATATACGGGCACTGTGAAACCAGTTTTAAAATTTATCATGACTGGCACGTGTTAGAATATCGGAACTGTCACCTGCCACATACATTTCGAAAACTCGCATGTTGTGAAGGGCCGTGGCTTTGCATATGTAACAATAAAATGCTGTGCATCTACGCTGAAAAATAATATATTTGTAAAATAAAATTACAAAACTCGCTTCCACATATCTTGCACTAAAACCATTCAATTAGTTGTACTTTTATTATTCATATTGTATTATATTTTTTTCATTTCTTGGTTCTTTGAAAAGAGAAAGGAAAATATATTTTTGCCATCGCTGCCCTGTTTTGCTCATGCTTAACGTCAATAATATAATAATCAATTCTCAATTCAAATGTTTTTATTAAGTCCGGTTAGTATCCAAATGTATTTGTTATAAATATCATTATTTCTGAGTACCGATACACGACTATTTACTATTTACATTGCCGTATGCATTAACCGACAATTTCTGGAAGCGTGTTCTAACTAAATGTACTTGTATCAATTTTGATAATGATATCAATTTTATATGATATTAAAACTAATATCAATTTTACAATCAAATTATCAGCATTATTATGAAGAAAAATATAATACAAATTTTTTTTATGCAATCTAAACTAATTAATTATTTTCGGACTGTTCAAGTTATTTTCTTTTAAGTCGATAAAAATAGCTTTGGTCGCTTAAAGACGATGTTTTCGCGCGCTCTTCCCGCTTCTCGAAGGATCCCGTTCCGTTCTGATGAATGTCCAAAGTTTCCACGATGTTTTCTCTCTTCTATCATTGAATATCCCTCACCTGATTTTCACTATATTATCTAATGCGTTTTCTTCATAAAATTACTGACGAATGATTCAATAATAATAATAATAATAATAATAATAATAATAATAATAATAATAATATTTAACTTTTAAACAATTCCAAAGAATAGTGATTAAACAAGATTATCGTAACGAAACATACTTCTTATTTCCATCACTATGGGTGGGTGCCTCAAACCGATTACTTTTCCTAACACTGAAAAATTAAGTCTATGCCCCTCGTATTAATTAAAGGAACTCACTCCCGAATTAAAAACTATATTCCTGCGAATCTATATTTCTGTCAAATATTTCAATATGAATCTACATAAAATTATCGTCTCAACATTTAACATTATTAAATAATTTTCAGATTTAAATTAACAACTGAAACTTGACATTGTAATCTATGTCTATATCGACACTGTGATAAGTTATTACAAGGGTGTGTTAATTGAAACATAAATTCGAATAAATATATAAACAGGACGACAGAAAAAATGGGTGACAGAAGAGAAGCGAAGTATCGAATAGTAAATAATAAGAATACAAGGGAATGGCTACATAATTGATAGCGGGGAAAATAGAGAAGAAAGTAACGTCGTGGCATTTTAGTCATCAGACCGCACAAGGCGCAGGCCGGCGCTTAGGAGGGGCTGGTCCAGGCGCCGGGCTGGTGGTGCAACCGGAGCGGTCATTTCGAGGGCGTGTCTGGGAACATCTGGGGGTCAGCTAGCCAGAATGATGTGTGAGGACAGATCGTCTGCAGCTGGCGGCGGGCCCCATTTTGCGACCGGCCCAAAACTGTGTAATGAGGTGACGCGGTCCGCCGGTCTTCAGCGTGGGAGGTCTGTCACGTGACTATTTACTTTTCCAGGCTTTTTTTGCCTGACAGTGCATCACAGATTCATTAGTGTATCGACGTACAATAGTTTAGACGCGTGCCAGGAGTGGATGACGACTGATATCTATGACTGAGTTCGTCAGTGCACAGAATTGCGTATAGGGGAATACTGTTTATTTTCACTGTCAATTGTCTAATACAATATGATTCTGAGTTATTCTCCGCTTTATTAAAGTTATTTGGATATTGATTTTTAATTGTGTATATGCGTGAATGTAATAAGTGTACAAGAGAAATGCAATGATTGAAAAAAACCTTTTTATGACGAATGTGGTTAATAGTGTCGTAAAAATGTATGAATACACATGTTTGGTTTTAATAAATTAAGCATGATTATTGTTTATTTGCAAGTTGATAGAGCGACAGTGCACGCGAAAACATTTTGAGTGATTTACGTGTTATACTGAAACTGTGACAGATAGGTGAAATTTTGTTGGGAAGTGTTTTATTATAGTGGAGAGTGAAAGCATACCTTTGGATGGTGAAGTAATTATTATTATTATTTGATGAAAGTTCGGCAAGAAGAATAATTGAAATAAAACAGTAATCGTTAATAGGTATTTGGAGGAATTGAATGCGTGTCAACGCTTGTTTTCAAGGTTATTAAAAATAGCACAAAAAAGGTTATTTTAGATAGTAGAAAAACTTTTGTCAAATTGGGATCTATTCTGATCACGGATTTTTGAAGATATAGTGATTGTCTAAGTTTTTAATGGCTCCACTTCATTCCGTCAGCGTACTCGAATTCAATTGAAATTTCTTTCACAGTATTTAAACGTTAAATGCCGCGGTAAGATCAATTTCAAACTTTTCTTTATAAATAGGCGCGAAGGAAAAAGATGAAAAAGAGTAGGTTTTACTATGTGACGATTGAAAGTATTGGAATCATATATGAAATTTCACAAAAAGAATATACATTATTACATGTACTTTATTTTGTTTAGTTTAGATTTTCTTATTATTTTCAGTTATAGAAGTGAATGAAGTTTGGGGCCGGGAACCCCAATAAGAAAGAAATGTAATTTTTTGTGGGAGCAGAAGACCGGGTATTTCCAGATGGGAGCAAGGCAGAGAGGTTCGGGTCAGGGTGGAGGAGAGATACATTATAATATATGGAAGTAGGTTTCACCAAAGGGCGGAAATGGATTGAATTCCTCTTCTCGTCTACGCCAACAAATAAAAGAGGGCATCTTTGTCAACGTAGTATTTTTATTCAGATAGCAGGTTTTCGACGGTTTTTCCGTCGTCGTGTACAATGTACAGAAAAAATATAAATATTAATATAAATTATAAAGAAAAATATAAGGTTGATCTCGGGTTTAGGGTGGCACGGTTCCTTTGGTTCCTTTCAGGATTCATTATTTCTCGCGATTCCTATGTTTATAGTTGCGCGGTTCACTATAACAACTGAATTATTTATGTTCAATGTTAAATGGGAAGAAGTCACCTGATAATTTGTTGGCGTGGAATTGTGTGTATTTTCGCATTTCAAGTCTTCTTCAAATAGGTTTGTGTGTCTACTGAGATCGAAGGTATGAATTTTCGTAAAAGTGAGTGTTCCATTTAAAATAAATTCTCTTAAAAGTGAGGGAGGTATATCATACAGCGTGAGCGCCGGAGCGACAGCGGAGGCGCGAACCAGGTCTTGAGACCGTGGGCCGGAAGGTCCTCACGAATGTAGCACGTTGGATCCGTCGGGTAGCGACGTGCGGTAGCACGCGGTTTCACTTGGCGAAAAAAAATGCGTTGGTTAAAGAATTGTTGCGTGAAAAATACGAATAATCAGTTCACTTAATGAGAGTACGTTGCTACGGAGATTTATACGTACAGGGGCGTAGCTATTCTCCCGATCTACCTTTATTTTAAATAATTATATTTATTGCTGTAACATCATGAACTTAACTACATGCGACTACTACGTACAAACAAGGATTCAGTTCATTTAGTCGATTCTCTTCTAATGAACCGAATCAGTGAATCAAAGGAACCGTGCCACCCTAAACTCGAGATTTACCAAATATAATATTAAAAATATAAATACAAAATACAAATAAAATACAAAATAAGATAGCAAATTAAATTAGAATTAATAGATTCATAACATAAAATGAAAAAAACGAAATACGACGGGGCATTAATAAAATTGATATTGCAAAAGATAACGAAAAATGGGGGTAGTAATAATAATTAATACCAAATGATATTACAAAAATGGGGAAACACTAAGTTGAGCCGCTATGCTTACCTCACTGCTTTTGGCTGAAGTCGGTAGACTGTGCCCTGAGGGAACGTGACTTTTATTTCTTCGCGTAAGAACGTCAACAAAACCGAATCAGGATTCTCACTATTATTATCGTCTACTCAATTATGGTGATAAATATCCCGGTAACGCGAAGTACATCAGCTAGTATTCCTAACATAATTAAAGCAGTATTCGAACGTGATCCCTTCCACACGAAGACTTAACATGAACTTCTCCACGAACAGATCAGTTGGAAGTCTACGGACAGAAAGAAAGCTTTTCAATTTCCCAGTTACGAATACGGCGCCTGTCCCACCTAACTTCATATTTATATGGGGATTTGCCCTTCTCCCTACAAATATTGTTTCCGAAACGAGTGCACTTCTTCCGACGTCTGTTGTTTATTTACATAGCGTCACTAAGGCAACATGACTATATTACATACGCTGAAAGCCCACTACCGTAAATAAATTGTAATGGAATTTTCTTTTAAATTATTTGTATGGAGTAGGGGGGTCTTTTGGCTTTTTCACAATATATTTTATTCATGGAAACAAGCTATTGAACATCACTGTTTTTCTTCAATGGTGAAAACATGATAAAATATGCAAGGGTATATGTTTCAATAATTTCATCAAAACAAAGTGAATTAAGTATTTGCATAAATATTAAAAGACACAAGTTTTATACCTCAAGCTTGTTTTCTCTTTTTACTCAAATACTCGTACATTTGAATACTCAAATACTCGTACATACTCGGAATTATCAAGTAATTCCACTTGAAAACGAAGTCAATTCATAATGCAACTCCCTTCCTGTGGCTTCCTTAGCATTTCTTTGATATTATTTCGCTTAAAGAGATCAATCATGCCTCAGAGCGGTTTTCCGTTATTCACATTCTCAGAAACATAACGCACTCTCACAACACCCCGCTCACTAAAAATTTCCTTGCAGCTTATAGCATCCGGCCCCATCTAGGGGCTCGGAAGAGAACTAGCAGAAGGCCGCGTGCGGCCGTGGAATGGAGCGCCATCTGGAGGACAGCGGGCGCACTAAGCAGCTCGTTATCGCGCCGCAGGGCGTCGGAGAGGTTGGAGGGCGTTGGAGGGCGTTGGAGGCGTTGGAGGGCGTTGGAGGGCGTTGGAGGCGTTGGAGGGCGTTGGAGGGCGTTGGAGGGCGTTGGAGGGCGTTGGAGGGCGTTGGAGGGCGTTGGAGGGCGTTGGAGGGCGTTGGAGGGCGTTGGAGGGCGTTGGAGGGCGTTGGAGGGCGTTGGATGGCGTTGGAGGGCGTTGGAGGGCGTTGGAGGGCGTTGGAGGGCGTTGGAGGGCGTTGGAGGGCGTTGGAGGGCGTTGGAGGGCGTTGGAGGGCGTTGGAGGGCGTTGGAGGGCGTTGGAGGGCGTTGGAGGGCGTTGGAGGGGCGGTGGAGGGCGGCGGGGGGGCCGCGGAGGGGCCGCGGAGGGGCCGCGGAGGGGCCGCGGAGGGGCCGCGGAGGGCCCTCACACACACACAACACTTGCCTCCCAACACAACACTTGTCCCTTCTCATTTGCCCGTTCGCATTTGACCCTGCCCACTTGACCCCTCACACGTGACCCCCCACTTGCGTCCCTTGCTTGGATCCCCGCTTTCGTCCTCCGCTCTCCCCCTCTCCACGACCGCTGGCGCCGCCGCTTGCGCCCTACTTGTAGCCGCGTCTGCTGCACTCACCACCTGGGATTTCTCCCACGAGCACCATGCTTCGCTGACCGCTGCAGCTGTCCCCAGGCACAGAGACGGCTCCCTCAAATTAAACACACCGCTCTCTAATCGTATGCAGCCACATTGCTCTACTATTGACGAACCTTCATTAAACAGGAAGTGCTAAGAAATGTAAGCAGAAGAAAGGAAATTATCAGCAACATTAGTACAATTCTCCATTCAAATTGAGGAAGTTTGAAAATCCTAGACAGATATTTAATAATACTTAAAAAATTATAGTATTCAAATATGCAGTGTGCCTCAGAATAATTGTTAGAAACTTCAATTGCATGTGGGAAATCAATGTTCACTTTGTTTCAATATAAAAGTGAGGGACATTTTAATACAACGATGTCACACATGTAACATTTGCCCCTGATAGGTATGTTCATCATGCAGTGCTGTTTGGAAGAAAAACAAAATCTCTTTGCCTCATATAAAATGTGTCCTTCCAAACCACGGTGCCTGATAAGTCGCCTACCAATCATAAGCAAATGTCACATGTGTAACATCATTGTAAAATGTTTTCCTCCACATTACAGAGGCATTGGGAAAAGAGTGATTATTTTCTACCTCATCATGACCTACAAATTTATAGTATTTATTCCCAGTCATTCTTAATACCATGCGTTCCATAGTTTTCCTTGCTATTACTCATGAGATCTATGCCTGATCAACTAAACAAATACTGTTACAAACTTATTACTTGCGATGACAATAATGGCGTTGTCGTGGTAGAAAAATATATAAAATATATACCATATTCTTAATTGGCTCTTCTGTCGTGTATATATAACGGCGTAATAACGGCACGCCCGCAGAACAGATCATGTCCTGTTGCTCACATACGCAAATCTAGGCGTAGCTAGGAAACACGTGCGCCCTATTCTGGTCTCTTCCAATGGAATAGTCCAGAAGGGCATCTAACGTAACAGTCGCCCATACACCCTCGCAAAGGCGTGCTCTCTTGTCCCTTGTCTTCGGATTCGTCTTGGCGATGTGGCGAGTGTCTCTCGTAAGATGGCTGCACATTTTCACATTTTCAGAGTATTTCATTCGAAGGGCTCGTCAATATTTTTTAGCCTATAAGATTGCTAAAAAGCTAGTATAAGTTTAGAGTTTTGCCATTAGGTTATAAGTATGAATCTCTAGCTCAATCTATGTAGTATAAAATATGACAGTATATCTATGTATACTAACAAAACACTTCTCTATTATCAACTTATAAACACAACAAACATTTCTCTTGATTATAGAGACTATTTTGTTAGCAAATATAGAAATGTTAATGTGTGAAGTATAGCTTGAAGATGGAGTAAGAAATACTTCGAAACATTGGTGATAAATGAATAAAATAATTTTGTCTAAACAACTGTTGAAACCTTATTTGGAACAAAAATATATATAAAAAGCCAACTTTTATAATTGACAAAACTATTTTATTAGAGATTTAATTGCTTCATTGCTCATCTGTTGAAACATATTATATAACTATCAGAATCCGGCAGACGTTATTCTGCTCTCTCTTCCTTCACTCTTTTTCTCCTCTTCTCTCTCTCTCTCTCTTTTCCATCTCTTACCTCCTCGCTTTTTCCCTCCCTCCTTTAACCCGAACTTTCTTTATCCCTCTCTCGTTTTCCATCTCTCTCTTTGCCTTTATCCCCCTATATGTCTTTACCTTTCCCTTTTTCCCCTTCTCTCTTTCCCCCCCTATCTTTCTCTTTCCTCTCTCGTTTTCCTCTCTCTTTTACCCTGTTTCGTGTCCCCTACTCTTTCTTTTCGTTTCATATATAATGTTTACAAATATCTCCACACGTGTCTAAAGGACGCATTTTAATAAAGCAAGAGCTTCCGTGGGGATCGTCTGTTTAAGTGATGATTGCTGCGTCCCTGGATGAAACGAGCGTTGCCACGTAGCCAAATGTCTGCGCGAGGCTGCTCCCCGGAAGGGCGGGAAATTACTCGCGCCGCCCCCGCCCACCACGCCCCCTCGCCCTCTACGGCCTTTGGAGGGACGCCCCCTCATTCACATTGGATGGCGTTTTGTATCTGGTTGGACTAAACCGGCTTCGGTGACTCAGGGCATCAACAAATGGCGCAGCAGTGCCTCTGACCGGGAGGTCCTAGGTTCAAGTCCTAGTCGTGGCAATATTTTCGACACCAGCTACATAGCTACGTCGAATTCAGTCGCGGGCTGGAAGAGAATTCTAGCGGCCGGCTGCTCTCATCGGTAGTTTCCGTGGTTTCTCATATCATCACTAGGCGAATGCCGGAGCAGTACCCTAAAAACGGGCCACGGACCGCGCACGATCTTTCCTTCCTCTTCTTTGTCCTATCCTCCCCTTACACACACTTACACTAACATGCACTACACTACCAAACTACCGATAAGAGTAGCCGGCCGCTAGAATTCTCCTCCAGACAGCGACTGAATTCGAGCTAGCTGAAAAGCTAGTGTCGAAAATCCTGCCGCCGTGGGGAGTGGGAACCTAGGACCTCCCGGTCAGAGGCGCTGCAGTGACATCAGCTGATGCACTGAGCTACCGCTCCCGGTAGCTAGCCGGGAATGTTGAACATGTATTACTTTATAGTTGATCTCATCACAGTGTGTAAGTGTGTGAAAGGGGAGAGGAACGACAAGGAAGAGGAAGAACAGATCGTTCGCGGTTCGTGGCCCGTTTGTTACGTTACTGCTTCGGCATTCACGTGGTGTTGATCGGAGAAACCACGGCCGATACCGATTAGAGCAGCCAACCGCTATAATTCTCAAGAGATCGGCTAAATTGAACTCAGCTGTTTCAGCTACAAGGGACCGCCAGCCCAGTGCCCGGAGCCTGACCCGGCACTCCTGGTGTCTCTTTGATCCCGGTCACGCGCCACGCCCCCTCAATTTGCGGAAACTCCGCCAGTGGCGCTCGCGTCGCAGAGGGGCAGCCGTGATCATGGCATAGAGCTGGACAGACGAGGTGAAAGCGCAGAATTGTTAACCATGGGAATCGACGATGCAAGAGCTTATTACGTTATCGCAACGAATATGTTGTTAGCGAATGGAATTGCGGTAGAATTTGCAATGCTTACGATATCTCGTTACTCGATCAATAGTGCCACGGAAGTGCATTATCTCGATAAGGACACGTAATAACGTGTCTTGCATAGTTGTTGCTACAAGGTTTACCTTTTAATTATTTTATGCTGTGAATACATACATCTAGATTTGAGTATTTCGATGCCCAAAATAACCTGGCGTTTTGTTTAATAGTAGGGAAATAGCATATAAATAATGTTACTTTAAAAAATAGAAATATACAATATTTTTCGTCCTCGCTATTCATGATAGTTGCATGAAATCACAATTATGCTAAAGCAGGCCTTCACAACGGTGACGTTCACTTGTTGTCAGTGTGCCTTTGAATGAAATTGAAGAACAAGTTGAAGGGATTTGGCAGCTTGTCGTCAAAATAATATAATTGTCTTTATGTGCGATAGTAAGAAACACACACGTAAGAAAATGATTGTTTTGCCAGCAAACTATAAAACTAGTCGCTTCAGATGATGTCAAGCATTGTTTATTTTCACCCAGTTCGAGCATTTCCACCAGAAATACTGTTTCTCATTTAAATGTTAGATTTTCAGTCTGAAGGTTCTCATTTCCCATCAGAACTTTCACGTGCAAATACTACTAAAATAATGCAAGGCACCAAGTTAGTGAAATGTAAGAGTTCTTCATGATCTTACTACTTGGTTTGTAAACTTTCTCTAAGATGTGCGCATTGTCATTGATGTTTCTTCTTCTGCCAGAACAGTCTGATCTTCCCCTTCTCTGCCCCCACCCGAGTTTTAATCAAGTCAAGGATCGAATCTGGTTAAGAACAGTGCAAAATTCTGTGCAGGACAGTTCCAGGGCGATGGGTGTTTGAGAAAAACTACTAATACTAACAAACGTGACATTATATTGCTCTCAAATTTGACTTTGACTATGTACTTAAGATATTATTACATTGTATTCTTAATTACACCCATTTGATGCTTGCACTATAATATTATTTTGCGTTATATAATCGAGTGGCATAAATTTTAACAGTATTATAATTGTAATGTACGCATTCTCATCATTTTCTTATATTACAGATTTCATGTTCTTTCTCTTTGACATTGTTCAAGTAAGAAAGTTTATAAAAGAAAGAGGAAAAGTTGGATCTTAAATTCAGAGCTAATGGACCAGAACTTACCTTTTGATGCCAACTTCGTTTTACATTACTAAAATGCGAATTAGAAAAAATCATTCAAAAATTTACAAACGTCTTAGAAATTTATTTCGAAATTTGATTTGAATAAACTGCGTTACTAAAAGATGAAAACCATGAAATAAATTTCGAAATTTTGTAGTAAAAAACACCATTAACAAGTAAATGAACTACCTTATTTATATGTATAACACACGACTAATTTAACATCATACACATAATACATATAGAACCCATTATTTCAAAAATGATGAAAGACATTTCGTGTATATAGATAGAAGATAGACATTTCGTATATTTCGATAGTCAATTTAATGGCGCCGAGAGAGTAGAGTAGAGAATATTGAGTTAGTACAATTTCCATTACATCACACCACCATAAAATATTAGTCACTTTAATTTCCGCCAGTGAGAGGTGAGTAATATTTCCAATGCTTCACACAAACAATCTGAGAGATTTTAATGATGAAAACTGAGCAAACAACATTGTCGACCTTTAGGCAGAAATATTTATTTGAAACGTGCACTAAAAACATGACGCTGAAGGATACCGAGACACTGGTAAAAATGTTTCCACGATGACCGGCCATCGTCGAAATCGTTAAAAATCTCCAACCATGCATCGTCAATACGAAAGACGGACCAAGCGGAAAGGAGATTCGGCGACAGAGGAAAAAACAAAGAAGCCATACCGACCGTGGTGACTGCGAGAACGAGATTGTGAAAGCAGACCGATTGATTGTTAGTGATTCAACTACTATGGTCATTAGTCCCGTACTTGTAATGCGTGTTTTTGCTCGGGAGGTGGCGGTGGTCTTCCCGCGCTGTATAGAGAGATCCGGCGCCGACCTAGGACCGACCGCGCAGTGGGACTGCATTGACATCAGTTGATGCCCTGATGATCTCCCAATCGGCTAGCGGGGTTTTCCCTAACCAGATATCTCCCACCAGTAGGGCACCGCCCCAACCAAGACAAGCTTTTAAGTTCTTGACCGCTCTCCCGGCACGTGAGTAATGCATGTTAGTGTGTGTAAGGAGTGAGGATAGAACAAGGAAAAGATAGAAAAGATCGTGTGCGGTCCGTGGCCTGCTTGTTAGGGTATTGCTCCGACATTCACCTGGTGTTGATCGAATTGATTGATTGATTGATTATTTTCGTGTTTCCGAGCTCGTCACTGCTGCTTTGGTCATTAGTCCCGTTAGTGTAGGGCATGTTTTTTTCTCGGAAGATGGCGGTGATCTTCCCTCGCTGGATGGTGAGATCCGGCGCCGACCTACCGTCGGTTAATGAGGTTTCCCCCTAACCAGGACTCTCCCACCAGCGGGGCACCGCCCCAGCCGGAACAAGCTCTAAGCCCCCGACCGGACTCCCGGAATATGTGGTAGTGTAGTGCATGTTAGTGTGAGTTTGTGTGTGTGTGTGTGTGTGTGTGTAAGGGGAGAGGATATGACAAGGAAGAGTTAGGAAAAATCGTGTGCGGTCTGTGCCCCATTTGTTAGGGTACTGCACCGGAATTCACCTGGTGTTAATCGGAGAAACCACTGAAAACTACCAATCAGAACTGCCGGAGGCTAGAATTCTCCTCCAGACAGCGACTGAATTCGACCTGACAAGCTAGTGTCGAAAATCCTGCTATCGTGGGTCTCAAACCAGGACCTTCCGGCAGCGAGACTTCAGTGCCATCAGAGGAAGCCCTGAGGCCCTCTCTCGGTGTGAAGGCAGGCAGAGCAGAGTGAGAGAGAGAGGCGGGGCCAGAGAGCAACACCGAAAAGCACGAGAGGCGGTCAGCAACTGGCTACTCGTAATTATACATCGCGCCTGTCGACTATGGCGAATTGTGGTGGGAGGGGGAGAGGGGAAGGGGTAGGGAGGGGAGAGGAGGGGAGGGGGAGGGGGAGAGCGTGGTGCAAGACCGGAGCGAGATAGGCGCGTCAGAGGCTTTGGCGCAAAGCCCTGGCGGACGCGGCCAACGCCCTAGGGAGAGAGACGCCGCTCTGTGACGTCCCGCAGCCAGCCACCGACGGAGCAGCCAGGGCCTGTCAACCGTTGGATCACAGGACAACACTACTGGGTGTGAGCGCGGGCGAGCTACAGTCGCTCTGTGGGCAACGTTCACCGAATTTGTAGAGAAACATTTGACGCAAAGCACTAAAGACTCTCCTTCTCATGTAGGCAAATTAAAAAAAAATGAACTCACTTCATTACATCACACTTACTTTAGATCACTATTTATATCAAGACATTTATTGTTATAATAATAATTATTATTATTATTGTTAATATTATCATTATTATTATTGGCATAGTTATTGGACGTGGTGTTACTTTAAGTTATTATTGTAGTTATTGTCATTAATAAGCTTCCTTGTACAGTAAATTAAAGTGAAATGAATTAGTGCAGAGTAGTCAAAGGAAAATAAGGACAAAAATGTTAATTTAGAGATAACTAGAAATTATGTAGAACTAAGTTGTTAACTTCTAATTCTGATTGTTTGTAATAGTTTTGTCATTATTTAAATTCTCATTATATTGGTAATGATGTTTGACACCGAGCATTAGCTCAAAGCGAACTTTAATAAATCTATGTACATTCATTCACTTTACTGGAAATATTTTCAGAGTTAACATGTAAATTGCTGTGTACTATCTCAAGAGTAATATATTATATTATTTATTTATTTTTATTTATTTTACGTCAAAACAATTAAAAACTGTGTGACGTGCTATGGGAAGAGATTAATTCTGTGCACGTTTTCGAAATTATGAGATCCCCACCCTAAGCCATATACTACTTGAATTTTTAATACAGAAAGAAAATGGGCGCTTCTTGGAATGATTGTTAAGACAATATTCGCTCCGATGGAATAAAATCTATTTTCAAGCGTGAATCGGCAATAAACCTGGGCTCTTATCCGTCATGTCCTTCGTCAAGGAATAATACTTCCTGCCGCGACAACATGGAGAACGATAATTTGAATAACTATATTTCCCACTGAATTCTAGAAGACGTGCACATCTGTGACGAGTGAATTTGGTTCCAGGTGGATCCAACAGGAATGTGGAGTTATGCCGGCTCCAGTGCCGTGACCAGCTGGTGAATGTTCCTTAGTTGGGAATAGCCCGATTGAGATGGTCCCTCAGATTCTCGTCTGGGGGAACTCGTAAATCGGGGGAGTTTGGTGATCAGGGGAGTATTGCAAACACTTCCTGTTGCTCTTGGAACCACGCACGTACACTGCGAGCTGTATGACACGTTGCATTTTCCTGGTGGTAGATGCTGTTTTGCTAAAGAAAAACGATCTGAATATAGGCGTGGACATGGCCACCAAGGATGACTGCATACTTTTGGTGATGCACTGTGTCTTTCATAATGACAAGATCACCCAGGGAACGTCACGAAAACATTCCCTACACCATCATGCTCCCTCCTCCAGCCTGGACCCGCACGGCTATTCTTGCAGGGTGATTGCGTTCAGACGTTTGACCCGAAAACGCCAACGACCATTTGCACGATGGAGCAGAAAACGTGATTCACCAGTAAAGACCACATGTCACCACTCAGTGGTCGGCACATTGTGTGTACTGGCGTGCATATTCGAGCCTTCGTCGCCGATGAACAACAGACAGGACGCCTGGGTGCATGAACCAGGGCGCCTGCTGCAGAGACCAATACGCAGCAACGTTTGCTGAATGACTTGGTAGCCCCTTGGTTCATCTGGACAGTCAGTTGCTTCACAGTGCATATCGGTAGCGGTAGCTTAGTGCATCAACTGATGTCACTGCAGTGCCTCTGACCGGGAGGTCCTAGGTTCCCACTCCCCACGGTTGCAGGATTTTCAACACTAGCTTTTCAGGTAGGTCGAATTGCGTCGAATTGCTCTATCTGGAGGAGAATTCTAGCAGCCGGCTGCTCTGATCGGTAGTTTTCCGTGGTTTCTCCGATCAACACCCGGCGAATGCCGGAGCAGTACCCTACCAAACGGGCCACGGACCGCGCGCGATCTTTCCTTCCTTTTCCTTGTCCTATCCTCTCCCTTTACACACACACACACACACACACACTAACATGCACTACACTACCACATATTCCGGAAGACCGGTGGGGAGTTTTGAGTTTGTCCCGGCTGGGGCGGTGCCCCGCTGGTGGAGAGTGTTGTTGGAAACCCACTAGCCGACGGTAGGTCGGCGCCAGATCTCGCCATCCAGCTGGGGAAGATCACCGCCATCTCCTGAGAAAAAACATGCACTACACTAACGGGACTAATGACCAAAGCAGTTGACGTGCCCGGAAACACGAAAAAATCATTCAATTAAATCCACAGTGCATGTATATTCCCTCGTACACATATCCGTAGCCGTCGTTCTCACCTATCATCAATGTCACGTGGTACACCATAGTTGCCTCGGTGCCGGTTTTGGATATCGCACTTTTGCTATGTCCGGCGTATTTTAACCATGGTGCCCTTGACCTGAAAGCCAATGATCATGTCCTTTTGGATTCGTCACGCTGTTACGCTTTATATACCCTCCTCTGTCAATGCTGCCACCTGCTAGGAGGTCAATGAAGCCACTTGCCTGTGAGGGGTTATTGCACATTCACGTAAAACGTTGGCGGTTGTCACATTAATGAGATTGGACTGAACAACAAACAACTGGATGATTTAATAAATAACACAAAACATTAAGAAGGAATGAATGTGCTACAGAAAATTACCGACTGGCTTTGGCAAATATGTTTATGCATTGCATATTTTAAAGAGAAAATAAACATGAAATAAAATATTAAGTCGTAAAGGTTAACAACTTAAGTCATATCTCGGTCGTTGGCTAAAAGACGGCAAAGATGTTTTCGTACAAAGCAACTATTTGTCGTGATGTTGAAAGTACGATTACATTACATTATATTCTTCGCCTCACCGTATACTTCCGTTTCTGTATTTTGGAAAGGAAATGAGAGCAAAGTCAAAGAAAGATGTTCATGCTTGCAGGAGCGCCGGACTTCCGAGGCAAACAGCTCGAGGAGGCACAGTTTTACATGCCTGCTCTGCAGATCTAAGATCTTCCACTTGAATAAGTTTCCGCAATTATGTATTTACTTCTATGCTTCTCACAGATCATCATAAATACCTTCAATATTTTTAAATAAAAAATTAAATGCCATATTCGTACGTACTTTATAGGTGTGGGTCATATGCAGACAAGTGACGAATGAAGGTAGTAATAAATGTAAGTATGGAGAAAAAAGTGTGTTACAATCAAGTTGTAAAAAACTAAAAATATAAATAAATGATGAAGATAAAATAAAAGTATAACATTTTGTACAAAACTGAGTTATCAACATTCCCTTCACAATCACCAATTAGTAAAAAATATAATATTATTACGTCTTCATTTCAATTCACATTTTTTTATTTTTTCTCAGAATTAAAATTTTTAATTGAATATTAGCTAAGGTTTAGTCAATAAACCAGGGGTTAACTATATTTAGTTCTCGATTCTACAATTTCATGCAACGTTGCTTACCACTGGCGAATCTCTCCTAAAACATTAATATTTTTTTAAAAAAATATATATTAAATGGACAGATAGACGTAGTGCGATCGACTGTCCGGTCGGTTATTACTATTCTGATTTTTCACTCTACCAATAACCATGACCATATATTACTTGGATGCAAATACTGACGAAATATTAATATTATTATTCTACTTTTTAAATGGAAAGTGTCATAAACTGCAAAATTAATTCGATGTTGTGTAACATACGGTAGACTGTGAATTTGACATGGATGGGGTGGGATATCATGCATAATAGCCTTGGGTTTCCATTGGATTTTGCTGCACTTCTGTTTACGAAGAGCGTACTGCATTACTGACATTTGTGAAATACTACTAAATACCTACTGAAATAACCCATTACATATTCCCTACATATTTTATTACAATTTTAAAACTCAAGAATTGGGAAGAGGAGGCGGAAGTGAATGCAGATGAAGTCTAAACCTTAATCTCAAGATGTTAACCTCATAGGAAATTAATATTTTACTTCCCCTGAACGTTTTACAGCATTTCGAAATAAATGTCACAATCTTCTGGACCATGTAGGAGGGTCAAAAATGATTACTTTTGTCAATGAATAAACAATGGGATATTTCATTTAACAGTATGTGTTATTTACTCCTGATTGATCATCAATGGTGTATAGGTGTAATACTGGAGGTGTCACCTCCAGTTATAAAAACTTGCTCTATATTTATGCGACTAATGACCTGATCAGTTGACGCGCCCAGAATCACTAATCAATCATTCAATCTGCGTTTTTCCAGACTACCAACATGAATGGTTTGAGTATGTCTTGCACCTCGTAGTTTATAATACTTTAAGAGTCTCCTAAACATTAAATATTCGTTACTTCAAGAAATGAGGTTGCATTAAATAGCAACCAGTAGACACAGCCAGATAAATGCACTAGTGCAGTCGGTGATGTGAATTTAGGGTAAGGGTCGATGGCGAGGTCCAAGTCCGGCCACAAAGCCAGCGGGCCGGAAAAGAGGCGGCGAGATGGGATGTGGCAAAAGGGCGGCAGCAGATAGGAGATCCCGCCCGACGGCTGAAAGGGGAATCGGACGCGAGGGAAACCGCAGGGCCAACGGGGTGAAAGGCCACGGGCGCCGCCGGCGAAACGTCGAGCTATCTAAGCCGAGTCCGTGCATCAAGCGAGTTTTAGGCACGAACGAAACAGCCGGAGGCAAAGGTGTGGTGAATAAACAAATGGGCGTGCAAAAGAAGGAAAAAGAACGTAAAAAGCGGTGGCTCAAGCAGAGTGAGATTGAATGGAGACGGTGACAGAAGAGAAGTCGGGAAGTTGTAAGTGAAGGAGGTGGTGGCGGCGGAGAAGGCTATGTTGCTAGTGGCGTTGGCTGTTGGAACGGGGTCGGCTACGTTGGCAATCGTTAATGATAGATTGTGAAATATACTCCTGATTTGTGTTAATTTCCACAACTGAGGCAATTCGGATATAAATTATGGAGTCAGACATTTTGAGCAAAAATAGATTTCTTGGCTTTAAGAGTGATAGGTATATTGCAAGAAGGTTCAAAAATAGACTATAAATCTTGTGTTAAACACAGGAGCGTACAGAGAAAAACAAGGACCTAGGGCAGTTGATCACGGAAGCCCTTAATTTTAAACAAAAATTTACATTCTCTACTAACTCATAAACACAATTCATTTCTGCATGCATCAGACGTAAAAAAAGCGTTAAATTTAGATTAATAATTTAAATTAATAAATATAATGTCTCATTTCTTTTGAAATAAAAAAAACAATTAAGTCGGGGCTTGGAGTAAGTTTCCCCAGTTCTCCATACCATTCTGGTCACCCCTGATACTTAAATCAAATTTCATTTTTCATTTAAATTCTCATCATTGTTATATACGCCCGAAAACATCAAATGTAATTATGTAAAAGTAAAATCAAAAATAGTTCAGTAGAAGAGCAGATCTCATGGCCTGAGCCTCCCCTCAAATAACGGCAACAGGTGCCTCTACAGAACTTGGCGCGAAATGTGGACCATTTTCAATTAAGTAATGTCTTGAACTTCCCAGTCTTGGAATGTCCTGTGAGTTTAGCAAAGTTCTTAAATTTATTTTATTTATTCATTATTATTATTATTATTATTATTATTATTATTATTATTATTATTTCCTATTTTCTGCAGATATACACAGGTGCCGGGGTTCTTAAAATCATGCAAAGCAACAATGCTTTGCATGTAAAGTGGAACAAGAATATATTTTGTTTTTTGTATCGGTCAAGTCAGACATTAGGAATTTACGGACTATATTTGCTGTTCCCAATAATGCGGCTTTTTTAATTGTCCGTATATGCTTTTCAGTGAATTCTAACTTCTTCGCGATCTCTGCCATCTCCTTGGTGGCCAATCCATTCGCTGAAACCACTACTGAAGCACTCCCACGCGCGCAATCCATACATGTCTTCAATCGCCAGGGTGTTGGTTGCTGTTGTTGTTGCTGCTGTTGTTGTATAATATATATATTAATTCATAAAACTACAATTCTACTACACTTACAATAGCTGCAGCTAGCACAGCAGACAGTGCAGCTAGCTGCATGCGCGCAGGCAGTGCATAGCGTGCTGTGCGTTGCTGTTGCTGCCTGCTGCGCTGCTGCTGCTGCTGCGCTGCTGCTGCTGCTGCTGCTGCCAGCGCGCTGCTGCTGCTGCTGCTGCTGCTGCTGCTGCTGGCTGCTGCTGTGCTGCTGGCGCTGTTGGCGCTGCGCTGCGCTGCTGCGCGTCCCAGCTGCGTGCTGCTGCTGCGCTGCTGCCGCTGCTGCTGCTGGTGCTGCTGTGCCGCGCCGCGTGCTGGCGCTGCTGCTGCTGGCTGCTGGCTGCTGCTGCTGCTGCGTGCTGCTGCTGGCTGCTGGCGCTGCTGTGCTGCTGCCCTGCTGCTGCTGCTGCTGCTGCTGCTGCTGCTGCTGCAAGCTGCTGCTGCAGTTGCTGCGCCGCTGCTCATGGCGCAGCTGCAGCGCTGCGCTGCTGCGCTGCTGCTGCGCTGCGCTGCTGCTGCTGCTGCTGTTGCTGCTGCTGCTGCGTGCTGCTGCTGCTGCTGCTGCTGCCGTTGCTGCTGCTGCTGCTGCAGCTGCGAGCTGTGCTCTGTGCTGCTGCTGCTAGCTGCTGCAGCAGCGCAGCACGCATGCTTTGCAGCAGCAGTGCAGCAGCAGGCAGCTTGTTGAGCGCATGCAGCTGCATGCAGCAAGCTGCGCAGCAGCAGCAGCAGCAGCAGCGCTGCGCAGGCAGGCAGGCAGCAGCGCTGCAGCAGCAGCAGCGCAGCAGCGCGCGGCAGCAGCAGCGCAGCAGCAGCAGCGCAGCAGCGCAGCAGCAGCAGCAGCGCGCGCAGCGCAGCAGCATGTAGCTGCAGGCGCGCAGGCGTGCCAGCAGCAGCAGCCAGCAGCGCAGCGCCACAGCAGGCAGCAGCAGCAGTGCTATCAGCAGCAGCAGCTGCTGCAGCGCAGCATGCTACAGCAGCAGCAGCAGCAGCTAGCATTGTTGCTGTCTGCTAGTCTGCGCTGTTGCAGCTTGCAGCGTGCGTTGTTGCGTCTGCAGTGCTGCTGTCTGCTGCTGCTAGCTGTTGCTGCTGCTGCTGCTGCGTTGCGCAGCAGCCGCTGCAGCTGCGTGCGCTGCGCTGCTTGCTTGCTGCTGCTGCTGCAGCTGCGCAGCAGCAGCGCAGCTGCGCATGCGCAGCGCTGCGCTGCAGCGCGCAGCAGCAGCAGCAGCAGGTTCAGCTGCGCTCCCGTGCGCGCGCTGCTGCTGCAGCGCTGCTGCGCTGCGCTTGCTGCTGCGCTGCGCAGCTGCGTGCTGCAGCAGCTAGCAGCAGCAGCAGCAGCAGCAGGCTGCTGCTGCTGCTGCTGCTGCTGCTGCTTGTTGCGCTCCCTTAGCAGCGGCTGGCGCAGCGTTGGGCTGCTGCAGCAGCGTGCAGCAGCAGCAGCAGCAGCGCAGTTGCAGCTGCTGCTGCTGCTGCGCGCTGCAGCAGCAGCAGCATGCTGCAGCAGCGCTGCTGCGCTGCAGCGCGCAGCAGCGCAGCAGCAGCGTCGCAGCAGCTGCAGCAGCGCGCAGCGCAGCTGGCAGCAGCAGCGGGCAGCAGCGCTGCGCAGCGCTTGTGTTGCGCAGTCAGCAGCAGCAG
>CAXIVR010000014.1:13736356-13938856 GCA_964035755.1 Teleogryllus oceanicus
CGAAAGGTTTCGAATGTGACGACAGTCTTCATGAATCTGATAGCTTAGGGGTTCTCTGTGTTAGCCCTGAATAATATTCATTAGGTAAACGCATGGTCACCTCGCTTCTTGCTTTATAGCGAGGCTTCGTTTAAAATTTGTGCTGTCTTAAACAGCTGGCGACCGTACCTTGTCATTTGTAATTGTTACATTTCCCAAGTCACGAGGTTAGCCAAGTTTGAAATATAACACCACCTGGTCATGGGCCATACGTGCTCAAAAGTTGTGGAACTCCTCATCACTGAATATCGTCGTTATATCCTCAAGATCCAAACAATGCAATATATTGAGAACATTAGTCTGGGTACAATATTTTACATTTATCTCAGATCTCAGCGTCAAATTTTGACGGGTTCTCACTAGTCGTGTTTAAATTATCCACTTTGGGATTATTAAACGAAATTCAATCATTACTTCATGTCTCACTGAAAGAATAGCCACAAAAATGAAATAAAAATTTCGTTTTCTTACCTCTGAACAATGAAATATCTTTTAACAAAAACTCAGCAGAAGTTTGAAACACCAACACAGGAAGCAAAGAGAATCCTCAGATGTAAAAGATCTACTTTCAGTACCAACCTCTCAACCCAAATTTTCCGCTGTATACTAAATTTCTCAGTTCTCACTGTCTCACTGTATCTTCTTCTCCCCTATATTTCATAGAGCCATGAATGCGGAAGCGTTACGAACGAATACGTCCGTTTAACTCCTTATATTTCCACGTGTGAAATACTTTTTTTTTTCACGGTAAGAAGATAATTTCCTTCACAACCGTCATTTTAATGGACGTTAAAAAATGACCTACTTCACGTGCGGATACAAAGCTAAGAATCATCCTTTTTATACAGCTGGAGAAAAAAACACCTTTTTGTATATGAAGGACCGTGGAAAAATAGGAAAGCCACGGCGCAGTATGCAAAGAAGTATGAGGAAGAACGGCAGTCTCTCATGAGTATCCTCGGTTTTTTAATAGATGGCGTGACCGGTAGCGGTAGCTCAGTGCATCAACTGATGTCACTGCAGCGCCTCTAACAGGGGAGTCCTAGGTTCGAGTCCTGACGGTGGCAGGATTTTCGACACTAGCTTTTCAGCAAGGTCGAATTCAGCTGCTGTCTGGAGGAGAATTCTAGCGACCGGCTGCTCTGATCGGTAGTTTTCTGTGGTTTCTCCGATCAAAACCAGGCGAATGCCGGAGCAGTACCCTACCAAACGGGCCACGGACCGCGCGCGATCTGTCCTTCCTCTTCCTTGCCCTCTCTTCTCCTCTTACACACACACACACACACACACACACACAACACACACACTTACACTAACATTCACTACACTACCACATATTCCGGGCGACCGGTCGGGAGCTTAGAGCTTGTCCCGACTGGGGCGGTGCCCCGCAGGTGGGAGAGTCCTGGTTAGGGGGAAACTCTACTAGCCGACGATAGGTCGGCGCCGGATCTTGCCATCGAGCGGGGGAAGATCACCGCCATTTCCCGAGAAAAAAACATGTACTACACGAACGGGACTAATGACCGAAACAGTTGACGCGCCCGGAAACACGAAAAAATCAGTCAATCAATAGATGGCGTGACACCTTTAGATACTGGAAAATCTACGAAATATTCCAAGAGGAGCCGTGCGGTTTGAGTTTTCAAAGAAATGTTTGAGAAAGTAGCGTAAGTTGCAATACAATTGTGAGAACCCTCCGAAGTCGTGAGAAATACTTGTAAGTCCGTGCGCTGTTGTGGTGGCAGCAGCTGAAGATGGTTAGAGGGGTATCGGGCGTGCAGCGGCCTCCTTAACGCGTGCGCCCGCCCCCGCCGCCCCCTCCGCGGCGTCTGCTCTTCCTCACCTGCGCCGCGCCGCGCGCTGTTTATTTGTGCGTTTGCGTTTCGAGGGAAGGAAGTTTATAACCGGCGGCGGCGGCGCGCGCGCGGGCGCAAGAATGGCGTTTTTCCCTGTGAGCCGCTTCTGTAAACGAGAGTATCCACGGCGCGCGGACGCGGGGGCGGAGGCCGAACACAGGCAGAGAGGCTGGCGAAGGCGAGGCGGTGGGGCGACTTGGCGGAGGCGGAGACTGTGGCGGAGGCGAGACTGGCGGAGGCGAGACTGCGGAGGCGAAGACTGGCGGAGGCGAAGACTGGCGGAGGCGAAGACTGGCGGAGGCGAAGACTGGCGGAGGCGAAGACTGGCGGAGGCGAAGACTGGCGGAGGCGAAGACTGGCGGAGGCGAAGACTGGCGGAGGCGAAGACTGGCGGAGGCGAAGACTGGCGGAGGCGAAGACTGGCGGAGGCGAAGACTGGCGGAGGCGAAGACTGGCGGAGGCGAAGACTGGCGGAGGCGAAGACTGGCGGAGGCGAAGACTGGCGGAAGCCGAACCGAGACAAAGAGGCTGGCGGAGGCCATGGCGGCAGTGGGGCTAGAGGCGAAGGCGGTGACGAAGGCGAAAGCGGCCGCGGTGGCGGGGGGGGGGGGGAGACGACGGTGAAGAGAAGGCGGAGGCGGCAGTTGTAGCAGAGGCGGTGGAGGCCGAATCAGAGGGGCTGGCGAGGGCGGAGGCGAAGGTGACAGCTGGGGGCGGCGAGTGCAGAGACGAAGGCGGATGCGGCAGCGGTGACGGAGTCGGAGTCGAAGGCGGAGTCGAAGGCGGAGTCGAAGTCGGAGTCGAAGTCGGAGGTCGAAGTCGAAGTCGGAGTCGAAGTCGGAGTCGAAGTCGGAGTCGAAGTCGGAGTCGAAGTCGGAGTCGAAGTCGGAGTCGAAGTCGGAGTCGAAGTCGAGTCGAGTCGAGTCGAAGTCGCGAGTCGAAGTCGGAGTCGAAGTCGGAGTCGAAGTCGGAGTCGAAGGCGGATGCGGCAGCGGTGACGGAGTCGGAGTCGAAGTCGGAGTCGAAGTCGGAGTCGAAGTCGGAGTCGAAGTCGGAGTCGAAGTCGGAGTCGAAGTCGGAGCTCGAAGTCGGAGTCGAAGTCGGAGTCGAAGTCGGAGTCGAAGTCGGAGTCGAAGTCGGAGTCGAAGTCGGAGTCGAAGTCGGAGTCGAAGTCGGAGTCGAAGTCGGAGTCGAAGTCGGAGTCGAAGTCGGAGTCGAAGTCGGAGTCGAAGTCGGAGTCGAAGTCGGAGTCGAAGTCGGAGTCGAAGTCGGAGTCGAGTCGGAAGTCGAGTCGGAGTCGAAGTCGGAGTCGAGAAGTCGGAGTCGAAGTCGAGTCGAAGTCTGGAGTCGAAGTCGGAGTCGAAGTCGGAGTCGAAGTCGGAGTCGAAGTCGGAGTCGAAGTCGGTCGAAGTCGGAGTCGAGTCGGAGTCGAAGTCAGTGAGTCGAAGTCGGAGTCGAAGTCGGAGTCGAAGTCGGAGTCGAAGTCGAGTCGAAGTCGGAGTCGAGTCGGAGTCGAAGTCGGAGTCGAAGTCGGAGTCGAAGTCGGAGTCGAAGTCGGAGTCGAAGTCGGAGTCGAAGTCGGAGTCGAAGTCGGAGTCGAAGTCGGAGTCGAAGTCGGAGTCGAAGTCGGAGTCGAAGTCGGAGTCGAAGTCGGAGTCGAAGTCGGAGTCGAAGTCGGAGTCGAAGTCGGAGTCGAAGTCGGAGTCGAAGGCGGAGTCGAAGGCGGAGTCGAAGGCGGAGTCTCCTCGCCACAGAGGCAGAGGGACTGGCGAGGGCGGAGGTGGCTTCGGAAGCGATCTGGCAACGAGACATGACTTCGCCTGTGCTTCTACAATATTACCCACTTCTCACAATTAATTCTACGTAATATAACACTATTTTATCCTGAACAAAAAATTCGAAAATGAGTAACTTGACTGTATGATATCGCGGTCAGCAACGAGTTACTTCACACGAGTTACTTCTCATTGACCCAACTCCTATATATATGGGAATGTATCCAATCCGTAAAAATATTTTCCCGGTTTGGGATTTCAACTTAAACACGTAGTACATTTCTGCGTTCAACGCGCTTATCATTGACACTCTCAGAATGTGTATATACTTCAGCTGAAAAAAGAATTCCAAAGAATTTGTGTTCCCGTAAGTTGAACTTAATATCTTAGAGAAGAAGAAGAACAATTAGAAAGTATTATTAGATTGTAATTGAAATGATTGAAGGCGTTGTCATTGTCAACAATACTACTGTATAATTGAAAAATTATTTTTAAAAAAAAAATGTTAACTACAACTCACCACTAAACCAATATTATTAGATTGTATCTTCAAAAATGCTTCTGAAGAAAACCTCTCAAAACCGTAGTCTAAAGTCTATCACTCACTGGTTAAGAATAACAAATAAAGTAATCCCTTGTAGAACACCAATAAATTAAATACTTTTTCAAAAGCAGTCTTCAGAAACAGTGCATTAATATATACGGTTGCACGGTATAACATTTATTTCCATGCCAAGAGTATCGAAAGCGTTTCTCTTCCAACATGCAACACGTGAATATCAAATACTAAATTGCAGACAGCTTATTCCTTGGAGCCTTGCTGTCGCATGATTTAAAATCGGTGTTGTGAATGATCTAAAATGTGAAGAATTAATTAACAATACGGATCATTTATTCAAATCACAATTTGCTTTGGTAATAACAATATAATAATAATAACAATAGCCAATGCGGGTATCCGAGATTGCTAAGGAAGTAATGCGGTGGCGATCTTGAACCAAAGGATCGCGGTTTCCAGTCCCGCCTCGGGCATGGTTGTGCTTACGGGTGTCTTTATATGTTTGTGATTGCCAATATCATCCTTCGTCATCATCATTTTCATACCTTATCCCCCAGGACTAACAACCTTGGCGCGTAAAAAATGACTCGGCTTAAAAATGCTGATCCCCGCCCTCAATAAAGTTACGTTTATACCACCGCAAATATGACCCACAGATACTAAAAATCCATTGTTACCCCAAAATCGATTGCCTGACAAAAACGTCTGCGATTCCGTCCGTTAGTGGCAGTCGCTAGTGCCTAAACCATTATTTTATTATTATTATTATTATTATTATTATTATTATTATTATTATTATTAATATTTTATTTTTACAGATCATACATAATTCAGTACATATAACACTTTACATATGTATTGATGGCTTACATTCTAAATTACCTAAAATTAAACTAAAAACTGATTCGGGCGAGGAAATCTTTTCCAGACACCTCTAATAACAATCTATTTCGGCAAATTTGGTTAGGAATGCCTGGAATGGATATCTATTTTTTAATCTGGTTCTATGAGGAGTTTTCGGAGTCTGAAATTGTCTAGGTGTGGAATTTGAGGTATGGAGTGATAGAACTGGGTTGAGAGATATGTCATATGGTGTTGTATGGAGTCAATTTGAAACTTTTTGTGGAGCTGTGACTTTGAGACAAACCAAGGAGCATTTGTGATAGTTCTAGGAAACTGGTTTTGGAGTATTTGGAGCTTGATTAGGTTTGTTCTTGCAGCGGAGATCCAAACTGGACAGGCGTAAAGGAGGAGTGGTCTAATGATACTTTTATAGATGGATATGGCGGTTGGGAGTGGGAGGTGTGAAGATCGATTAATGATGGGTTTTAGTTGGTGTATCTTATTTTTTGCTTGCTGTATTTTACTGTTGATGTGTTGGTTCCAGTTCAGTTTAGTATCCATGTTCAGACCGAGATATTTGACGGTACTTCTAAACAATTCAGACGATTTTCTCCAAAATTGATCTTCCCCGAGCGATCTGCTCGAACTCGAGGCCCTATTTAAGAATACTCTGCCTCAGGCCTGAACCTCATTTTCAAAATTTTCTCGAAGAGACTCTTTTTTTTTTGAGAGCAAAGTATCTATAAAAATGGGCTACTTCGAAATTTCTTCGAATTCTGAGTTTTCGAAAATTGCAACTGTTCCAAAAAGTTTCTTTTTACATCTAACATATTGAAGATAGATGGATAGGAATGTAGAAATAACCACCGAGAACCACTTCCGTCTGAAAGAATTCTGTTCTTCAAAGTTTAATCATTAAATGAGATCATGTATTATTATGCAAAAAATACACACATTTTGATAACTTTGCCTCAAATAAAGGTATTTTTAAGAACAAGATTTTCTCGGATGGCATTAATTCTATTCATTTTAAGTATTAAAATGTTGTGTCAGACTGTAAAATAGGACAATAGGAAGAAGTGATAACAAACATAAGGCCTACTAACTTTCAACAAAAGTAAAAATCATGAAATTTGAGTAGAGACCTCAAACTTCTTACTGAACCAAAACCCTTAGTGTTATTAGTGTACTATTTGCGATATATATGTGTGTTAAAATTGAGTCGAAAGTTACTGATTGACAAGGTTCGGTAGTAGTTTTTGAAATGCGTATTTTATGTACATTTTGTTTTTGAAAAACGGAATTCTTGAGTTTCGGAGGCATATATTTTAGAGACGTATTTAAATACATAAAGTAAATTATTTAAAAAAAAATTTCAAATACAGACGAAGAAGAAGATAGTTTAAAACAAGGATAGTTTCTTTTTGATTCTGCTAGTAAAAGTACCCTTTTGAAACAAAAATAAAAGCTCCTTTCAACTATTGAATTTGGATTCTCTTCATTTTTAAACGATAATTCTAAATAATTTAAAAAACTGGATAATTATCTGGCAATAAAAAAGAGTTAACCTTCATTAACAGGAACTCGCTCAACACGAATTTTGCCGTAACACGAACAAAACGTCTCTCCCGGCAAGAGATTACGGTAGTACGGACATTTATAATATTCGGATACCACGATTTTTGTTACACGAACTCCGATTACTTTTGTTCCTTGGAATTCTTGTTGAGGGTTTACTGTAACACTAGTTTATGTTCATCTACGCCATGACTGTTTCTATTTGCAGGCTTTATACATTCACCAACTTGGGGTTTATTGTATGTTTTGTTTGAATAATTAGTCGTTTAAAAACGAAATTTCTTTGTGTTAGACATATTTTTGATATCATTTTATATTTGAAAATGTTTATACATATTGTTACAACACATTACAATAGTTATTGTTCAGAAATTTGAATGACTGTCAATTACCAATTTACTGTAATTCACAATTACAATATGTTGTTACAATAAAAAATATACAATCAAAACTGTCATACATTTCAAAATTTAAAATTTTAAATTAAATGTTACTATGCGCACGTTTTGTCGAACTTTCCTTTTGCATGTAATGGTAGTAGAGCTTAGGATGAGTTTCTATTTTGTTAACAATACAGAAAAATAAAATCTGTTCGTTCCTTTACCGTTAAAAATAAGGTTTCTATAATTTGGCAACGAAAATACCTAGTTTTTGGAATGTTAATCTCTCGCTTTCTTAAATTTATTATTATTGTTACTATTATTTTTCATCTTTCAAATAGTAATAGTTAAATCGTTGGGAAGGGATTCTGAAACTCAAGAAAGCGTGCGCAGATGATTTTCTCCCCCATACGTCACATACAGTTTTTGACTAAATAAATAAATAAATTATTTTTGCGAAGTATTTTAATACAAATTTTATAGTAGTTTGCCCAACCCTCCTGATTGATTGCAGTTTTGAAATTTCAACGTGGGCTTTATTTGCACTGGCTTTGACGTGTGTTCCTTGCCTTTTGACCTGAGGGTAAATTGGGCGCTGCCTTCTCGCGTTCACATCCTCTCCAACCCCTCACGGCGCCGCCCCTACCCCTCCCCCTCCCCCTCCCCGACGCCGTGGGTGCGTTCTCGGGCGTAGCGGAAGCGATAAATAAGCGCCCCGAGATCTTCTCTTCAAATTATAATTAAGATGGATTGGGGTCACCTGCCTTCGACACACACTTTGCAGTTTACCTTCCCATTGTCGCATCACAATTCAAGCCATTGAGACCATTCTTTGTAGGTTGCGTTTGGCAAAATACTTTAAATTTAGTATTTAAATACTTCGACAAAATGAATTCGAAACAATTAATTTTCATCATGATGTAGTTGCACTGCCGTCTTCCAATGTTACATCTCCATCCCAACTTTTCTTTATATTATGAAACACGTCAAATTGTTTGTCGATTGTTATGCCACCTTTTCATTTCAACTAAATAGACATGCGACACCTTTTAATAGTTCTTCACTCTAGACGAGAAAAAAGTTTCTTAAAAGCTCTTGGAGCCACTTTTAAGACATCTTCGAGAATACGAGATTTCATCTTGAGTACCTCCTCCCCCCCCCAAAAAAAAAATTTTAAAACCTGCAGGGACTCGAGTGAATTGAGACGACCGAGGAATATCAATTCTGGACAAAATCGTCGAGAAATGTTAAGGCGCTAGAGTTGGCCACGTACGGGAGGAGAGACAGACGTTTTGCCATACACCAATTCTTGGGCATCAAGGACCCACAAAAGAGAGATTCACAATGTGTAATGTTCTACATTTAGAAACAAGATTTATTAACTTTTTGAATCCAGGGACCCACAATACGAGTTTTTGTTTCGAAAAAAAATCGCCTTATTTTTGCGGTAGCATTTAAATATTTTATCTTTAGTGCGTAAGTATGTAGTAAGGCGAGGAAATAAAACACTTCTCTCTATATTCTAATTATCGTTTCCATGTTGTTGCGGCAGGAAGTATTATTCCTTGATGAAGGACATGCTGGATAAGAATCCAAAATTTGTTGCTTATATATCCTTGAAAATAGATTTTATTACATGAGAGCATTTTTTTTTAATTCAAAATTCATGTAGTATATGACTTAGTGTAGTGATCACAGAATTTTGAAAAACTGCACAGAATTTGCTTCTCCCCATAGCACGTCATACGCAGTTTTAACTGCCTTTTGACGTAAAATAAAATAAAAACTAAACAGTGTAGACAGGAGAGGGAATCGTGCGATCATTGCTTTTTGAAGCGTCAATAATACATAATTATACACAATAATTCTATTATTATAAAGAAAGTAAAATTAAGATACAGTTTTAACAGTTTATTTAAATGAACAATTTCTTTTAAAATATTGAAGGAAATATAATTTAAATTCTTAATGCATACAAATTGCGATATGCTCGTGTTGATGCATCCTTGCGTCAATGTGTTGCCTGGGCATGAAGTGGCGGAAGCACGTTTCGGCTGCACTGATATCGTCGATGATATCCCGCGTCGGGAAGTTTGACTTAGAGGAATGTCGGATCAGCTGAAACAATAAACTCTCCAGAGCCTTCCTAGGGAAAGCCAGTCACAGTCGTGCTGCTCGCTCAGTGCAGAGGTATGACACGATTGTAATGTGTACTAGGATTGATTGATTGATTGATTTTTTTCGTCTTTCCGGGCCCGCCAACTGCTTTGGTCATTACTCCCGTAAGTGTAATGCATTTTTTTTCTCGGGAGATGACGGTGATCTTCCCCCGCTGGATGGCGAGATCCGGCGCCGACCTACCGTCGCATAGCGGGGTTTCCCCGAAACCAGGACTCTCCCATCAGCGGGGCACCGCTCCAGCCCCGACAAGCTCTAAGCTCCCGACCGGTCTCCGGGATTATGTGGTGCTGTAGTGCATGTTAGTGTAAGTGTGTGTAGGTGGAGAGGATAGGACAAGGTAGAGGAAGGATAGATGCACTATAAAATTCACAGGAAAATTTGTATAAATTTTGTGTATAAATTGTAATGAAAGATATTTCAGAAGTTAATTTAAATTGTTTTTTTCATTTCACTTCTCGGGGAATATCTCGTGTAGTTGGAGGCAGCAGCAGAGATCTCTTTCGACGGCTGGCAATCGAACTGGCGAGCGATGTCTGTTGCATCTCGAGCGCCCGTCTGCCCGGCGTCCGTCTGTCGACGCTGTGGCCGGGCGGGGCGGGGGCGGGTCGGCGGCGGGCGCGCGAGTCATCGCCTTCCTAACAACGCCCCCGCCAGCGGCGCGGCGGCGGAGGCTCCGACAATCCACATCGGCGCCACAAACAACGCCGTCGCCAGTCCCCGCGCTAGCCACAGGCAGACCGGGCGATATTATCCGCATTATATTATACCGGACTATAGTATACCGGACTATAGTATACCGGACTATAGTATACCGGACTATAGTATACCGGACTATAGTATACCGGACTATAGTATACCGGACTATAGTATACCGGACTATAGTATACCGGGCTATAGTATACCGGGCTATAGTATACCGGACTATAGTATACCGGACTATAGTGGACCGGGCTATAGTGGACCGGACTATAATATAACGGACTGCATTATAGTGATACCGGACTATATTATAGTGATGCCGCACTAGTTATACCGGACTATATTATAGTTATACCGCACTATATTATAGTTATACCGAACTATATTATAGTTATATCGCACTGTATTATAGTTATATCGGATTGTATTATAGAGATAGAAAATTTTACCAAAACATCGATACATCGAAGTTTCGCTAAAGGATTTTCGATGTCGATGAAAACGTCGACGAAAAAACATCGATCTTTAAAACATCGGGGTTTTAATTATAGACTAATAAACAACCTATTTTCCTATCCATTTTTAATTGCTGTACGTAAAAGGGATATATTTTATTGTTTGGTTATCAGCATGGTAGTAGTATGTTTAAAAAAATTATTATCGAATGTAAAGAATAAAATTAACAATAAATAACATCGTGTTTCGCTACTTTACCCTTACGTCACTTCCATTCATATACCATCGAAGTAAAACCACCTAAAATTCCTTCAGATTGCACAAACAAAATGTGCTGCGTGATAAAAAGAATGAAGTAAAACAACGATATTGCTGTGGATCGCTGCTACTCTACAACGTGCCTAAACCGCTTTATTTTAAAACAAAATTAAAAACTAAAATTAAAAAGACATCGATTTTTTTGCAACAAAATATTGATGTGAAGAAAACATCGAAAGCAAAATATGGATGTTAATATATCGATGTTTCTGGTGGAAAACATCGATGCTTTTTGCCATCCCTTCCCTGGGCCCTGCCAGTCAAGTAGTAGAGTCAGTAAAAAATTGAAAAAGAAATTAAAACTCGAGAAAATCGTTATCATAATTTTATAAGTCGGGGCACAATAGTCTGTTATTTCATACACCTTTCAATTAACTTTTTAGCGTAAATAGTTATAGTCATTACATATAAGATTGGAATCTACGAAATGAAATATGAAATATGTCAGACAATTCATAAAATTATACAATATTTTTTAAAATACTTTTACTTAAAACTATTATTTAAAATATAATTCCCAAAACTTTTTTTTTTAAATTTAATTTTAATTTTTTGATGTAGAAAAACGTTTCAGCATTGCCCTGAACTCAAAATTGTTTAGTTCCGGCACTGACGGTCGCAATCACCGAGACAATCCTAATCCAAGAATTTGTTGTTTTTCATTTTATTTATTACTAATTTATAGCAATCGTCGAGACAATCCTTATCCCAGTACTTGTTTTTTTTCATTTTATTTATGACTAATTTTAGTATGTTTTTATAATTTAAATATTCAGTAAATCGGTTCATGATGATGAACATGAAGACATTAAACCTTTACAGAGTATCAGTTGCGTAATTAGTTGGATCGGAAAGGCATGTCAATGGTGTAATATCTGTTGCATCGTTCAAGACTTGTGCTATTATCTCGAAGATTGATGGCCAGGGTGTTTATGTATTTGTTCTGGCGCACTTGGTATTTGAAGTTGCGTAGTATTATATTTGGAATTTGTAGATCTTGCTGTATGGTGTTGTTGGATAAGTACGAAGGTGCATTGATGATTTGACGGATACCTTTTTTTATTGAAATCTGGAAAGAATCTCGATATCTGCTTTACTTGCAGTACTCTACAGCTGGATTTCGTAGCCCTATATTGGTCGGATTGCTGCTATGTAGAGGAGTACTTTATTTTACGGAGACAAATAAGAACAGCGCTAATTATTCATGTAATCTGATTTAAAAAAATAATGTTGCTTCTGTTTTGTTGGAATGTGTTGTTTCCATCTTAGACATTGGTCGAGGTCGAATGCCAAGTATTTTACCGATATTACTTGTTGAGGGTGCACATCGTTCAGTTTCACTTTAGGACACTTGCAAAGCGTGAAAGTATAGTGTTTGGATTTTGAGGCATTTCCTTGTAAGCAGCACCGTCTTAACTGCCGCTGTAGATGTTTTTGTAGTTTGTTTATGCTTGGTTTAAGTCTTCGTGTGAAGCCAATATTGCGGTAACGTTGGTGAAACTTGCCACAGTAGTGAAATCGTAGTTTGGTAGGTCACTGGTATGTATTGAGTACAGAATAGTAGCGAGAACATTACCTTGGGGGACACCAAATTTAATAAGACAAAATGAAGAATATTCTTCCTTATATTGACTTATAAGTAGTGATAAAAGAGGTATTGTAACAGTTCACGAATTCACTTTCGTGAAATACTTCGCTGTCCACCCAAATCAAGATAACAACTGAAATGCACAGTGTTTGGCACCACCAGAACTATGCTGGTGGTGTAATGAAAAGATAGGCGTAGTAGGTTCGATATCTCGATCGACCTGAACGCGCCGCTTCAACGGTTCACAATATTGCCCCATTTCATCGGAGGCATCTTGAAGAACAGGACGCTTTCGTTAACAGAGGAGACGAAAGTTCTGGAATCTATTTCAATCTGTTGAAAAACCACATCAGAAAGGCTCTAAATACGAGATAATTATTCTATCTACAGTATTGTTTCTTGTGATAAATTATTCGTGATATTTTGAGAAGAAAATATATGAAATGTATGATGTGAAAGATGTAATCACGAGCAATGCGTTACGCTCAAAATACATTTTTCTCTTTCAGTCCCTTTCTTTATTCTTGATTTTTGTACTTTTCAATTCTCGTTTTTTGCATACCATTATTCCAACCACCTAAATAAACGGTAGAGGGTATGGTATTTCTTAAAAAAAACAAATTGGAGCCGACATACGACTCCAGTTCCTCCTACACGTTTGGAAACGACACGTGATGCAGGCGTTTCTACGTACTGCTGGATAGCTGGTCTGCATCTTCCGGTGCGAGGCACCGGGGGCGGTAGCTCAGTGCATCAACTGATGTCACTGCAGCGCCTATGACCGGGAGGTCCTAGGTTCGAGTTCTGACGGCAGCAGGACTTTCGACACTAGCTTTTCAGCTAGGTCGAATTCAGTCGCTTTGTAGAGGAAAATTCTAGCGATCGGCTGCTCTGATCGGTAGTTTTCCTGCTCTGATCGGTAGTTTTCCGTGGTTTCTCCGATCAACACCAGGCGAATGCGGGAGCAGTACCCTACCAAACGGGCCACGGACCGCGCGTGATCATTCCTTCCTCTTCCTTGTCGTATCCTCTCCCCTTACATACACTTACACTAACATGCACTACAGTATCACATATTCCGGGAGACCGGTCGGGAGCTTAGAGGTTGTCCCACCTGGGGCGGTGCCCTGCTGGTGGGAGAGTCCTGGTTAGGGGGGAAACCCCACTAGCCGATGGGAGGTCGGCGCCAGATCCCGCCATCCAGGGGGGGAAGATGACCGCCATCTCCCGAGAAAACATGCACTACACTAACGGGACTGACGACCAAAGCAGTTGACGCGCCCGGAAACACGAAAACATCAATCAATCAATCAAACCGGTGCGAAGCAAAGCTGAATTACCCACCACGAAAACGAAATTGGAAAGAACGGCGCCAGAAGACGTGATATTCGAGAAGAGGTGCGGCTCACGAGCTGCCACAATTATTCACTGAAGTATTTTTTTAAAAATAAATTCTGTGGTGGCAGCGGAGATTTTGTGGTACTCCATGATAAACTATCTGGGTTCAATGGGGTATAAACTTATGAACAATAAAATAATTATTTAAAATTAGTACTTGCCCCCAAAAAACATAGATTAAACACATAAGTTCATGGAAAGTCGTCAAAGTATGACGCCATTTTGTTCGCAGGCTGTACGAATGCAGACTGCGGGAAGGTAAGGGAGGAAATGAAAGGATGTTAAAACTAGTCAATTAATAAATGTATGATGGGGCTGGATTTTACTATGGATTGTTCATTGAGGCATAAAAGGTTGGGATTTTTGCATAATTTTAAGATTTCTAAATTTTCCAAAATATTTAATTTGGTACCTTTTATTTTCGAAATGTAGAATGTGGAAATTAGTATCAGGGTCGAAAGAGTGGTTATTTTGAATAAGGTGGTCGGCAAATGTGGAATGATCTTGTTTCAGTCTCCAAGATCTGAGGTGTTCCTCTAGCCTACAGGAAAACGTCCTACACTCGCACTCACACTCACACACTCACATTCACACACTCATATTCACACACTCACACTCATACTCACACACTCACACTCATACTCACACACTCACACTCATACTCACACACTCACACTCACTCATACTCACACACTCACACACACTCATATTCTCACACACACTCACACACACACACACACACACACTCACACACACTCACACACACCGCAGGGGTCGGCGGCACGCAGGCACCGCAGGGCAGACAACGGCACAATTTGATCTAGCAAGTGCCGCAAATCCTGTCACCCATCGGGACTCGAACCTAGGACCTTGCGGCCAGAGGCGCTGCAGACATCAACTGATCCCCTGAGCATACTAATCCAGACGCAAGACGGTTTTGGTCCAGGGATGGGACGGCGCCGCCGAGTGCGTTTGCGCTTGCGATGAGGGGGTGTGGCGGCGGAGGGGGGGCTGGGGCCACTGACAGGTGGGCGTGCGAGGAGAGGCCAGGCGCCGCGCGCGGCCGCTGCTCTCTGCTGACAGCCTCATCACCTCCTTATTCTCATCTTAAAGAACCAGCAACAAGTCTGCGCAACGTGTTGCAACGAGGTATCATCCACACTCCAACATATCGGTATCATAAACTTAGCTGGAACGTAATCTCACTGATCTGAAAATGTGCGTCGCTTCTTTAACTTTACTCTCGAATATCATTTATGAAAATTAAATAGTGTACCGTACAAGTACTCTCGAGTGCTCCCACCCTCTTTCCTATTTTTCCATTTCTATATTAAGCCTGTAATATAACTTTTTCTTCAAGACCCATTTATCCCCCGACACCTCTTCTATGTGTCTCCTTGTAATTGATAACAATACAATATCCTCTTGTCAATACAAACTAATTTTATTTAACTTGATTACCGAGTAGAGAGGTACACTCGTGTTATTCAGTATCGTGTTATAACAAGAAATTAGTTTAATTTCTCATTCAGTTGCAGATTCTGCACGTCTCTGAGCAGGTGGAGTAATATCGAGAAACGCCCGTCCAAGAAAATTGTAATAGAATGTTCAGGAAGATCTTATCCTGTAGATTACGGTGTAAGGAACCTTTATTTGAGGCCTTAGGCCTCATCATTTTAGTTTTTCAGGCCCTAGAATGCTTTGTTTAAGAGTTATTTACCGATGTAGATTTAAAAAAATAAAAAATGCTGCAATGCATTGCGGGTTGCATTTGACACGAATATTTTAATTTTCGAGGATTTTTAAACAAATCCTTCATATTTTAAAGTCTAAGTACAATTCGCCATGTCTCTGTGAAATTCTCTTTCTTTGGAAACATCGTTTATAAAGATTGGTTGGGTGTGAGAGCCGCAAAAGGTATGTATTTTACTGAAGTGATATACAAGGAGGCGATTCAGTTTTCTAATATAAATTTTTCTTACTGTACTGTTTTACGATCATTGTGTAATTTCTCTGCTGATAGCAGTAGCTCGTAAAACAATGATTCCTTTCATCTCCATTCAGTCACCTTATTACATACGAGGCCTTACGAAAATACAGGGTATTCATGAGTGGTAATCATAGGAAAGTACATAGTAATTTACTATAAAAATTTTACGAACAAAACTAGTGAGTTGTATTCCGTATTTTATGCTCTTTAGTGTTCTCGCTTTTGAATTGCATTTGAACCTGATTTGTTTTTCTGGATAATTATTCTTCAATTATCTTTTTTCTGAAGCGCCTGACAATGATTTTGATTTTTCTCATTAAGTTGCATACAAATTGTTTTAAAAAAGGGCCACTGGAAACATACATAACGTTTTTATGTTGCATCGTCTTCTTCAGAAGATTAGTGTAAGTTTTAGTGTATAATCGAGTTGATAGGGCATAAAAGTTCCCGATCAGAAATACTATTGAGTAGATTTAAAGATCGCAATATTTTAACTGATAATGAGCTTCCTACAAATATTGCTCAAAAATACATGAAACAATGTATGACCATCATAAGAGACTGTAATAAGTGAACCATTGATAGTCTAGAATTACATAATATATAAAATAATAATCCTAAAAATCTCGGTCACCCTGAGGGGCCGACCTACCACTCTTCCCAATATTTTCAAGTTCAGCCAATAGTTTTATTCTAATTCCATCGTTTTCTTACTAAAGAGACGGCCAGTGCAACACACTACAACGATCGCCGCGATCTTCCTAGTTGCCGACGTGACAGTTCACTCCCATCGAGAAATTTAAATTCGAGAAAATATACCACGTAAGTAATACCTCAATCGAAATTTCAAAGATTTGTTGATTTTTTAATTAGTTGTGTCATTTATACTCTAAAGTCAGTATTAGTATATTTAAAAAAACATTAGGCATGCAGACAGACAGACAGAGGCAGTGAGACAGAGTCAGACATACAGATAGGGATAGACATACAGAGACAGACATGGAGAAAGACATGGAGGGGCCGAGACGGAGAGAGAGAGAGAGAGAGAGAGAGAGAGAGAGAGAGAGAGACTCAGAGAGAGACAGAGACTCAGAGAGAGAGAGACTCAGAGAGAGAGACAGACTCAGAGAGTGGGAGAGAGAGAAATAGAGAGAGAGAGGGAGACAAAGAGAGACTGAGAGGGAGACAGAGAGACTGAGAGGGAGACACAGAGAGAGACTGAGAGGGAGACACACAGAGAGACTGAGAGGGAGAAACAGAGAGAGACTGAGAGGGAGACAGAGACTGAGACAAAGGGAGACAGAGGAGAGACAGAAAGGGAGACTGAGAGGGAAGACAGAAAGAGACAGAGAGGGAGACAGAGAAGAAGACAGAGAGACAGAGAGGGAGGCAGAGGAGACAGAGGGGAGACACGGGGAGAAGAGACTGACAGACAGAAACAGAAAGAAACAGAGAAACGAGAGTCGGGAGGGGAGAAGGAGAAGGAGGGAGGGGGATGAATATGGAGAACAGGACTACCTCTGCCGGGTTCCACTAATATTGTAATAAAATTAAATGGTTGAGAGAGACCTATGCGATGTTCGGCGAACTCGATGTAGTTCTTTACTTGCAGAGGCCCACAGGGGAGCAGTATGTTCTGGAAGGTATTTTAAGAGCAGAAAAGTAGCTCGTAAGAGGACGGGTAAAACCTCAGCCCAGCCCCGACTGAAGAGAACAGGAAAGTAACTAGAACGAGATTGTCTGTTGCACTAGTACTTCATTGTAAACGCGAAGCACTGAATTCATTTCGTCGCGTCAGTTTTGATGGGTTATCCTTAGTCACAAATAAAAGATTGTTAACTGAATTCGTAGTAAGTTTGAGATCGTTCGTTTTTCGATATTGGTCGTTAGAGTATTATTATGTTGAGTCGTTGTTGTTGTTATTATTATTATTATTATTATTATCATTATTATTATAATTATTATGACTTATGCACTCATTCACCTACCACAGATGACATTGTGGCTAGGCTCACTCATACGGCTCAAGCAAGTAACGAGCAAGATCGTCATTTACTTCCAGGACCTCTAACACTACATATCAGACACATCAGTGACAGTTTTTCTGACAATGTGACAGGTGTCTACAATGACTGCTTTTTGTACTGTTCCTAGTATATGCTTTATATTCAATTTTTGCAGATGTTTGATGAGGAATTTTGGTATTCTTCCGGTTGTAGAAATTGTCAGGGGACGGATCTGAACCTTTTTTTACTTTCCAAATCTTCTTTATCTCATCTGCTAGCTCTTGGTATTTTGTGACTTTGTTCGTGTATGCGGAGCGGAGATTATGTGACAGTGGTACTGTAATGTGACAGTGGTACTGTCGATGATGGTGACGTCCTTCTTGATTTTATTTAGCACCATAATGTCTGGTCTATTTGCAGTGATGGTCTTATCTGTTCTAATCTCCCTATCCCAACACATCTTCATGGATTCATTTTTCCAAGACGGCGGGAGGGTGGTACTGATAGTATGGTACGTTTTCCACACTAAGGTGTTCTTTAACAGCCAGAGATTGGTGAACGATTTTTGCAAAGTTGTTGTGTCGTCGCAGGTATTACGTTCCAGCAAGAATTTTACATGCCCCATGATGATGATGATGCTGATGATGATGATGATGATGATGATTATTATTATTATTATTATTTTATTATTATTATTATTATTATTATTATTGCGCCAGATGCCAGAGATCATTTTAGTATCGTGAAAATTCCGTGGCACTACGACGTGGGGAGGGCGTTAGTGCAGCCAAGCGCCGTGCCCATTGTGCGACGGCAGCGCTGTCCCGCCGCCGACGGCCGCGCGCGGAATTGACCGCGCGAGGCAACAAACAGCGCGCGGCCGAGTGACAACCCACGAAATATTAACCCCCGCGCTTATTTTCGCGGTTGAGCTGCATTACAAATGACTCCGTTTGAAGTTCCTTAAATAGACTGAGCAGGAGTAAAAGCTTTGCGGAGTCCACGCGCAGACGGGAACACGGTGCACAGAATTCGTGTAATGGAAACTCACAGTTTATTACACATTCTTACTGAACTAGGTGAGGTAGCTTATGCGGTAAATATGTGCTCAGACACACATTCAGAGTACAATTCTTACAAATAACTAGAAAATGAATAGCTACTCTACACCGATTTATTTTAACTTTTCTCATACGAGCAGTTTCACACATAATTTCCAGTGCGTAAAAGAGCTTGCCTGAATAACTATGAACAAAATAATTATTGATGTGAAAATACCTATAATTCAACAAATTTGTTGCATAAATTTATCCCTTCTAAACAAAAACTAGTGCTGCAACTTTCTCGCATGATTTCTAATTTGAGCATTTATCAAAAATTTAAATAGTTCAATGAAAATAAGACCAGCAGCATTATTTAAGCGTAATTCGTGGAAAGATATTAAAGAAAAAATATGGACCTGTTTCTGAAACTTAAAAATTACATTAAATTCATGCACAAGGTTGCCTACGCGAAAAGAACCCCTTTTTTTTCCACGAACTTGTACATAGTCTTTTTTGAATATGTGATTTGTAGAACAGTTTCATTTAGAACTGAAGTTCTAGTATTCAGAACTATCTTCAGTATTCAGAAACGATCGTTCAACTGGCGTAGATGAACGTACACTAATGTTATGAGTAGAGCTCGGATATGTAGAAACTAAGAAGGTCGAAAATAGGCAGCTAAATAGACACTTAGAAGCTTAAAAATAGGCAGGGAAATAGGCTTTATAGTTGACAATAGGTAGGAACTTAGGAAGTAGAAACTTAAAAAGAGGCTGGGAAATGGGCATTATGGTAGAATAATATTAAAATGTATACGTAATACATATGGGTATGCGTACTACATAAAAGATGAACACAATTCATTAAAAACAAAACGAATTTCTTCGATTGTCAGACCATATTGCGGAGTTAGATAATATTTCCTGAGAGTTAACTCGTATTGAATTTTATATTTTGTTGGTTAAAGTGGTTAAATATTTGATTTTATAGTTTTGAAAATGGAATGTTTGCGGCATGTCACAAGTTGTTGAAATTCTTTCTCGTCTTCGTATTTTGACTGTACTAGCTGAAGAGTGTCTGAATAATGTTTCTCATTTTTTTCGCATTTTTTGCATGAGTTGCAGTGTTTTTATGTTGTGAGAAATATTTTTTGCACAGTTTACCACCTTTTCACAACACCGGCAAAAAATACATTTCCAGTCCGCCATGAATCTTCTCCATAAATTCACTCTTCTAGCAATGCACTTCTTGAAATTTTCTGTTTTGACAATGTAGCAAGCACAGGAACAGCAAATATACTGATCTGGTATGCACCAAAGTTCGAAACCAATACAAAATAATCGAAGAAAACTCCGCATATCTTGCGTAATTCTACTTTCTAAAAGCGAAAGAAGTTGGGAGCGATATTTTGAAGAGAATTGTATTCATGGTAAGGAACAGATAGCTCACTTATCATTGAAAATATCGAAAAGCCCAGAGCAATTTCCTGTCCTCTGGAGCGCCCTGACAGACTTCGGCGAAGTAGGTAAGGTAACCCGCACCGTGTCAAATTCTTATACATCTATAAACGGTGTCCCTGCCCGACACGTTACAGGCTAGAACACACAGGGCATAGAGCTCCTCAATTGGAGGACGCCCTGACATATTTTACGCGGTTGTTACTTGTGTGGTAAAATATTACTCATCAGTGATTTCTCAAAACATGATTGTAGAAAACAAAATAGAGTGAACAAAAATATTAAAACTGCGGAACATTCAATACAGGTATTGAATGCACTTACAGAGTCTTAGAGTTCGATTAGGCAATTATTTATAACATATGCATTTATAGGCAATATAAAACGCTCGCAAAAGGTAAAGGCAGCTCGGCAAAGCTCTGAGGTAAACATTGATAATGGGGTACACCCCTCAAAATACATTAAATAAATAAAATATGCATAAAGGTCATTATCCGGACTCCATTTATAAGAAAGAAAAACACATTTTTTGTTGTTGGATAATTGTTCAGCATTTTAAATGATTTATTTATAATTAGAAAATAAAGAAAATTCCACAGCTGAAAGAGACTTTTATTTTTGTTTCAATGAGGTTCATTCATTAGCGGATACAAATAAAAAGAAACTATCCTCATTATCTGCATCTGTATTTGAAGAATTTTAAGTATTTTCTTTTTAAAATACACATTTTATGTATTTAAATACATCTCTGAAATACATGTTCAAAAAATTCAAAAATACAGTTATTCAAATACAAAATGTATTTGAAATAGGTATTTCAGAGAGAGAGAGAGAGAGAGAGAGAGAGAGACGAGAGAGAGACAACGAGAGAGAGAAAGATACGAGAGAGAAAGATACAACGAGAGAGAGAAAGATACAACGAGAGAGAGACAACGAGAGAGAGACAACGAGAGAGAGAGACAACGAGAGAGAGAGACAACGAGAGAGAGAGACAACGAGAGAGAGAGACAACGAGATAGAGAGAGACAACGAGAGAGAGAGAGACAACGAGAGAGAGAGAGAGAAGAGAGAGAAAGACAACGAGAGAGAGAGAAGAGAACGAGAGAGAGAGAGAGACAACGAGAGAGAGAGAGAGACAACGAGAGAGAGAGACAACGAGAGACAGAGAGAGACAACGAGAGAGGAGAGAGAGACAACGAGAGACGGAGAGAGAAGATTGAGGGATGGAGAAAGAGGGAGAAAGGAAGAGAGAAAGAGAGAGAAAGGCTGCGGAGCAATCACCCACCCACGCGGAGCCTCTGCGCGGTGCACTTGTCTGCAGACCTTCTGTCTCAGTCTGTTCGGAAAAGCAAACAGCGCGGCGGGCGCGGGGGCGGCGGGGGCGGAGGCGCGCGGGCGCTGCGCTGGCGCTGCGCTGATCTGGGCAGCTCCGCTCCACTCCACTTCGCTCCGCGCCGGACACCAGTAACACTGCATGAACGCATTCTTCATCTGAGACCTCACCAAACAGTACAGAATTTGCTGTGCATAGTAAGACAATCGTGGATGCAATCGACTGATGTCTTTCAAAATAATTAAAGAGAAATCGAAAATGTTATTATTTTTTCTTACAGAAAACTAGCTGAATGTGACGTTGCTGACACTTTAAAATGTGATGATAACGAAGTCAAACGATGGTGTACGTCTGTGTGATGATTTCAAAAGGACTGCAACTGAAGGTTGAAGAGTATCCCAAACCCAAACCCGAAGATTTATTTCATACGCTAGCTGGGGGCCAACAATTCACGAAGATTCACTTGAAAGATGCCTACTTCCAGGTACCGTTAGACGAAGAAGCAAAGAAGACTTTGGTAGTAAATACGCCACTAGATTTATTCCAATTCAATCGTTCGCCTTTCGGAGTGGCTTCTGCAAAATAGATTTTTCAGAGAGGTTTGGAGCAGATTACGGCAAAAGTTAGGAGTTATATAAACTGTTTGAATGATATCATTTTGACAGGAAAATAGAAAAAAAAACATGGGGCAAATTTGGGAAAGTTTAATAGTGCTGAAAGACAGCGGTTTAAAAGTGATTTGGAAAAAATGGGATTTGTTCACGAAGCAAGTGTCATTTTTGGAGCGCAGACTACATGGGCAGGGAATTGCTTTCAAGCAACAGTATGTTGAGGCAATGAAAAATTTAGCCCCGCTTCAATTTGAAACAATTATAAGCATTAATTTTAAAAATCAATAATTAAAATAAATTAATAATAATACATTATAAAATAATATAAAATAATATAAAATAATACATTATGAGATGAGTGGTAATAGTAACATTTTATTTTGCAATTAGGAAATTTTGCGACACAAGGCCTATAGCCCGAATAGGGCAATGCAAAAATAAAAATAAAATCGCTTTTCTCACGTTGTCAAGCACTACTTTTAGACAATCTTACTGGCTTTCCTTTCATTTTAATTCAAATATGCAATTCATTAATTAGGTACCAATTAACAGTAAGATCAGGTGCGGCTGCTCGGACGAAATTATTTTTTTCTTTTTGCTTTCACAGATCAACTGAACACGTGAGCATCGTTTCACTTTTAGAACTAGCGTAAGAATTGAATTTTTGGCACGCTATGCATGTTCTGAAAGAGCCCTTTACTAGTGGCTGTCTAGAAACAATTCCCTCAATCTGCGCCACTTAATGTGCTGAACAGAAAAGAGGTAAAGTTCAGATAGACAGAAGAGTGTGATAAAGCTCTTCAACGATTAAAAGCAGACATTATCAGTGCTACGTAATTGAACTAATTTGTCCCTAGTATGATTATTTCTGTAGCAACATATTCGCCGGGTGGTGGGTTTCTTGTGTGCTTTAATATAAAGAGGAAAATGTAGCTAAGATACCTACAGCGTTCGCATATAAAACACTGAACAAACACCAAAAGAATTATTTCATAATTGAAAAGGAAGCTTTGACAATAGGTTTTGGAATAACATTTTATGAAAATTTGCATGGGTCAAAATTTCCCATAATTTCGGACCATAAACAATTAATACACCTAATTCATATTGGTAAATGCTTCTAGAGGGTAGGGTAAAAACTGAAGGGATTGGGCTTGGTTTTTTGTTAGACTACAACTATCAAACTAGCTACAGCGGTATCAAGGTTCCCGGGTCATCACGGTTGTTCACTTGGAATCTGACGAGTCAGAAGAGGAATTACATTAACTGCGGCAACCATAGCAGCAACAACTGCCAAAACGGAAGAATTGAGAAGTGTGCGAGAATTAATCGGGAAAGATTGACCACCACGATTGTTATGAAGTAATGTCAAGTGGTGTAATAAAAAAGATAGACTCTCTGTAAAATCAGGAGTGATATTGTTGGATATGAACAATGTGCTTTAGTGGATTTTTATTTTCTTTCTTTGTTTCCGGTTCAGCAAATAGTGCGTTTCAGGAAGTTGAACTGGTACATGATATGAACATTTTGGATTTTTATCCTAATTTTTGCTTCTTTTATTTTATCTAACTGTAAACTTGACCTGATGGCGACTATACGTATTTTTTTATTATTTTACATGTATTTTTAACGAGATTTTGCCTTAAAATGCTTTTAAATCATGCTTTTTTGTTATGTTTTTGTCCATAGACCTGAGTTGAAATGTCTGTGGAGATCGAAAATAGTCTTTAGGGAAACGGGAACGATTATTATTCTTGGATTTTGCAAGGTTCAAAATAGGGGTGAAAGGTAGGAACGTAGTTTAAACGAAAATGATCCTGGTTAGGGGGAAGCCCCACTAGCAGACGGTAGGTCGGCGCCGAATCTCGCCATCAGCGGGGGAAGATCACCGCCATCTCCTGAGAAAAAACATGCACGACACTAACGGGACTAATGACCCGAGCAGTTGACGCGCCCGGAAACACGAAAAAATCAAGCAATCAATCAATAGAGTCTGAGCAGGATCTTCACTTCGTAGACTTGTCCCCAGAATAGCTGTAGATGCCGCCGGAGGTTTTGGTAGGTCTTTTGACTCCAGTAGTGGCAGCTGGGTAGGAGGTAGTGTAGGAGTAGTTTCCCCAAAGAGGAGAAAGCTAACAAGTACTAGAAAGCGTGAGCCATTTTGTAACACCTGTGGTTCTTTGCAAATGAAACAACCCACCTGTCTGAGCCGTAACCAGCATAGCTCATCTTTGCATAGGACGAAGCACGATCATTACCGGACAAAAGGCTGGTTTATTGCAAAATAGGTTTATGAAAAGTACACAACAGTGATTGCTGCCAGGGAAGATGAGGATCGGATGAGGGACGCAATTATTAGCGAGGACGATAGATCGGCACTTTACCCGATTTTTCCCTTCACGGACTTGGCTGATCCTTCAAGTTCTTCCTTATGAACTTTTAATTTTTTTATCTGGCAAAGTAAAAATTAAATTTTTAGTTACCTAACATAATTCAATCAAATGCTAAAAAATAAAATTTTATGCAGGATTTTACTAAAACTTTATTGAAAACGAAACAACATAATTTAAATTTAGTAAAATACAAGTACATACACTCATCTCTTGCACCTTAATTGAATACTTTATTTCATCATCTTCATTGGAGACTATTGATCCAGACTGTATCCTTTCCTTTAGAGAAATTTATGTATATGTTTGCAATATACTATTGCTGTTGCTGGGATTCAAAACCTTTTGGGTGAAAAATTATTTGTTCGTATTACAAGTGATGAAAGGTTTTTTCTAAGATAATATCTACATGGGTTGGAAGGTAACTTCAAAAACTTTACTGTCACAATAATATATTTACAGATTACAATAACATGCATTGTTTTTCGGCTTTCATTTTCAGATTATGATTCAACTTTACAAAATTGCGTCTGCTTACCTAGCCTGTGACGAACAACGTTATTGCCATACAACTCTTCTCTTATTCTTCCACACGATGTCCCAAGAACACAGGACACAGGGGACAGGACAATGGAGTATGTATGCGAGGACTCAACAACGATTCACAGGCATTTTAAGACTCTTGACACACTTAATATACTCTCACACGTTTACCAAATCATCCACAAATGACATCTTTGATGATAACTGCATTCAAAATTTTCCAAGTTGTAAATAATTATAATTTTGCAGAAACCTTCCCGAAAAATGATCGGTGAAATTTCTTTTAATAGTATTGTTTAACAAAACATGTAACAAAGATGCTACGTCTCAGTGCAACTGAAATATCAAATAGATCTCCCTAGGAAGAAAGAAGTAAATAGAAAACCTTTCAAGACAAAAAGGTTAAAGTAAGAAAACTAGACATTGCTGTGTGGCAGCACTGTTTACAAACACATCAATAGCTGTATTTAGACGTCAATCTTGAAGAATTTAAATGCTCCATTAAAAGTTTATTGTTTTTGAGGAATTAAACAACTGCGTGCCACTTCGTAAAAAATGATTGCAAAATACACTAATATTTGGAGCCGGTAACAAATAATTCACACCCCAAAGTGAAATGAAAAACCTAATATTGAAGACAAAAAATTGCAAATATTTCGTTTATGCAATTCCAAATGTTCATGAAACTGCAAAAATGTGCACTTTTTCCTCGTGACAAGAGACGTTCTCCGCTCGTGACCTGGTCGTCCTGATAAGAGCTTCGAAGCCAATCGGAAACCTCAAAGCCATTCGGAAGCTTCGAAGCCACTCGGAAGCCTCGAACCCCGTCCGCCTGAAGCTTCGAAGCCAATCGGAAACCTCAAAGCCACTCGGAAGCCTCGAAGCCACTCGGAAGCCTCGAAGCCACTCGGAAGCCTCGAAGCCACTCGGAAGCCTCGAAGCCACTGGGACGCCTCGAAGACACTCGGAATGCCTCGAAGACACTCGGAATGCGGCGACGGCCCCCGAGTGGGGGTTTGGGACTAGATGGGCGCGTGGCGTGGACGCGGGCGTGGGCGTGGGCGTGGCGCCTAGAGCTGCTCCTGCTTGAGCTCGAGCGCCCACACGTGCTGCGGCCAGCCGGTGCGCCCCTTGCTCCTGCGCTGCTCGCCGCCGCCTCCGCCGCCGTCGCCACCGGCCTGCAACACCAACACCCAGCACTCAAGACAAGCTGCTCTCAGTGGTTCATTAGTGTAGTGAATGTTTATTATGTCTGGTGGTGGCAGTGCTCTTTCTATGAGATCCGGAGCCGACCTACTCGCCTCGTTGGTCTCCTCCTCCTCATCTCCCCCAGCAAGGCACCGCCTTGGTCTCCCGACATATTTAGTAGTTAGTGGTGGATATTTAAGGGAGGACAGGCGTCCCATCAAAGCTGAGTAACAACACATGTGCGTATATATATATATATATATATATATATATATATATATATATATATATATATATATATATATATATATATATATATGTTATATATATATATATATATATATATATAATATTTATATTGAAAACTAGCGGAGCTACAGCATTTCATACTTTCTTGCGTTATAGAAAAGAGTTCAGTAAAATTGAAATATTGCAATTTCTGCGCTACTAACACCTCAGCTATTGCTTGAGAACGTCCAATTCAACCAAGAAGCGAGGAATTCACTGTTGCCAGCGCAGCGTTGACATTCGCTTGGGGAATAATATCCGTTCTTTGAAAAAAAAAAAAAAAAAAAACTTATTTCCATCTGTATTCAGATTACAACTTGTTCATCGGTTAGTTATAGTTCATCATACACACTTGATAAATAACTCTAATACTAATTTAATTATACTAATTTACTATTATACTAATACTAATTTAATATTCTACGATTTGCAATATTAAATTAATTTATTAACGCCTTTTGTTTATAGTGACCGCCTCAAACGAAGCGCAGGAAAAGTAGTATGTTCTTTAGATCAACCACAGTGAAATACGCCCAAAAAATACTTTAAATGAAAGTACAATTCCTGTTTTTCAAGACGGTAAGAAACTATTTGACTCTTACCGGCCAAATTTGTAGATAAAAGAAGTTTAAATCAGTACAGGCTCTTATAGAAAAAACTTTCGAGAGCATAGTTTTCATTAAGTTATCGAAGAAGTTATAAGATTAATGTACCTTTTTCTTTTATTCAATACGTAGTAAATTTTTTTATGGATTCAGATGATCTTTTTTTAAATGTAACATACCTCACCGAACATTCGGAGGAGTAAATTATAAAACACTGTTGAGAAATTCATCGCAAACGGACGTACTGGCTCTCGCCTTACATGATTGTGAGGGTCGCTGGCCTTGCTTAAAAGATTATGACTTGCGGGATTTTAAAAACCAATCAAAACTATTTGACCCAAACATGTAAATAAATACATTGCAGGTTCAGTTTGTAATTTGACACATTTATTACAATATTATTTGAAATGGCAATGCGCATCTACATCCAACTTAATCCTATGCCAGAAACCGTTGCTTGAAATATGTGTTTCTATAACAGTACAAAGGAATTTTTCCGAGTTGAACCGAATTAACCAATCTCCCTGTCAGTGATATCCCAGTCATACACGTTTTACACACATACATACGTACATACAGACATGCATACATACACAGTCTTATATAGGCCGCAAGTGAATGACTTAAAAACTTTCAAAACCAAACCCAAAATTTGCAATGTTCTCGCGGCCATTCAATTCATTTGATTTACGGGATTTACACATGCATCTATCCCGGAGCTTCTATTTTCTCACAGAAAGCCAAAATGAAAAAGAGAGTGACTTATGAAGTTTTAAAATAACCGATTCAATTAAGAGCCACTAATCAGAGGAATAATGAGAATGTATGGCTCGCTGTTGTAATTCTACTCCCGAGGCGAGGTCGAGCACCAGCGAGCGGCGTGGCGAGATGGACGGACGGACGGACGGACGGACGGACGGACGGACGGACGGACGGACGGACGGACGGACGGACGGACGGACTTTTTCCTACAATCGCTTTTTCGGTATAATGGACGCACTAGACGGGTAATCTGACTACAACAACGTGTTTGATTGATTGATTTCTTGTTTCCGGGCGCGTCAACTGCTTCGGTCATTAGTCCCGTTAGTGTAGTGCATGTTTTTCTCGGGAGATGGCGGTGATCTTCCCCCGCTGGATGGCGAGATCCGGCGCCGACCTACCGTCGGCTAGAGGGGATTCCCCCTAACCAGGACTCTCCCACCAACGGGGCACTGCCCCAGCCGAGACCTCTAAGCTCCGGTCTTCCGAAATATGTGGTGGTGTAGTGCGTGTCAGAGTAAGTGTGTGTGTAAAGGGAGAGGATAGGACAAGGAAGAGGAAGGAAAGATCGCGCGCGGTCCGTGGCCCGTTTGTAAGGGTACTGCTCCGGCATTCGCCTGGTGTTGATCGGAGAAACCAGGGAAAACTACCGATCAGAGCAGCCGGCCGTTAGAATTCTCCTCCAGACAGCGACGAAATTCGACCTTGCTGAAAAGCTAGTGTCGAAAATCCTGCCGCCGTCAGGACTGGAACCTAGGACCTCCCGGTCCGAGGCGCTGCAGTGACATCAGTTGATGCACTGAGCTACCGCTCCCGGTGACAACGTGTTAGAGGAAGCAATTTATTACTTGTAGGAATAATATTTATTCACTTCTTCGTTACTAGGGCTGGGCAATAGTTTATCAGTTGCAAAATCGCCATTTTCCCCCGCACCATCACTATACTTTCTTTTTTTTTTATTTCTTCTCGTTCGACATTTCTGTCTCTCGAGGAGTTTGATAATAGTACATATACCTATAACATTTTGGATATGGCCATCCATAGCAAGGAGTATTCATTCCTACTCGTGAATATGATCTATTTTTGAAGGGTGTTCAGGCTTTAAGGTTTTGTATACTATACTTTCTCTACATTGCGTGAACAGTTCGCGAGATATTAAAAATGATACAAATGGATAAATGTAGCCGCTTTCAAAGAAGTATACTATATATTTAATGCCCTATTTGTGAGTGTGTTTATCGAATAAACAGATAGAAGCAATTTTTAGCGTCGTTAAGAAGACGAAATAAGAAATCCGTCGTTTGGCTACTGCGTTCTGTTCGTTCCGAGAATCAATTCGCTCTCTGAACGCTCGCTTGACCCGCTAGTGAGCGTGTAGCGTGAGGGGAAATGACGTCAGCCCAAAATGTGTCGTGGTTTTTGCTCTCATGCGATACTTCATATTAGTTTCGGTTGCGTCAGATGCTTAAGTAATCGTCTGAAAAGAATCCGGTTTAGCAAAACAGTTCTCGCTGATAAAGGGCATTATTCATATTATGCTAGTTGAATGTTGAGATATAATTTCTAAATACTGCCAGTTGGAATAGCAGTGGTATGTAGGATCATTACCACTCGATATTTTCGGGGCATATCTCGTCCAGCAGCTATGATCGTATTGGTATTCCATTCCTAATCATTCTGGGCGGTTTAAAAATAGAATATTCTCTGAACAAAAATTCTCTGAATTTTAGAGATTTGCGCATGTTTAAATGGCAAAATTTGAGTTCTCTTGTTTTTTTTTTCTAGAATTTTATATCCAGAAAAAGCGTGGCATTTCTTACAATACTTTACGTAGTACTCTATTCGTCGAGTTAAACACTGTGTTGAATAGTCCAATATTTATGATCCGTAGTGAAGTGGACATGTCACGTTTTAAATGTTTGCTCCTCATATAGTGTGTATAGTGTATATAGTGTGTATAATGTATATAGTGTGTATAATGTATATAGTGTGTATAATGTATATAGTGTGTATGGTGTATATAGTGTGTATAATGTATATAGTGTATATAATGTATATAGTGTATGTAGTGTATATAGTGTGTATATTGTATATAGTCTATATAGTGTATATAGTTTATATAGTATTTTTCTGGTTGGAGACACTTCTGCGACAATAATATATTACGTAACATATGGTGCGAGAAAGTGTGTGCCATTGAGCACCACGCATGTTCTCTGCACATTTTGTTCAAATTATTAGTATTTTTTTCGATGTATCGTTTAACTTTCGCATCTTTTGAGTTATAATCACTGCAACTATGAAAATAACTCAAATACATAAGACGCAATCGGGAAAGGCCTGCAGCACAACGACAGGATTCTCACTTCAGAAGCCTGACCGCTTGGATTTTCCCGGAAGTAAATAGCCAACACAAAAACTCAACATCTTGAATGTGAATCATTAAATGTGATTGAGTATGTACAGTTAAAAGCACATCTGCTCCACTAAGGTTTTGAAACTTTGTGAAGTGACTGATAGCGGGCAGCGGCGGTGGCAAGCAGCCTTTGCTGCGTCTCTTTCCGCCCGAGTGTGTATAGACGCTCTCCTCTGCGCAGACGTTTATGCGTCGGCAAACGCAGTGCAGAGCGCAGCACCGGCGGGGGCACAGACACGTCACGAACCACGTGACCACAACACTGGCACTTCGTTTGAAAAGCCAGACCAGACGACGCTGGCCGCCATGCAAGTGCTAGTGAGAAATATTTTGAAAGTGGCTTAAAGTGACAAGTTTCAACAGTGGCACCAACCAACAATAACACCATCAAGGTGTTGTTAAAATAAAAGAAGAAATATTTTTAAAAAAATGCTTCATGTATGTTTTTTTTTTAAATTCGTTGCGACGTTGTTGATGCAACGCGTCTCTTAACCTTTGTTGGGCGTTGAGCGGTTTCTTCTGGAGTAATCCTCCGTTACTGAGCATACTATACTCATAAACATGCTCCGTTACTGAGAATAATCTCAAGTCAAGTCTCGTCACGTCGCTGTCAGTCAGTGCCTTTTATCCCTTCGGCCAGGGGCTCGACGACGTTAAGATCCCCGGGTTCCTGGCCGGTCACCCAACCAGGAACCTGCGAGTCTCGAATTCGCTTAACCTTCGTGACTTCACGGAGCGTAGTAAACGAATTCGGCTAGCGCCGCCGGCAATCCAAACCGACCCCCAGACAGGCGTAGCCCGGGAGACAATTCGCGGGCCGCAATATGCGTTCAAAACGTCGATGTTCATGTGTCCAGCAGTTCACATGTCGACGCGCAATTTGCTTCGTTCTTCATCGACCCACGAGCCGAGTGATCCACCGCCCAAGGTTTCAGTTACTTGTAACAAGTCGATGGTAATTTGGTATCTGGCTATATTCAAAATTCCCTCTAATATTGTGATGAATGGAGCTCATTGGCTGTCGCCAGATAGGCTTCACAACAGCACACCCGTGCAATGCATCATGGTCGACATCGATCGCATCGAGTCCGGCACTGCGCGAGATCGGTCGCTCTAGTGATTGAAAAGATTCCGAAAATCCAGAAGGTATTCAAATTCACTGAACTACCTGATTCCCATCATGACGATTGCCATTCATATTCACCAAGTAGCCAAGCAATAAAATTAGCATTAATAAAATAGCGTTAAAACAGTAACGCACAATTGAGGACATTTCGATGAAGGGCAGAATCTGGAGAGAGCGCGTGAAATTGGAGCATCTTTATGAACAAAATGTATATACTATATTAGAAGACTTTTGGATTAAAATTATGATTTTATTTTGCAAATATGAATCGGAATGTTTTTATAAAAGATCATAATCAAGGTTCGGATTCTCATGACCTAAAAATTCTTTGAAACTGACCTATAAAATAACTTCAAATAAGGAGGAAATGACCTTTTTTAGTTCTGGAAAATTTGTATGAAAATGTTTATTTATTCAAAGAATTGTTCAATATTCAATAACATGTATTTATGTAAAATTAAATTTTATATAATGTCTTTATTTTAGGTGGAAATGTAATCCTTAGCCCCGATATTCAAATAGATGAGTTTTGAATGGTCGAGAAAATTACCGAAGATCCGTGTAATTTAGAGTTTTCGAAAATCAGAGTCCACTGCAGTAGTGAATTTCTTCATTAACTGATAATACAGAGAAAACATTGTTTTAGCGTATCATTGTATATTTATCAAACATTCACAAACAAATAAAACGAAAATGAAATAAAATGCGTAAAAATGACAAAAATTACGCAAAGGTCCACAAAGAGTTACCTAAAAATTCACAAATGGCAAAAAATTAAACTAAATGATGCATTTCTATTACCTATACATCGTGATAAACATTCATTTAGAAATTAGCAACGTCCAGAATGCACCATTGAAAAGATCAGATGTCATCAGAATCCAAGCCCTGATTATAACATATTCATATAGACGTTTGCAAATTGAACCACATCATGCGGTTTAAATATACTCTTCTGTCTTCCCCTAGTATATTAGACAAACAAGTTATTCCAATACCGAGAATTCTTACGACCATAAATATAATTAATGCTGATTCATGGAGCTTGGTTAGTGAAAAGAAATAGACATTTTGTTTGTCAACGTTTCGAAAAATAAATGTCCATCATCAGGGCTGTATTGTAGAAGATCACATGTATAATGAAACAAACAATAAGGAACTGAAACAACTTATCTTGCAGATGGTATCGTGATAAAAATTTGCGAAGTAAAACCACACTCACACATACCATGTTTACTAATGGTAAAGGAATAAAAAATATGTAGCTTCAGTTACTTGTTTTTTTTGTATTTGCAATGTATTGTACTTCCATTTTATTATTTCCTTCCATGTTTTACAGCAATTGTATTATAAAGACTAGACTTCGGTTGTTAATTAACAGGTGGTAATTGCATTTTTTATTTTCATTATAACCCTGAATATATTTTCCAAAACGTTGGCAAACAACTATATAGTATATTTCTTTCCCATGAGCCATCCATCACGCTTCCAATATCATTTTGCAAAGAAATGCTTCGTTACTTCTCAGCAGTTCCTTGCCGATTTCTCCTCTTTTATAATGTTCAGGAGGTTTTGCTCTGTGCATTTTTAGTACTGTCAAGGATTAACTCTACTTTTTAAAATACAAAGATAAAACGCAAATTTGTGAGTTGACGGAATTGACGAAAATATTAGAACGGATCTGTATCGCGCTCGACATTAGGCCGACAGCCAGCCGTCACAATTACAGTACTCGCTGTTTTCAAATGACCTCCCGTGCCTTCAGCATGCCTCAGGTTCTTCGAAAAGAGCACAATCGGTAATACACAAGCGATGAAATTCGAAAAGTATCAAAAACACTTTCTTATTGAATCATTGCTTTTAAGGTCAAGACGGTAAAGAAATTATTTATTGCTAATATTATGAGGAACACGCTGGTCTGTTTTTAGTATATACAATGAGTCATCCTATATATAAGAAAATGCCTCATAGATCACATTTCGCGTAATTACTTTGATGATTAAAATGGTCGTTGAATGAAGAAACTGTAACAATGAGTAACGAAATTATATTACATACTAATTCACTATAGTGCTTGTGAAAGATAGCAGTAGGAATTCCCCGAGAGGGAAATGTAATTTATGATTAGTATTGTAATATATTACATGTGTATGAAACACGTGTGGACATTTTATGTAAACCCTGTGAACTTAAGTGGAACTATAGGAGGATGTGAAAAATGGAGAGACAGGGGGCTTTGAAAAAGCTATGTGACATGAAAACCAAGTGTGAGAGAGGACGTTTTTGGCTGTGTTTTAGACATATCAATGTTTTAGTAGTAAGAGGTGTTTTGTAATAAAATGGTATTCGCTGAAGAAAGCGAGACGAGAACTTAGACAAATTGAACTGGGCGCTTAAGTTATGTGAGGAAGAAGCTTACGTGACATGTAAACCGAGAAGAGAGAAACTTATGCACTGATGTAATAAAACAGTTTTATTAGTGCAAATATGTATTCAATTTTACTGTTCATGTACAATCAATATAATTTTATTTGTTCAACATAGAAACGTCTAATATTTTTTAGTATAGCAATTTTAGTGATTATACGAAATATTCTTATTCCATTCGTCCAATGATTTCCGTATGGAAATATTAGAGAGGCCATGTCCTGAGAATCGGTGTTTTATTGTACTGATATATCGTAAAATGGTCGGGCATATTTAAAAATATATTTCGTAAAGTCACAGTATCTTCAGTTTAATGCTGACCTAGAAGGCCGAGGTGGTTAAGAGCGTGTTCCGAAACAGCGCTTCGCTCTGAAAGGTTGCAGGTTCGAATTCCGACGCGGGATTGATTATTTGTCTCTTGTGTCAGTCTCCCTTGCTTCAGTGTATGTGTTGTCGTGGAGGGCCTCGCGTTCTGCAGACTCCATATCAGAGAAGCCCGGAACTGTGTTAGTGACTAGTGTATGCTTTCGAATATGCGTCCCATCGGGTCGGAAAAGCTAACCGGCAATCGGCTGGATGAAAACCCTAGAAAAAATCTTAATTTAATAGTCGTAAACGCCGCCAAGAAGCTCGCTTGTAATGTTTTGAATAGCAAAATTTGTAAAGGAATCCGTAGAGGTCTTCTTTCAAACAAGTGAAATTCGCTCGATTGGTAGTAGTGGAGGGAGCGTTCGTGCGGCACATGAGCGGTGGCTCAGGGCATCAACTGATGTCACTACAGCGCCTCTGACCGGGAGGCCCTAGACTCGAATCCCGACGGCAACACCAGGCCAATGCCGGAGCAGTACCCTACCAAACGGGCCACGGACCGCGCGCGATCTTTCCTTCCTCTTCCTTGTCCTGCTCTCTCCCCTTACACACACACTTACACTAACACGCACTACACTACCACATATTCCGGGAAACCGGTGGGGAGCTTAGAGCTTGTCCCGGCAGGGGCGGTGCCCCGCTGGTGGGAGAGTCCTGGTTAGGGGGAACCCCCACTAGCCGACGGTGGGTCGGCGACGGATCTCGCCATCCAGCGGGGGAAGATCACCGCCATATCCCGAGAACAAACATGCGCTAATTTTAAGAGCTGGCTGGGCGACCTATCACAATAGTTCCCAAATTTATATACATTTTTCTCGCGCACTGACTTGTGAAAAACAAAAACAGTCTCTTATTTTTAAAATATCAGTTATTTTTATAGTAAATATTGATATTAATGAAAATGTCATGTATTTGAGTTTTTTGTACCATGAGTAGCCAAACAACAATTGTTGCGCTAGAAATTAAAAAATCATACATTAAATGATATTAATTTGTGTTTCAATATCACTTTTCATTCCCTATTATTTCAAAGTTTCCATCTTTCCTCGTTCCCTCTCATGGATTTCTCTCATTTTCATAGCGAACAAAATTAGTAATTCTGTAAAACGTCGATGTAGAATTTCGACAAAAATAGGCGTTTAAAAAATCCCTAATTAATTTGCCATTTAATTCCTTTTCCATATGTTCCTGCACAGCTTGGGAAATCCTGAAAGCTTTTGAAACTAGATAGATCTCACAATGCTTTTAGTATAACTCCTATTACCATCTTCACTGACACCCTTTCCTCACTTTAAGCACAGAAATTAGATACTCGGCCAAACCCCTGATCCTGAACATTCAAGAACGTGTCTCTATCCTTAGTGAAATTGGAATCCAAATTAAACTGATATGTCTCCCGTTCCGTAAGGGCATTGCTGGTAATGAAAAAGGAGAAATGGATACTAAATCTGCAACAACGCGTCAAGTTTCAGAAAATCATATCCATTCATACCCTGTTTGATATTAAAAGAAAGTTTAAATACTGGAACAACTCACAATGGAAATTCACATCGTCAAAACTTCTAGTTAGAAAATCGGTCACAGAAGAAGCATTCCCAAAATTCAACGTCAGCAGAAAACATCAAGTCTCCTCACAAAATTAAGGATTGGATATTTCAACCAAGTCACGGACACCTCAAACCAATCCTAAACCGTGTCCAATATGTGGAAATATTATATCAACTACACATCTCCTTCTAGAATGCCCGGCTGTAGCAAATTAAAGACACAATTTAAATATGAAGAAAGACGATTATAAGATGTTTAATAGTGAAGGATGAAGAAAGTGATAACTTTACTCGAATGTATCAATTAAACTTAAATATATAGCCTTTTGTATAACCTATCGTAAACAACGTAAAGCTACCTAACCCTGTTATAAGTAATCAATTGAAAGAAAACTGTATATTTTAGGAACTGATAACTCAAGTAGTGAGCAAACATAATAATTTTGTACCAGTTTAAGTTAAAATATTTTCAGTTTTTTAGGAACAGCCAATTCATACACATTGGAACATTTTCTGCACTTGTAGTGTTTTCTGCAGGGTCATGTTAATCTAACTGCACAGCTGTTACATAGATCGACCTAATTTATAATATATAATGTATGGTTTAATATTAATTATTATCCTGTAAAACAAGGTGTACAAACCTTTTCGCACGAATTGTAATGGCGGCAGACAATGATATCACCGTATACTTTAAAATTATTCACACTAGATTAGCAGTATCATCACTTTTGCAATTGCTCATGTATAGGACTTTCACGGAAACTCGCGTGAGTACATTTTGCGAAAGGCAAACATCCCAGTCCATTCTGCGGTTGAAGACGTTGAAGCGTTCGGAAAACACAAGAACATCACAGGCAGCGCGGAGACGAAATGTTTGTCGTTAGGTGCAGACTGTACCACCGCTCGCGGCCCAGTAAAGGACGCTGTAGCAATAAACTTGGTATTAAGAATAGTTTACCGAATTTTCTAATCTCCATTCGCCTTGAATCGTGTTCTGTGTTTATTTATGCATCTCTATATTCCTTGATTGTCATTTTAAAGAAAAGTGAATAGAAGTGAATATAGACTAGTTTAGAATGATTAATTGAATCAACTGTATTATGGGTTCTAGTCAAAGTCTACTATAGTTGATAACTTTGTGTGTGTTTGTTTGTTTGTGTGTTGGGAGGGGGGGTGGAAGGGAGCCGGTTGCAAGTGCGCACCCGGAAGTCACTTTCAAACCCAACTTCTTTTTTAGAAAAACTGGATCAGTCATTTTCCATGGAACTCAATATAATATCTGTGGTATCTTTTAGTGTGTCACAGTAGCCTCCGGAGTCGTGTATATACGATCCGCGAGTATTCGATAAGCCTTTAGGAAATTGATGGAGGGCCGTGTAATCGGATGCGGAGGCGAGCTGGTGGCCGCCGCTATGTTTGGCGGGCGGGTGCGCCAGTCGCCAGTCGCTCGTTTTACGTCGCGGGTTAACGATGTTTGGAAGCGCGGCATCGTCCGCGTATAAACGTGGACTGCGCTGCAGCAGCAGCAGCGACGGCGCACGGAGCGGCGCGCAGTTATCATCACGGCGCGGTGATGGCAAATTTTACCAAAACATCGATACATCGAAGTTTCGATACATCGCTAAAGGGTTTTCAATGTTGGTGAAAACATCAATGTTTTAATTATAGATTAAAAAACATGCTATTTTCCTATACATTTTAAGTTACAGTACGTAAAAGGGATATATTTTATTGTGAAAGGTCGAAGTAAAAGGTCGAGTCCCAACGGCGGCAGGATTTTTTACACTAGCTGGTCAGCTAGGTCAAATTCAAATGCTGTCTGAAGCGACCGGCCCTCTAGCGGCCAGCTGCTCTAATCGGTAGTTTTCACCAGGCGAATGCCGGAGCAGTATCCTAGCAAACGGGCCACGGACCGCGCGCGATCTTTCCTTCCTCTTCCTTGGCCTATCCTCACCTCTTACTTACACTTACACTAACATGCACTACACTACCACATATGACGGAAGACCGGTCGGGGCCTTACAGCTTGTCCCAGCTGGGGCGGTGCCCCGCTGGTGGGAAATAAATCGTTAGGGAAAAACCCGTTAGCGACTGGGAACTGAAACCCGAAGCGACGGACTTCGCCATTCAGCGGGGGAAGATCATCGCCACCTCCGGATAAAAAGCGGGTACTACACTTACGGGACTAATGACCTCAGTAGTGGCGTTCCCGGAATCTCAGTCAATCAATCAATCAGCCCAAGACCCTACGTTGGGACGACAAAGAGTGGATGCAGTGCCACGCGAGGCGCACAGCTTCACTGACGCTCTCAGCCTCTTGAGGGGAAAATAGTTTTTCGTAAGTAGTATACGAGAAAGTCAACATCTACTTCCAGAAATTATATATATATATATATATATATATATATATATATATATATATGAAGAATGCTAATAAATCTTATGTTGCCAGTGTAATCTCTAGGTCCTGCAATAGATGGAGTTGAAGTTAATTTACTGAAGTCTCGCTTCCTTTTACCACACAAGCCAAGGTGCTGTGTCTTAATAAATTTTTTGAAACAAAATTCAACCATTACTACAAATTGCGGAAAATGTTTTGTGTATGTGAATAACTTTAGCTACATGATAGAATGCAGTTAAAAGCCATGGAATATTTTTCTTGGTGCAATAATAAAATTGGTCATTCAGGGATGAGGCCAAAACAAATCTAATTAAAAATAAAGAAAATCAAATTGGGTCACATTTTATACTCCTTCTAATTCTATAATTATTACAGAACGTAAAACAATTATTAAACCAGAAGACCGAACAATTCTTGTAGGTTATGGGAAGTAAGTCGTTTTCTTCTGACATATCGACCAAGATGGTTTTGATCCGTATTTTATAATGTTCATTCTATATTTTTTGGAGGCAATTAATGTAGTTTTTCTTAAAAATATTGCCAATTTGATAATTAAAGTAACACGTAAGATATAAGTTTGTGGAATTGAATTTTAACGAAATTTGTTACCTGTGGACGTTGTTAATATTAGTATAATGTAAAGATGTTAAACATTTTCTTAGTTTTAAGTTTTTTGTAATTAAGTTTTTGTATTTTTTAGTAACTTATTCTTTTTGTATTTTTACGTACTGTTCATTATTTCGACAATTGTATTCTGGCATGTACCTGAGGTTAAAGCCAATAAATAAATAAATTACTATTGGCGGGGAAGACAAAAATTTACAGTGTCACGTGAAACCACAATCACAATTCGGTATGCTTATACAATTCGGTATGTTTGTATTATGTACATTTGTGTAATATGTAAGTTTATTCATTTATATGTTAGTGTATATGCATTTAATGTTTAGTAAGGAATGTAAATGCCATTTATAGAAATGAAAAAGTCAATTTGTTTGTTTATATTTATTTTTTATATATTATTATTTTATTTGTAATTGTAATTTTGCATTCTACCACCGGGCATCATCTGCCCAATTGTATAATAAATTTCTTTCTATCTATCTACCACCTCCACCACAAACAATCGTCTTTTTTTCCTTTTTTAAGGACAGTAATTTCGCTAACGAACGAAGAGTGAGCTTGAAAGAACCGCAACGAACTGTTTGAACGTGTCTGCGTTGTTGCGGTGTCTTCCCTGATTCGCATATGGTGTTTTGCTATTCCGCTCCCGGCGCTGCAGGCCTGAGGGCGCCGCCGCGGCCCCCGAGTGTGGGAAGGGGCGCAGGGCCCGGCTGCGGTCCCCGGGGGCGCCGCGGGTGGGCCCTTTGAAAGCCCCGCCGGGGGAGCTGTGGCGCAATTGGTGCCCCCTGGGTCACGGCTGCCGCTGGTGGAAAGTGGGTCTCACCCCATCCACACTCCAAATATCGAGTGGCGAACATCAGCACGTATCTTCTAGGATTATTTGTACACTTGAATAATGTAATATTACAATATTCAATGATTCTTGACCCGCTGTAATTATATGTTTAATGGTTCTTGGGTACAAATCCATATAGAAAATTATTTTGTACATAATTATTGGTAAATTATTTGTTTGCTTTTTCTATATGCGGCTCCAAATTTTCTTTCTTTAAATTTTGTGTAAGAATATACTTAAATACACTTATAAAGGTTGCATAGGTCTGATTTTCAGGATTAGCTCTGACTTTTAGGAAATTGTGAAAGCCTGAATTTTCTTCGGCAACTTCTTACAACTAGAATATTAAAAATAGACTTTTCCTTCAAATGATATATGTTGTTCATAAATAGTTCTGTTATTAAGGTCAAGTAGATTTTTTTGTCAATTTTAGTAGTTTTCGAGCAATAGTGCGTACAATATTTGCAATTAAAAAAAAAACAAAAACAAGATTCTTTCAAAAACGCCTCCAAATTTTTTCATTAACGTTTTGATAGAGTTTGTGCCAAGTGAACCCTATACGATGACATAAACGCCATATTGATATATTCTTTTGTTGTTGTTTTTTTCCAGAAATTACAAAAATGTATTTTTTTTACTTGTGTCTCACGTCAGTAATGCTTACTTTTGAGACGATTTCTTTACAATATTATATTTATGAGTGAATGTGCTTTAAATATTGTCAAATAAACTTTCTCGAAAACTCAACACTTTTCTGTGAAAATGAGCTCAAAATTCCGCATTTTCAGCAACGCTCAAACGCCATTTTCTCAAAAATGGCTGCAATATTTTTCTTCAAAATTTTCCAATAGAGAGTGCTTATTGTAGTGTTTAATATGACGTTAAGTTCATTTTGGTGTATTTCGTCGTTTTTTCAAAAATTACACAGGTATTTTTTTTAAATATCTGCTGCAAAACTGTTTCTATACAATTCTAAACTGATCGTCGAAAACAAAAATAATGTTTACTTTAACAAAACAATGATATAGTATAATGAATTAGTTTACATTTGCATTGTATAATTTAAAAAAAAAAACTTAAATGCCTGTAACAAGTAATGTACTTCAGCTTTCGTCTCGATCGGTTTTTTGTCCAGTTTCCGTGATCCATTGAGCAAATACTGAGATGGCCCCTTGTTTTGCTTCTGGACGTAAATGTACCTTCACTATGCGCACGTTTTGTTGAGCTTTCCTTTTGCTTGTAGTGCTACTTAGTCGAGCTTAGGGAGAGTTTCTATTTTGTTAGCAATACGGAAAAATCAAATATCTTCGTTTGTTTACCGTTACAAATAAGTTTTTTATAATTCGGCAACGAAAATATCTAGTTTTTGAAATGTTAATCTCTCGCTTTTTTAAATTTATTATTATTATTATTATTATTATTATTATTATTATTATTATTATTATTATTATTATTATTTTCATCTTTCAACTATTAATTGTTAAATTGTTGGGAAAGGATTCTGAAACTCAAAAAAGCGTGCGCAGATGATTTTCTTTCCAATATAGTTACCGTCACATACAGTTTTTGACTGTTTTTGACTAAATAAAGGATGGAGGGGGAGTAAATAACTGATTGATTGCTATTTAGCTTGGCCAACAGCGCAGGAAGAGGAGCTTGGTTAGCAGGCGCATATCACCCTTGATGAGTTTCGCTGGTGTCGTTTCGCGAGTTGATCCCTGAACCGGGTTGCTAATTTTTTTTTAATGCACCCGAAATTTTAGATATATTTATTCCAGGTAGATATATTTTTTTAATTAAGGCTTTCACATCTTATTTACGTTATCATGGTTATTATTAATAATATCAACAAACATATTGGTGTTGAAGCGTATAATGTCGCCCTATTTATTAGCCTCACATTGTTCCAAAAAAGACCAAATGCAAGACAAAATGTCCTCCATGTTTGAAAATATAAACTTGAACACTAGTGGCCATTATCTAATATTCGCTTGTCTGTCCCTCTCGGCTGAAACACTCCTTGCAAACATCATTAGCGCGATGATGCTAGAAAGTTCTTCCCTTCCTTATCCTGGAGTTTATCTCCACCGCAATTTCGGTGGCATCTGATTCCGCCGCCAATGGCTCGAGCGCGAGGGAGGGGGGAGGGGAAGGACTGGGGCAAAGGGGTGGGGAGGGCGGGAGAGAACAAAGGGCGCACGCCCCTTCCCCTTCCCCTTCCCCTGCGCCTGCGCAGTGTGCACTGCGCTGCTAATCAGATAAAGTGGCGTCAAAATGACGCTCGCCTTCCCTCCCACACGTGGCCTCCCGCTGGCGCCCGCTAGCGCCTGCTGCGAAATAACGCCCGTTTTAGTGGATTAGCTTTTGATGGCGCGTTGCGAGCGCGTTGTCTGCGGCCACGGGGTGATAGGGTCACGAGCATGCCGTCACCACGAGTGCTCAACGCCACGCTCTAATCTAATATTGCGTTACTTTGTACGAATTGAATTACTTCGTAAGAAATATAGAGGCTTTCAGTAATTTCCATGAAACGTAATGTGTTACTCTCGTACAAGCAATACGCGAAGGGAGAATTCCATTCTGAAATACATTTTCCTTTATTACCGCAAATACATATGTGTATTTGTATATTATCATATGTATATTTACCGGGAGCGGTAGCTGAGTGCATCAACTGATGTCACTGCAGCGCCTCTGACCGGGAGGTCCTAGCTTCGAGTCCTGACGGCGGCAGAATATTCGACACTGGCTTTTCAGCTAGGTCGAATTCAGCTGCTGTCGGGAAGAGAATTCTAGAGGCCGGCTGCTCTGATCGGTAGTTTTCCGTGGTTTCTCTCATCAACACCAGGCGAATGTCGGAGCGGTACCCTACCAAACGGGCCTCGGACCGCGCGCGATATTTCTTTCCTCTTCCTTGTCCTATCCTCTCCCTTTACACACACACTTACACTAACATTTAAGTGTACACCACATATTTCGGGAGGCCGGTTGGGAGCTTACAGCTTGTTCCGGCTGGGGCGGTGCCCCGCTGGTGGGAAAGTCCTGGTTAGGGGGAAACCCCTCTAGCCGACGGTAGGTCGGCGCCGGATCTCGCCATCCAGCGGGGGAAGATCACCGCCATCTCCCGAGAAAAAACATGCGCTACACTACCGGGACTAATGACCGAAGCAGTTGACGCGCCCGGAAACACGAAAAAATCAATCGATCAATCCTGCGAGAGGCGTGTATCGATTATGATGTTTCATGCTTTTCGAGATCGACTGTCGAGTCGCATGATGCAAAGATATCCTTCAATTATACTGTCCACAACCCCCTCTGAGCAACGGGCGCAAGGCAACGACGAATGAAATTAATAATTCTCCCCTGACTAAATTAGTCAAAAACATTTGTGCTACTAAATATTCGAGCACGATGCTTCGAAGGTAAACATGAACAGTGTGCTTGTGAAACGTAGAATGCAATGCTATCAAAATTTCTACTTTCCTTGTTTTCGATTTACCGTGTGTTGTATTGACTTTCCAATTACATAATATGCAAATTTATAATTATCCTATCATCATCTACCCTAACCTAACCAACTGTGAATAATTTATTTCAATGCAAATACAACTTAGCTAGTATTTGTTAGATAATAAAAGAAAGAAAAGATAAAACAATAGTATGTGCGTGAATACACATTTACAATTCGTTTATCAATGTCCATTACTGTGCGTTTCCAATAAACGAAGAACAGTATGCATTACTGGTTATTTTTTGCAAAATCAATTTTAGTTTTTACTTATCTTATACTTCAAAAAAGGATGGGATGGAGCCATAGAACCAGAGGAAAGGAAGATACGTGAAAACCTACCGCGAACGCTTAGTCATCGGGCATCGGTCGGGATTGATTGATTGTTAGTGATTCCGGGCGCGTCTATTGCTATGGTCATTAGTCCCGTACGTGAAGTGCGTGCTTTTGCTCGGGAGATGGCGGTGGTCTTCCCCCGCTGGTTGGCGAGATCCGGCGCCGACCTACCGTCGGCTAACGGAGTAGTTTTCCTCAACCAAGTATCTCCAACCTGCGGTGCATCGCCCGAGCCAGTACAAGTTTTAGGTCCCCGACCGGTCTCACGGTATGTGGTAGTGCCAGTTAGTGTATGTGTGTGTGTGGGTGAGGTTAGGACCAGGAAGAGGAAGGAAAGGTCGCGCGCGGTCCGTGGCCCGTTTGTTAGGGTACTGCTCCGGCATTCGTCTGATATTGATCGGAGAAACCACGGAAAATCAGAGCAGCGGGCCGCTACAATTCTCCTCCTTACAGCGACTGAATTCGACCTAGCTGGAAAGCTAGTGTCGAAAATCCTGCCGCCGGTGGGACTCAAACCTAGGACCTCTCGGTGAGGGACACAGCAGTGTCATCAGTTGATGCACTGACCCACCGTTCCCGGTGCATCGGTCGACATTTGAACCCCGATGCCCGGGGAGCCTGACGACGGCAGCCTGAAGAGGGCGCGAGGCGGCCAATTAGCGTTCGCGCAGGGAAATGACGTCGCACCCCGGGCGTCGGGTCGCGTCGCGACGCCGCGTGGGCGGAAGGTGCGTCTGCCTGCCGCCGGGGGCGCGGCGCGTGATTTAACGCGCGAGGCGGTAGAGGCACGCAGGCGCCGCCTCACCGCTTCCGGCGCACGTGGCCACGCCCCCTCCCCTCCCCACACCGAACTCCTCACACCCCCTGCCTGCGCCTGAGGAAGCAGAGAATTTACACTCTCAAAGCAATAGAGAGGGTTATGAAATGCTATGATAATTTCTTCTCGTATTATTAGGAAAGTTTGAGAAGCTGCTGATACTGAAAAAGTACTCATTGCGAGACAAATGGTGAGAAATTTGTTAGGTGGCTCCTCTAATGGTGCATTCGTCGTAGACCTCTGAGGATAGAGCTGCGTTCACTAAATGCAAAGGTAGAAAGCCGATTCATTCTAATTTGTGAATTAAAAAAAGTAAAGATATGTATTTTCTTGATCCTTTCGGATTTGTTTGTTCAGTTTTTTCAGTTTTTCAAAAAGTATCACTGTTGCAGCTTGTTGAGAAGTTTCAATCGCTCGGCTCGCTTATGAGTTCAAGCAGACACTTAAGTTTGCTTATTCTATTTGTAGGGTACTGATCTTGGTGAAAATAATATTTTTAAGGAAAGAAGATAGCTCAATAACTTTTTTAGATTTTTAATTAATCATTTAATTTTGAATGCAGGAAAACGTAGATAAAATTACATTTTTTACATATTTAAGCTTATTACATCTTAAGGTTTTGGTTAGTGTTTCCAATACTACCTTATCATACACTCCACTCTTCATTTATCCATGCACTATGCCAAACATCAGTAGCATTCGCATAGAAAGGACATCACAATTTCTTTTACAAAAGTATTTCTACCTGCCATTATGTAGTTTTAGGAGAGAGCCCAATATGTTTTTAAATTTTGGTAATATTCGGAGATTCAGAGATTTCTATGAAATCCGTCTTGCGTATACCCGTATATTCCTTCTAATATAGGAGAAATAAAAGAACAAAATGTGATCCAATTTGTGGCAAATGGCATTGGGGCTATTGGTTAAGTTTTATAAAATATAAATATTACTTTGAAGTGGCCGCAATATAGACGAGATCAATCTGAGAATACATAATTTGATGAAAATCTTCATGCCTGATGTAGGCGCTATTGTTTTTCACGCCAGACGGGCAATTCCAACGTCCGGATAGAGGTTATGGCTAAATACATTTCGTTATCAAGGTACCCGAAAATTTGGGTTCTGAATACACAGCGTGTTAAAGAAGGAACTTTACTACATATATTAGAAGCAACAAAGATCCACTTTTTCACTATCAGGGAATAGCATCACGAATTTTTCTGTAAAAAAATCCACACGTTTCCCTACATCACTATTCGAGAAAGTAAAAAAGAATTCTTCCTAATTTAGAAGACCCAAACTAAACTGAGAATATCCACTTCATAGTAAATATTATTTATGGTTTGAGAATAATGTTTGCAGAAAGATAGATGATTCCGGGAAATACTGAATTTTTTGTAAAAATAGCTTTTTCGGAATCAAATAATTACCAAACGTAAAAATGCCCAAATTATAGACTGATTTATGGCAGTATTTCTAAAGTTCGTCTAGACTACGTATTGGGAAAGTATAAAATAGTGAAACAATGTAATTCTATTTCTGTTAACCAAAGCATGTATGTTTCTACTTATAGAAGAAAGTGACGTAAATTAATGAATCATCGATTAAGAGAAAGCACTATAAGAGTTTTCCTATCTTACAACCTCGGAAGTATCTCATTTTCAGTCTGATGTTTGTTTTTAAGTCGTCCGGTACTCCCGAGTGCAATTACCCCAGTGAGAGAGACATCGTAACACAAACTTTCGATCCTTTTGATTTTTTGGTTTTGGCAATCTAACATTTACGAGATGTAAGTCTTGGTGCAGGGAAGCAATTTAGAACAAAATTTATTCCGCAAACTAGGTAGATCAGCATCACATTCATGCCTCTCTATTGTAATATATCAAAATGACGAACCATTTTATTATAGATATGTCATTTTATTTGACATAGCATATAGGGATGGCAATAGACGATCGTGAGGGGGTCGCTATGTGAGAAATAAACAACCGGCGTTAAAGATCATTTTCGTTAGGTTGAAATGACAGAGCAGAGGCGAAATAAGCATTGTTTTGAGAGACAAAAGAAAAAGATATAGGATTCGGATGCTTCCGAATTTTTAGAAGAACACTGATTCGCTGGAGCGGCGCGGTGATGAGCGGTTCGGCTTCTGATATATTTTAGCAGGTCCAGGAAAGACTGTAAATGATAGTTGTATAAAATTAAATATCGTTTTTTATATTAGGTTAGAGCGTTCTTGTGGGAAGTAACTATGTCTATAGGCGTCTACCCCAGACGCAAGTGAGGGAAGTCACGGATTATAATAGTATCGCCGGGAGAATTTTGAACCAGATCACGGACATTAGGTGAGGACTTTATCCAGAAGCAAGATTCTGCTGCGTCGACGGAAAAGGTGCTACGGGGCGCCATCAAACGAAGAAATGAAGAGCGCGAGAAGACCCACGAATGAATAAAAAGATTTATAACTATTGTAATGTAGAGAAAACTGGTCATGACCAAAGAATGATTCATTTTTTATTATCATTATAATAAATTGTAATTTTTTTAAATTGAAAGAAAGCTGATTATCATTGTTCGTTACGAGCAATCCAGCATTTTAATAAGATTTTCACATTCCTCGCCACTCCGTATGGATGGCTGATTGAATAATTGGTAGCAGAGTAAGTAGCAACAATTATGAACATCGAACCCCAATTAACTGAGCTAGCCCAACATACTTTTGTAAGGAGAGATATTTAAATTGCGTAGGAATTATTAGGTTTCAAGTGTAACCTTTACATTCGTCGGTAGTAATTATGTTTCAAAATGTCCCTCTAAGTGGGGCTTGTCTTTTTTAAATAGAAAGACGGGGATTGTTTCAAATTGGCACCAGTCAACGTCGAGCATGTTTCACTATGTAAGTCGAAATTCAAGAAACGCGAGGTACGGCATGCACATGCACCATTTGTTGAAAAAGCAGCGGTCCCTTCAAGAAGACGTGCGCTATCAATTAGGAAGGAAAGGTTCCGTGAATGTGCGATGCAGCCGTGAAGAGGTGAGGGTCACGCCAGCCGCAGCCTCCGCGCGGAGGATGTTTGGAGAATCCGCTTTTATAGCCGCGCACGTGTCGAGGCACGGCGGCACAGGCAGAGCCCCCCCCCCCCCCAACCCCCGCCACGTTCGACACGCACTGCCCCGCCACGCCACGCCACGCCACGCCACGCCACGCCACGCCAAGGCAAAGCTTTAAATTGCGTTAACTTCAAGCAGAAATTGGGCGAAACCTACGTTTTTTTTTTACTTCTACCTTTTCTTAAGATCGTATTTTTACTTTTTCGCGCTTAAGAAGGAACATCTTAAGAAGAGAAAGTTATGTAATGCTTCGCGAAAAAAACGAGGAGTTTTCGGCCGAAAAACTCTTTTTACACGGCCCTGACAACAAAAATAATGGATAAATTCAGTTGTTAAATTTAGGGGGGGGAATCCTTTAATACGTGGTGTAGCCAGAACTCCTGTTTTGTGGGTCTTCGATACTGAAAAATTGACTATCGACAAAACGTCTGTTTGTCCGCCTGTAGGCGGAGAGGCTCTAGAGACTAAACCCTTCAGCCGATTTTCTCCAAAATTGATATTTCCCAATAGCTCTGGATGATGTCACGGTCCCTTGAATTTGAAACTGATATTTTAGTTTTGAGTGGTACTTCTGGCCTCTAGGGCATTTTCAAATTTTAAAAAAAATTGGTTCCATCGATTTTAATTAAATTTTCTTGTTGGATAGTCTGAAGGACGTTTAAGAAAATGGTACAGGTCTCATGTTGGGTTAAAAACCTGATTTTTAGAAAATTAAAAAAATTCAAAATTTGTTCGGCGTCTTCCTACAACTACAATTATGAAGGTACATTTTTTTTCTTAATGAAATGTGTTCATCCAAACACATCTTCAAATAAGGTCATATTGCATTTTTTGAAAATATGAGTATTTTTTAAGTAATTGGGCGTCAAACTCTGAAAATCTTACGTTTCGTGATCTTAATTTTAGATGCGTTTTGAGGTAGTTGGATTCTACGTAAGTTATAATGTGCATATTGTGGGTTGTGGATCACGGAATTGATCAGTTAATAAAACACATTAGTTTGTCAACGTTTGGGAATATGTACGGAATTCTTTCCTTAGGGCTTACTAATATACAAGACGGTCGGACATATTAGTAAGCCTTGAGGAAGGAATTACATATTCCGAAACGTTGGCAAAGTAATGTGCTTTATTAACTGACCAATCCCGTGATCCACATCCCACAATTTATTAATGGTTGTGAATTCTACAATGGTCAACGTGTATATTATTTCATATGTCTTTGTTCGTATCTTGCATTGCAGCTTGTATTAAACTTTTGAAAATTAATCTTTTAGAAATTATTTAAAACTTATTTGAAATAAATATAAAATAAAGATAGCTAGCCTTCAGTCGCCCGCTCCCAATTTACGCAGTTGGATGCTACGTAAGTTTATTTATTTATTTATTTATTTTACGTAAAAAAACAGTTAAAAATGCGTATGACGTGTTAGAATTTGTATATTTTTCCTGTTTCATTTTATTAGTATTATTATTATTATTATTATTATTTTATTATTATTATTTATATTTTTATGTTATTTCATTTTAAATTGCGTCCTTTAATTGTGTTATATGTGAAAACGAATAGATGAGCGGTCATTGTTGGTTCCCATTTTTTTCTTCTATTTGCATTTGTTTGCCAACGCTATCAGTATCGTATTATTTATTAACTTTTCATTATTTTACTCTCTCGCATGCTGCTTACGAAGAATATTGTGAGATAAAAATCTCATTCGATATGTTCGTGAATACTGCATACCTTATACAAGATCAATGCAGAAATAATTTCATTTAAAGTTTTGAATAAAAATCTATTGCTTGAAACTATTAAATTTTTTTGAAACTTTTAATTTCCAAATTTTTCCGGTTAAAATAAGATTTTTCTTAATTCTGTGACTTTTCGAGAAGTGCGTGTTGGAAATAATGGAAGGGAGAATTAGATTTTTAACCGTCGACCTAAGTGAGTACATCCGTGCGACTGATTGGTACAGCGGTAAAGGGTACGAAGAGTTATCTGAATGGGCATGAGTTCGAGTATCCGGGCGGAAATAATTTTTTATGGTTAAACAATATTTTTGCAGGTTCTTGTAATAGTACAATATTGAGGAGCCATTACAAATAATGCGAGGAAGTAGGTGCGGTTGTAGCACCACTAGTTTTCTTTCAGTATCTGTCCTTGGCTTACTAGTTGGATAAGCAGGCTTTGAATTTGCCATTTGAACTCTGATTTGTTAGGTACATTTCCCTTGAATCACTTGTTGAAGAATTAATAGCTCCATAGAATCGACTATGGGTTGTCCCGTGTCAAGGCAACCACTCGCTAATTTCTCTCCTCGCTGGCCGGGAAGAACTCCCTCAACATGCTTCGCTTGAGAGCTCGCCAACGAGTTGTTACAATAAATGTGATTGTAATTTTTTTCGTGCAGCCTGAATAACGAAAAGCCAGGAACTGTATGTGTTTAGTCAGTATCCAGTATTTTCTCTCATTGACGTCGATCAAAAAGTCGGACAAAATTCTTCGTGCGAAGTCTATGTACCAATTTCATGACGATAACAAAGTATATCATTAAAAATTTATCAAGAGAAATCAGAACTGGTTAAACAATTCTAGCAAGAAATCAGATATAGTATTTCTCATTAAAAAAGAAAGGAAGGCTACACTAGTAGATATTACAATACTGGTAGCTTACATCGTGCAAGAGGCTTGAAGATGAAAATTTTGAAATGCATAGACCTGGCTCAAGAAATTCAGAGTTTGGGACAATATTAAAACCAATACAAAGTTTTTTGGGCAACCTTTTATACCATAATAATTTTATAAATATCAAGATTAGCTCAATATTAAACAGTTTACATCACATCATGAAAGCAGCAATACTGAATAATTATCATATTATCAGTCAATTTTGAAGGATTCATTCGATGTGGTGTGGCAAGTAAAATTCGTCATTCGTTGGCAGATTCATCAAAACCGGCAACCTACAGACGATTTCCCAGTTATTTACCTGCGGATTATGAACGCCATAATAATAGTGTCACACTGTTTTTGGGATAATTTATTCCAAATAATATTTCCATATTTATTGAAACGAATGGATTTTTGATGTATCTCCCAACAATATTCTCCGAAGTAGAATTCTAGCAGCCGACTGCTCTGATCGGTAGTTTTTCGTGGTTTCTCCGATCAACACCAGGCGAATGCCGGAGCAGTACCCTATCAAACGGGCCACGGACCGCGCGCGATCTGTCCTTCCCATTCCTTCTCCTATCCTCTCCCATTACACACACACACTTACACCAACATGCACTACACTACCACATATCCCGGGAGACCGGTCGGGTGCTTGTCCCGACTGGGGCGGTGCCCTGCTGGTGGGAGAGTCCTGGTTAGAGGGAATCCCCACTAGCCGACGGTAGGTCGGCGCCGGATCTCGCCATCCAGCGGGAGTAGATCACCGCCATCTCCCGAGAAAAAACATGCACTACACGAACGGGACTAATGGCCAGAGCAATTGACGCGCCCGGAAACATGAATAAATAAATCAATCAATCAATCCGAAGTAGAACCTCAAAACTTCGGAGGCGTTTGCACCTTGAACACTCACAGTTAACATGTGTTCATGAAAATGAGAGAAAGTACAGTCGCGTAGGAAGAAAAAAGCACAGGGAGGTCATCAGTCTGTCATCGGCAGGGTTTCTGTGCAGCTGCGATGCGACGCGCAAAAAAAGTAGGAAGGAATCGAGGCGAGAGACGCGTAAGCTAAACACAGGAATTAGGAGCTGCTGCACCGAGGAGGGGAGGGGAGGGGAGAGGAGAGGAGGAGGAAAAACGCAGCCGGATGAGCCCGCACCAGCGCTCTATGTTTGTTGACGTGCGGTCGCCAAAGCGTCGCATTCACGTGTACCCGCCCGGTCGCTCGCAAATGACGCCCGAGAAGAAAACGAGTACATATATTTGAACTGCAATTGGCAGTTAAATAACAATAATAATATAATAATATTATAATAATAATAATAATAATAATAATAATAATAATAATAATAACAACAACAACAACTGTTCCACAAACAGCTAATCTCCAAACAGCACATGCAGAAAAAATAACAAAGTATACAGAACTAGCTACTGGAGTCAAGGCACTATGGCAACTCCAAAAAGTTCATATTGTTCCTCTGGTCATTTCGTGCACAGGAGTTATACCAAATAACATCCATAAAAATCTGGAACTTATTCAAATACCAAAATATACCTATAAAATTATGCAAAAATCGATCATCTTAAACACATGCAGGATTGTTCGAAAATTTCTAAATTGCGACGAAACGAATTGACCTGTGTCTTGGTTATTAACCCGACACAAAGTCAAATAAAAAGCCGGTGAATACCGAGAAAACAATACATAATAATAATAATAATAATAATAATAATAATAATAATAATAATAAAGGAGTACAGTACAAGCCGAAGATGCAATAATCATACTATCACTAATATTAAGTATTATAACAATTATTTCAACTCTGTCATGATAAAAATTTAAATTTTTAAAGGTTTAATTAACTTCATCCTAACCTACCATTACATGAAAATGCCAAACGATATAATTACAAATTACGCGAAAGCTACTAATATTTTGAAAAAAGTGTACGTAGAAATTGATATAAATAGTTAGTATTGAAAAGTAGATTGCACTAAGAAATAAATCACAAGCTTCAATACTGAAGATGAAGGACGGCTTCGAAAAAAAATTGAATGTTGTGACGCTATAACTCAGAATTCTTCTTCTTCTTCTTCTTCTTCTTCTTCTTCTTCTTCTTCTTCTTCTTCTTCTTCTTCATATTCATATTCTTCTTCTTCATATTCCTCTTCTTCATATTCTTCTTCTTCATATTCTTCTTCTTCTTCTTCATATTCTTCTTCTTCTTCTTCTTCTTCTTCTTTCTTCTTCTTCATATTCTTCTTCTTCATATTCTTCTTCATATTCTTCTTCTTCATATTCTTCTTCTTCTTCATATTCTTTTCTTCATATTCCTCTTCTTCATATTCTTTTTCTTCTGGTCTTCTTGTTCTACACTTAACAGTTTAGGTAGCTGCCTATTCCGTGATCATAACTCCTTCCATCTTATCCTCGGTCTATTTTTCTATGATTTTCTATGATTTCTATATTTCTATTTTTCTAGAATTTTTTCCTCGGTATATTGTAGCCCTCGGGCTACAATTAAACCTTGGGAAAAAAAATTTCTCTTCCTTGATGTATAATCAATTATTTTGAGAAATAACTGTATTGCTGGAGACTAGCAACACGCTAACGAGAGTCAAAACCTAAGCAATCCACAACCCATTCTAAGGATTTTAAAACTGTTGAAGTTTAAAAATGTGAGAATGTGAAATTTTTGAAATGTTTTGTTTTTTTCCTTAGAGGTTTAATTTTGTACCTAAGAGACGTACGAGCTTCGTGAGTGACTTTGAAGTTCGGGGTTCGGCAGGGGAGATTATTAGGAGAGAAGTGAGGGGTGGCGTCCGTCTGCGCAAGTGCACGCCCCCGCAAGAGACCTTGGCGGCGACGGAAGCGCTGTCAACACGCGCTGCGCGGATGTTATGTTGTGCGGAGACACCGCGCCGCCTGCCGGCATTCGCCCGGGAGCAGAAATACGCCGGCGAACCCCACAGCCCAACACGCTCTCATTATTCCTCTCACAAGTGTCTCTGTTTTAATTGCAGCATGCCATTTTCCCTTATACTACGTACTACAACGAATGTTATGAAACGCTGAAGAAAAAAAATTCTGGTGGAAATATGGGTACATGTTTTGGAGAACACTGACATCCTGAAGTGTTTATTTTCAAAACGTCTATCCCCCTCCCTCTCTCTCCCTCCCCATCTCTCTCTCTCTCTCTGTTTGTCTGTCTGTCTCTGTCTCTCCGTATGTCTGCCCATCTCTCTCTGTGTTCCAATAGTTCAGTTCTACTGTGCGGATCTCTTTTGATCAAACTGCTAGATATAGCACACCGTTCTGTTGTCTAGTTTTTGCACTTTATAAATAAAATAAATTCTTGTGCGTACGTGGCCAATAATGTTATTTGAAATGCTTAATCTATTTATCGCAATGACATTCACCACCATTTGCCATATCTTCAATGGTTGGAAGTGTCCTCAGCTTTAAAAACATTTTTCGCGTAGTAAATTAAATACACTAGTTAATTCCATGCAAATCATCCCTTTCTCTTATTTCTGATTTCTCAACCGCAAATAATATTTTTTTTTAACTTTTCGGAGAAACTTAAAAAATGGATTAAATTTTGGGTGGATAAAAATTAATTTGAATATAACGCTTTATGTTATTTCTTATTGGCAGTCTCTCTCTCTCTCACACGCGCACACGCACGCGCACGCGCACACGCACACGCACACGCACGCGCACACGCACGCACACACACACACACACACACACACACACCTCCAAACACTAATTCCAAAGATATTTTAATGTCTCAAAAATTTCGAATGATTCCCCTAGAGAGAAACCTGTTTCCAATTTCTGAATTGAAATGGGCATTTTTATGAAGTTTGATTAAATATAAATTTCATTTTTTACATTGTTTCAACATATTTTATATTGTTTATTCACGCAAGTGGAATGAGAGTTTGCTCTTAATTTTCTCCATCCTATTGTCAGTTATCAAGTGATGTTGAGTTACGACTTCCTGTATCTTCATTATCATTAGTAACAAAATCGCTTGGATTTGATTCATTTCGCAATTTTCTCTCGCAGCGCGATTTCTCACTTCGGAAATAGAAAACTAAAATCAGTAACTAAATATAATATGTTATTTATGCAAAATATGTGTCAATTTTTATGATCACAAATTATTTAAGAAACAAAAATATTTCTAATATGCTAGATAGAAGTGAAAAAAATGTTTAAACATGCTTTAAGCATTTATAAAAACACACAAAAACGCAAACATGTAAACAAAAGTATAGACTTTCAAAATGTGTTCGCCAAGAAAGACAAATTACAAAATTTGGAAGCTCTACGAAGCGTAAATAAAAATATGTATTTGCATAGAAATCCTTTCTGAACTCAAATCATAGACCATTAGATACGAAAACTAATTATTTTAAATCTAATACATATACAGAATTCGAGAATTAAAACTGCGTTTCATGCTGCTATAACATGTCCCAACAATCAGAAGTAATTCTCAGAATATCCAACTGCTTTCTCGCGGAATGTCATTGTCGCATTCCAGTCCGATATCTACTGGAGGCGAGTAAATTGAGCCCGGAAAATTCGAATTTGCAAATTCGACAATGTAAAATGACACTAAACCATCTTTGAAAGTATCCGTCTTAGAAACAGCGCTAATAAACCATAATGCAGACGAGTGTGCAGAATTAGAGCTCAAAAGAATGTTAACACCAAAAATTCGAGATCATGTTGAGGCGATTCCAGTACATTTCTTCCTCATACACAGAAGAAAAATATAGTATATGGAAGAAAAGTAAAAATGCGTAAAAAAGATTTTATCGAGAACGGTGATATTTTTTACTTTCTGATATACATAAGTGTGTAAGGAGTAATAAATGTACTATAAGATAAAGCGACTAAACTCTTGGTTTAACTGTAACTGAAGAACTTGGTTCCTACCAGAGGCGGCTGCTGCAGAAAGGTTCAAGGAGCACTGCCCCCCAAATAATACACATCCATCTTTCCTTTCCTTTTGTGTAGTTTGGATGTTAAAGTAGTTGTTCGCCACGTTATTCTCTGATTTCAGAATTTAAAAAGACCGGCATTTCATATCCCGTGGTTTTCTTCATTGGTTATGGATGTTCGAGAACTGCGTCCTATTACACTGTAGTTAAATTTGGTGTTGCCATAAGCTCAATGATTTGGAGTTGTAAAAATTGCAACATGAGACTTGCAAATAGAGGCTGTGTGCAGGCGTAGTCCGGGCTCGGTGACTTGGGTACTTGGAAAAATTTTCTTGCAGGATGTCCAGAGCTACCTGCTGACGAGTTTTTGAAGTCCGTCTCCAAATACGTTTGAACAAATTCGTGTACAGGGTGTAGTAGTGTACAAAACCCATTTCGTGATGGAAGAATGTTTCTTCCACCATGACCTATTAAAACACTATTTATACACTTCACCCACAGTTTGCTTGCATCTGGCTTGCATATTCCTATTCAAGAATTTTGTATACAAGGATTTTCCTAAGGATGAGCTAAAGTGACAGTTCGCGTAACAAGTGAACATCACATGTAATTCAGAGAAGTATCCCTCCGCTGCGACAGCTGTTCAGTCACGCCCCTTCGTAAAGTGCTAATCGCTCCTGAGAAAACATTCCTAGGTAGAAGTCTAAGATTTTCGTTGGGTTATATGCACGTACGTGAGTCCGGGAAATATTTAAATTTAATTACGTACGTGGAAAATCCCTAAACATACTCTCCCAATCAGTGAAAGAAAACTGCCACGAATGTATATAGAAAGAAAAATGATTTTAAGCCGAAAAAACGTGCACCGGTCCGCATCTCACTTTCAAGTCTCGGTTTTAAAATAAACATAAAATGTATCACACAAAAAGTAAATGTAATGTAATATTCCTTCTTTCCTCTATATTCCAAATGCTGACAGAATGGTGAGTGGACGGGTGTGGTTACATAGATTATGGGTGGTGGTTACATATCTAGAAACACTAATCGGATGAAAAAGCATTGAAGCTCGTTTTTCTTTGTTTGGCAATAATGGGGAAGGAAATATTGTTTTCCATAGTTGCGAAATTGTAATGGCCGAACTGCACTCTAACGCTCCAAAGGGTCGAAAACTATTTCTGACTCAAGAAATATTTCATCTATTTAGCTACAAAACTTCACGTCTCCAAAATTTGATTGGAATGACCATTGTTATACCTTCAACGTAACTTTTATTTCACGTGAAAATGTAATGACATTTCATGAGTAACACGTTACTCTGTATTGTGTAAGACAAAAAGCAAACAGATTGGACCAGTACTTACAGAGATTAAAGTGTCAAAATTGTGTTATTTGCCTCTCTCTTTCATGGCTATTCAAGATAAGCCCGATCACGATTGGTGGTGAAGCTATATTTTACCTACATAAAGGTGTCATCCTTATGAATCAAAAGAGACGCAGTGTCTGAAAGGTTTATGAAACTCTCGCGACATTATGGCCTGGCATGATCGGACTTCAAGCCTCATGGCCTCTAAGCAATCAGATTGGGACGCCTCCTTTTCAGTAACTGAACGAAAACAAAAATTGGACCAAATATTTTTATAAAGAAAACCGATATGGTTATTGTAGTGAAAGAAGTAGTTTAGTTAGAAAGTCAGTCGAGAATGCTGTAGAAATACGAATAATCATTGTTATGAAGTGAAAATATAAATTTGTTCTAGTAGTATAAACTCGTAAGTAAGAATTGTGGTAATTCTGATTTGGTGTTGTTTACGTTCTAATTAGAAGAAATAAAAGAGGTCATCTTCGTCAACATATTATATATAATATACATTGGTATATACTTCGTCAACATATAATATGTTGACGAAGATGACCTCTTTTATTTCTTCTCGTAAGTAAGAGTCAATTGAGGTACTCGTATGTAGTTTCGGTTGCTATGGACTCAAGTTTGTTAGAGGGAGACTGGCTCGCGTTCCTAAGAAATGGGTGCTTGTATGTTGGTTGACATATTTTAAGTGATACTCTGGGTTAAACGCCCAATGGTAGTATCTTGTGGAGATTAGAAGATTGGGGAAATCTTGGAGAAAATATTTAAGTACATTAATCAGTTGTTCTAGAATACCGAACAAGATATTCGCGGAAGCGAAGCAGGTAATATTTTTTCAATTGATGGAAATATCCTCAATTTACGAACAATAATTTTCTTTGGGTTGGAACGTAAAATTACCTCAAGAGAGAGTCGACCGGTCAGCAAAGTTCGGTAAGTGAAAAACAGCGGAAGCTGGATTTGTTGGAGATACAAATTATTGCGGACATGTAGGGGTACATACACTGTTGCAGGACATTGCATACGTAACTATCATTTTCCATTCTGTCACGGCAGTAAGTCGATTCCTTTCACTAAAGTACTGTGGAGAATAGCTTAAATCTGTAGCTGATTTGCCTCTGCAAATAGTTTTTATTATACGGGAACGAATATTTCCATATCTATTCTTGCGAAAAACGCTCTTTTCTATGTGTATTCATATGTAATTTAACTTAAAATGTACATGAGTTATAACAGACTCCCAGAGGTCAAGAAACCATGCACATGTTGTGCTTATCCCCATAGTAGGTCACACAGTTTTTAACTCTTCAGGCGTGACTTTCGCCGCCCGCCATCAGCTGCTGCAGCGTGACTTTTAAATTTGCCTTTACAATTCCGTTTTCACATAGATTAAAATTATATATCCCCTAAGTTATTAAAATAAAATGTCTGGAGAAATTAGGATATCTAGAGAAAAGTATTAACCTAAAAAATTAACAAACCGTATCTTTCCGAGAGCGATGTGCTTCAAAGAATAAAATTAGGTGAGTTTCCATGGCAAATTTTGCAACAATATGTTGTTTATTTTTTATTGTTATATCACACTACTCACTTCCTTAGACAAACTTCTAGTTTTAGTACCTGAATTTGTCTAGATAATTGTTTTTTCTTCCTCCCACCATTGTAGTACTACCACAGAAAATTCAACGACAGCAACCACACAATCGTTCATAGATAATCAACAGTTGATGTGACAAACGTGAAAGTCGTAATACAGGAAGCTAGGATGCTACAGTAAACTGTTAGGTAGCGATCACTTCACGAAATATGTCGAGTAACTCCGGCGACGCATTCAAAAGCATGAACAGCATAAGCCATCGTACATCTAGAGTGACCCCGTGAAGGACGGCATGGGCCGCCGTACACGCTTTAGGGATAACTATTTTGTATGTTAACTAAGTGCGGGCTGTGTGGGGTGCACTCACCGCTTGGTGGTTGGCATGCGCGCCGAGAGAGTGACCCCGTGAAGGACGGTATGGGCCGCCGTAGACGCCTTAGCGATAACTATTTTGTATATTAACCAAGTGCGGCTGTGTGGGTGCACTCACCGCTTGGTGGTTGGCGTGCGCGCCAGAGAGTGACCCCGTGAAGGACGGCATGGGCCGCCGTACACGCCTGAGGGATAACTATTTTGTATATTAACCAAGTGCGGACTGTGTGGGTGCACTCACCGCTTGGTCGTTGGCGTGCGCGCCTAGAGAGTGACCTCGTGAAGGACGGCATGGGCCGCCGTACACGCCTTAGGGATAACTATTTTGTATATTAACCAAGTGCGGACTGTGTGGGTGCACTCACCGCTTGGTCGTTGGCGTGCGCGCGCGCGCGTGGGCGTGTCCGGGGCGGGGGCGGGGCCGGGGGCGGGCGCGGCGGCGACGGCGGCGGCGTCGCGGCGCGCCGCGGGGCCCCCGCCCCCCAGCTCCGCCCGGAAGCCCGCGCTGCCCGCGCCGCACGCGCCGGGGTCGTCGCTCTCCAGCACCGCCATGAGGTAGCCGATGTACGAGGTGGCCAGACGCAGCGTCTTGATCTTGGAGAGCTTGGTGTCGGCGGGCACGTTGGGGATGCAGTCGCGCAGGTCCGCGAACGCGTTGTTGATGCTCTGCGTGCGCTTGCGCTCCTTCTTGTTGGCGCACGTGCGCCGCTTCACGCGCACCACCGGCGCGCCTGGCACGCCCACGCCCACGGCCTCACCCACGCCCACGCCCCTGCAACAGAGCGCAACGCCCATGCCTTCAGCCTGCAACACACCTAATAGTCGACTCCGTTTATAGCGAACTCGTATATAGTAAACAACGGTTTTAGTGAACATCGGTTATAGTGAACATTGGCTATAGTAAACATTGGCTATAGTAAACATCGGTTATAGCGAACATCGGTTATAATGAACACCGGCTATAGTAAACATCGGTTATAGTGAACTGAAGTCTCGTTTCACTTACATTACAATTAATACAAGATTCGGTTATAGTGAACCTGAACCTCGGCTATAGTTAACATAGAAAATACAATGTCTTGGAAATTGTTGAAGGTGGAAGAACGACTCATCTGAGGGCAGCGGGGGCGATCGAACTATAAGTAGGTGTGGAGACACAACTATAGAAAATAGCAATCGTGCGGTGCAATTCTGTTCAAGTGTAGGTGAGGTTCTGTGTGCTGTGTAGAGTGATGTTGAAGGTGGAATCGTGCAGGTGAGGTTCTGTGTGCTGTGTAGAGTGATGTTGAAGGTGGAATCGTGCAGGTGAGGTCCTGTGTGCTGTGTAGAGTGATGTTGAAGGTGGAATCGTGCAGGTGAGGTTCTGTGTGCTGTGTAGAGTGATGTTGAAGGTGGAATCGTGCAGGTGAGGTTCTGTGTGCTGTGTAGAGTGATGTTGAAGGTGGAATCGTGCAGGTGAGGTTCTGTGTGCTGTGTAGAGTGATGTTGAAGGTGGAATCGTGCAGGTGAGGTTGTGTGTGCTGTGTAGAGTGACGTTGAAGGTGGAATCGTGCAGGTGAGGTTCCGTGTGCTGTGTAGAGTGATGTTGAAGGTGGAATCGTGCAGGTGAGGTCCTGTGTGCTGTGTAGAGTGATGTTGAAGGTGGAATCGTGCAGGTGAGGTTCTGTGTGCTGTGTAGAGTGATGTTGAAGGTGGAATCGTGCAGGTGAGGTTGCGTGTGCTGTGTAGAGTGATGTTGAAGGTGGAATCGTGCAGGTGAGGTTCTGTGTGCTGTGTAGAGTGATGTTGAAGGTGGAATCGTGCAGGTGAGGTTCCGTGTGCTGTGTAGAGTGATGTTGAAGGTGGAATCGTGCAGGTGAGGTTCTGTGTGCTGTGTAGAGTGATGTTGAAGGTGTAATCGTGCAGGTGAGGTTCTGTGTGCTGTGTAGAGTGATGTTGAAGGTGTAATCGTGCAGGTGAGGTTCTGTGTGCTGTGTAGAGTGATGTTGAAGGTGGAATCGTGCAGGTGAGGTTCTGTGTGCTGTGTAGAGTGATGTTGAAGGTGGAATCGTGCAGGTGAGGTTCTGTGTGCTGTGTAGAGTGATGTTGAAGGTGGAATCGTGCAGGTGAGGTTCCGTGTGCTGTGTAGAGTGATGTTGAAGGTGTAATCGTGCAGGTGAGGTTCTGTGTGCTGTGAGAGTGATGTTGAAGGTGGAATCGTGCAGGTGAGGTTCTGTGTGCTGTGTAGAGTGATGTTGAAGGTGGAATCGTGCAGGTGAGGTTCCGTGTGCTGTGTAGAGTGATGTTGAAGGTGGAATCGTGCAGGTGAGGTCCTGTGTGCTGTGTAGAGTGATGTTGAAGGTGGAATCGTGCAGGTGAGGTTCTGTGTGCTGTGTAGAGTGATGTTGAAGGTGTAATCGTGCAGGTGAGGTTCTGTGTGCTGTGTAGAGTGATGTTGAAGGTGGAATCGTGCAGGTGAGGTTCTGTGTGCTGTGTAGAGTGATGTTGAAGGTGGAATCGTGCAGGTGAGGTCCTGTGTGCTGTGTAGAGTGATGTTGAAGGTGGAATCGTGCAGGTGAGGTTCTGTGTGCTGTGTAGAGTGATGTTGAAGGTGGAATCGTGCAGGTGAGGTTCTGTGTGCTGTGTAGAGTGATGTTGAAGGTGGAAGCGTGCAGGTGAGGTCCCGTGTGCCGTGTGGAGAAGGAAGGAAGGCAGAGCGACTCACCCGAGGGCGTTGGGGGCGCCGTAGAAGTCGGCGAGGCCGTGTGCGCCGGCGTGCGGGGCGTGGTGGGGCTGTCCCCGCCCCGGGAGCCCGTGGGCGTGGCGGGGCCCGACGACGCCGTGCTGCTGCAGGGCGCCCCGCCCCCCGACCAGAACCCCGCCTCCGCCACCCCTGCGCACACCCACGCACTGCCTCGCTCAGCTTCCTCCCACGCGCTCGCACTTCCTGGGAAGGTCGATTCAGCAAAAGTCATAAAGAGTATTTGAACAAATAAAGCATGTCATTTCAGTCAACTTAATATATTTATTTAAAGAGTCGGGTATCGACGGCTTTGCCGTCATATCAGCCTACAAATGATGTACTAAATAAAATACAAACTGAGACTATGTGGGGGATTAATGTAAGTCATACATACATTTTAATACATACAATTTAGATGACGTACGTAATAAATATCGGTTAATGGCGGGCTGTTGCGTGCTCCAAACGAGGCGTCAGGTGCCCCATTATTTATATTCATCCCCATTTTGTCTTATTTTGAATTTATTTTGTATTTTATTTATAATTTCTTTTTATTTGTAGACTGATGATGAAGGCAAAGCCGTCGAAAGCCAGCTCTGTAAATAAATATATTAAGTTGACGGAGATGTCTTCCTTTATTTCTTGTAATTACGTCAACAATACTGCATTGGCATTCTCACAATAAAGAATATTATTCTATTTTTGTGCTTTTCAAATTAATGTTCTTGCTCTTACAGGTTTTTGAAAATAAAAAAAGACTACTTCTAGGCGCGGACTGGAGCATTACCAGTGCACAAGAAAATGACCTCATTTTTTTTTTAAATATGCATGTACTTTTTTAAAGTTCTAGTTTTTAGAACAGACTTTAAAATAAAAATCTTTATCTTAAATATTGTAGTTTTGGAATGTTAAAGTTTTGTAATTTGCGAAATATATTCGTTTTTTTATTAAGTAAAAAGTGAGGCGAAGAAATATATAGAGTTCGTCGGATATGAGACTAATGTCACCCTTTTTTACAGTTCTTTCATACATACGAGAAAAAATTTGGTGCGGTTTTTGAGAAAATATTTGTTTAAAATTGTCTATTAAAATTGTAATTTCACGAAAAATTACCCGAAAACTTCTCATATATTCTAAAAATTGTACATGGCTTAATTTCAAGATCAATATTTGAACAACTTTTTTTTAATGTATCTTCAACATTGTACTTGTAAGAAGACCCGATAAAAATCTGGATTGAGATAACTCTGGATTCAGGAAAGGAAATACCGTCAGAATACTTTCAATTCGTAGCCACCTGTATCCACACCTTATTTATTACATACTGTCAGTATTACAATTTTGTAGGTATAATTTGGTACTGGCAAGCTATTGCGATAGTAAATAAATCGGTTGGAAATGGTGAACACCGGAAAAGTCCTTTCTATTCAGTTACACTTCCTAATGGAGATATCAATACAGATCTGCGTCGTCTAACGATAAATGATGCATCGCTTATTGTGACAACAGAGTGCATTGAGGCCTTTCCCACAATGATCTTTATATTAAGTTAAACGGAGGTTACGGTTTTATCGCGATAAACGAGGGTTGTTAAATTGCCCTAATGCCAGGAGGGCACGTGCTCCCCTTATTAAAGCTCTCTGGGGACTAGATGCGGGCCGTCCCTGGAGGGCTTGACGGCGGGGCACGGAGATCCTGCCAGAGGGAAGTGTGAAAATCACATTTCACAGAGTCCGATGACACCAACAAATATTCCTGCCCCAATGTAGGGCGAGACGAAACGAAGCGCAAGCTCAGACACTGCAGACCATTATGCAGTCCGTTATAACTCTTCAAAATTCCAATAAATCCATATGGAACACTGCAGAGGAGACGGATTCCGGCCATTTATCGTTCACTCTAAGGGCAGTTTGCTTCAACTTGCGTTTGCTACTTTGTTTTTATGGAGTATCTAGAGAGTGAGGTGTGTTATTTTCCGTGAGGTGGCTGATTATTACATAAAAAGATTCACAGATGCCACTGAAATCAATCACTACCGCGTTGAGTTGGTGGTTAAATGAAGAGTCGGTGCGCTGGGGGCGGCGTCGACGCCATTTATCGCCCTCGTGCGATAAACCAGAGCCCCACGCACGCGCAGGCGCACGCGCCCTTCATTACTCAGCAGCGCCCCCCGCGCGCGGGCGACGGAGAGGGCGCAGGCGCAGCGGGGCGAGGGCGAAGGTGAGGGTGACGGCAACGACGCGGCGTGGGCGAGGGCGAGGGCGAGAGCGGGGACGGGGGTGGGGACGAGAGCGAGAGCAAGAGCGGGGGAAAGGGCGTGGCGGGGGTGAGAGCGAGGATTGATTGATTGATTTTTCATGTTTCCGGGCACGTCAACTGCTTCGGTCATTAGTCCCGTTAGTGTAGTGCATGTTTTTTCTCGGGAGATAGCGGTAATCTTCCCTCTCTAGATGGCGAGATACGGCGCCGACCTACCGTCGGCTAGTGGGGTTCCCCCTAACCAGGACTCTCCCACCAGCGGGGCACCGCCCCTGTCGGGACAAGCTCTAAGTTCCCGACCGGTCTCCCGTAATATGTGGTAGTGTAGTGCATGTTAGTGTAAGTGTGTGTGTAAAGGATAGGACAAGGAAGAGAAAGGACAGATCGCGCGCGGTCCGTGGCCCGTTTGTAAGGGTACTGCTCCGGCGTTTGCCTGGTGTTGATCGGAGAAACCACGGAAAACAACATATCAGAGCAGCCGGCCGCTAGAATTCTCCTCCAGACAGCGACTGAATTCGACCTTGCTCAAAAGCTAGTGTCGAAAATGCTGCCGCCGTGGGGAGTGGGAACCTATGACCTCCCAGTTAGAGGCGCTGCAGTGACATCAGTTGATGCACTGAGCTACCGCTCCCGGTGTGAAGGCGAGGACGAGAGCGAGGACGCAGCGGGGGCGAAGGCACGGGCGACAGCAAAGGCGAGGGCTGCTGCGTGCTCCAGCCGAGGCGTCCTATGGCCCCAGAGAGTCAAATTGCACATTTGAACGCTTTCAATACGCTACAGCCTTATCAATTGCTCACAAAATTCTTACTTTTACTTGAATTCACTTCTCATCTCATTTTGTTCTCAGCATAAAAGGATTTTTTTCATCAAGAGGGGAGATATATATTTGGGGAGATATGGACGAAATAGCTCATGTGTCATTTCATATTTCAACATAATTTATATTAAGACAAATTTATTAGACCATCAAGTGAGTCCTTTTGTAGGTGACGATTCTGTTATTAAAAAAAAAAATTTTAAAAAATTTTAAAGTGAATCCTTTTGATGATATTAAATTTCATCATTGAAACGTAATGTTTCGGAAAACGTAGATCGCATTACGAAAAGAATATCTCTAACTTGAATATTTAATCATGTAGGACAGGTTCCAAAACACTGTCATCATTATCAACTAAATTTACAGAAGAAAAATACATAGAATGATTGAAAGGCTTATTATTGAGAAATAGGGATAATATTATGAAACTAATCTCCAGCTTGAGACAATCGAAGTAGTAGGGAAAAAATGAAATTTCCAATTACCAAAATTTCAGATGTTTTAATGAAAAACAAACCTTTACAATTTAATTTTGTTAATTTTACCCTCGAAGAAAATAATCCAATTGTTTTTGAGAAAATGTTTGTGTATTTTTACTTTGATATCGTAGGCTTCCGCGGCCAGAGTTATGATCTGGGCTGTCCGGGTTACGCCGCGTCGAAGGCTGGGGTGCCGACGTTTCGACCGACATATCGCGGTCCTCTTCAGGGCTGTATTGCCCTGGGCCCTCGTATTTTTACTTTGTCGCAATCGCTACCGTGGAAAAGAGTGTACAGCTGCCGGAACAAACGGTGAATTTTCGGTAGAAAAAACTCTTATTTCAGAGCCCTGGTAACGAAGAAGTGAATAAATTCAGTTGCTAAATTTAGAAAATAAAATCCTGGAACACGTTGTGAAGTCATAATCCATGTTTTGTGGGTCCTTGATACCGAAAAATCGATTGACGGCAAAACGTCTGTCTGTCTGCCTGTCCCTCCGTGTGAGAACAACTCTAGCGGCTAAACCATTCAGCCGATTTTCTCCAAAAATTATATTCCCTAATTGATCTGGCTGATAACGCATCCCATTGAATCTGAAATTGATATGCTATTTTGGGGGGGGTACTTTACATGAAGATTGGGATATTTTCCAAATTTTCAAAAAAATAGCTCAATCGATTTTTATTAAATTTTGTTGTTGCATAATATAAAGGTCGTTTAAGAGAATGATGAATGTCTCATTTTCGTTGAAAACTCTGACTTTTCACAAATTGCAAAAATTCTAATTTTTTCGGCGTCTTCCTACAACCAAAATATTAAAGATATAGATATTTCCCTTCATAAAATCTGTTCCGTAAAGATAGATTTTGAAATAAAATCACATACAAGTTTGCGAATAATTGAGTATTTTTCGCGTAATTGTGCGAGAAATATAGGCAATTTTTAATTTTGTTTAAATAATGTTTTTTCAAAACGGCTTCATCGTTCTTGATGAAATTTTGTCGTCGACATTTGTCTGAAGGACATTTAAGAAAATTATGTAAGTCTCATATTAGTTGAATCCCTGATTTTTCGAAAATTGAAAAAATTCAAATTTTTTTGGCGTCTTCCTACAACTACAATTATGATAATACAGATTTTTTCTTAATGAAATGTGTTCATCTAAAACTGATCTTTAAATAACGTCCCGTTGAATTTTTTTAACCCATTAGTATTTTAGGCAAAATCAAATATAGGCAATTGTTATTTTCTTTAAACCATTTTTTCTTAATAGCTGTACATTTTCTTTTATGAAAATGGGACTTTCTATAGCATAAAGGACGCTTAAGAGAATTGAGCAGGTCTCATTCGTTGAAATGTTTACGTTTTTTCGCGAAAATTTAAAAAAAAATTAAAAACTTTTCGGCGTCTACTTACAACTAACATTGTGAAGACACAATAATATTCTTAATAAAATCACCGTCACCATGGTCCATGTATGTGCAATCCAACTAAAATAGTGATTGAAGAAGGAAAGGTGGTTCCGTTATCCAATGGGAAGCTTCCATTTTTGATCGTTTCAGAGCAGCTGTCAGAGCTTCATGGAGAACATAAAAAATGGTAGTAGGTTATTTATCGTGTTGATGGTTATAAATACGTGATTGTATCCTCCAAATGTGTTTCATGCGGTTCAGTCGGTGTATTAATTGCGTTTTGTTTATTTAGTTGGTGGAGATGCATCTACTGATAATCTTGAGATACTTCTAATTGTAAATTATAAGTAATATAATGAGATTTGGAATGTTAGGGTGGGTCATTTTAGGCCGTAAAAATCACACGACTGCTTTCTCAGTTACATGAACAATAGTTTCTCATGTCATTTTACTGAAATAGCTTCGTTTTTGCCTCGCAGTTTCTTGACAATTTCTCTTCCTCTACATGACCAAAAGACTGCATTTAATGAGTCGAAACGTTGAGGATAGTCTTAAGGGTTGCGAAGAAAAAACCCACTTTTTTCGGGCACAAACGAATAAATACCCAAATTTCTGAATTGTCAGATTCTGGGTGCAAACTATGACAGTCTTGTATAGTGCGCAGCCCAGCGGTCATGACCAATTTTAGACCTCCAGATCATTAGACCGCCAGATCCTTAGACTGTCATCTTGCCATTTGAATTTCAAAAATGACGCTAATGTCCTCCCGAATGTCATACAACTACGCTTTAGTCCTGTAAATGCGCAGAAAGTCTCTGGAACATATATGCTGCAACGAAATTGTAAAAATGAAAAAAACACTTTCTACGGCAATCTATCTACTCTTACGCGGCCAGAACGGTAAAGAAATTATGTATTAATAATATTATGAGAAACACGCTGGCTTGCTTTTTCCCCAGCCGAAAAGACTCGTTTTGTATACAGCAGTACAGTAAAATCGCGTAATATTTCAGTACACTCCCCTAATATTTCGAATTTTGCCGTAACACAAGTTTGGGTCCATTGGATAGCACTAATTTTTATATCAAGGACAACGATTACTTCGGTAACTTGGAAGTTGGGTAAATGAAGGTTTACTGTAAATACACTTAGTTCTACAGTTCTATAATAGTCTGTTAAGTCGATTTAAACTGGATGGATACTAACCACTACAACGAGTAACTTGTTTGCCATTACTTAGTGACCTGGAGCTTGGTGAATGTGTGTGTGTGTGTGTGTGTGTGGTGTGTGCGTGCGTGCGTGCGTGTGTGTGTGTGTGTGTGTGTGTGTGTGTGTGTGTGTGTGTGTGCTGGTCGCACCAAGTGCCTGTTGTGGGAGTGTGTGGCAAACGCGTACCCCCACGCCCAGCCTTGAATACGTAGACATTTTAATCGAGATGTAGTTATGTTTTCTCAAATGACTCTGCCGGACAATAATTGGTGGGCATTCTCACCATCTCACCAGTTTTACAATATTAATCCATCTGATAAAGCGGAAGTTGTGGCAACGCACCCAATTAACTTCTTACATGTTGGAAATTGTCTAATATCTTAAGAAATGTCTTGCAGAGACTTTTTCTGAGTGGTGTATTGGGTTGATACCACTTCAATTTGCAATAATTGAACTCAAAGATTTGGGTTTTAGACCCGCGACAGACGATTGGTATGACCGGTCAAAGCGCCTTGAAAAAATGACATACAACAAATACAATCATACAATAAATGTACAATCTAAAACCGTTCATAACAGAAAGTTGTAACAAGTATTTTGATTAATTTTATACGATCCTTTTTTCAGTAATAAATATGACCTAATGTAAAATCTAGCAGAGGAGTAACCATATTTCAAAAATAAAATGCTTGAACGGCGAGATAAACAATAAATAAATAATTGTCTTTATTGATGGTGACGCTCATTCCATTAACCACTTCAAAAGTTTAATTCGATACATTATAAGTGGGAGGTCGTTCAAAGAAAATACTTTCGCAATTCGGGGAAAGGGTTTCCCACAAGTGTACAGGAGTAAAAGCCAGGAGGGGTGTGAGGAAAAGCAGCATTCCCACAGCATTTGTGTAAGTATGTTTATTAATTTCAATTTAGAAATGAATTTCAGATCAATCAGAAATATATCTAGTGATTACTGTAGGGGAGGTTTGGGTACATAGTTTTTAACTCATCGGGATGTAAGTCCTATTAGATGTTCCAAAAAATGGGGGGAATTTTGGAGAAATGCTAAAATAATGCATACCTGTGTTTGAAAACCCGCAATAAAAACTAGAAAGAAAGGATATCGCGTCAGTTTACAAGCAAAACATGAGAAGTCAAGAGCCAAGCTTTCAGAGAAACGTAATACAACGCAAAATAATGGTAAATGATTTCAAGATAGTTTTATCGTCATTATAATAACAATAATAATATTAATATATGGACGTAGTATTAATCTACAGAGGGTACCAAAAAATATATACACACATTTCGAGCAAATAAAAAAACTATCTTAACATAACAAAGATGAACGAACAGAAAATGATGAGAATCAATTACCTTAGACTTTTACAGGTACAACAGTTACAACAGATGCTGCAAATGCCCATTATATGCGTCGATACACTTCTGAGTAGTTGAACTACAGTTCGAGCAACATTTGTGAAAATGTCCTCAGCTATTGTAGCACAAGCCATTTCAAGGTTTCCTAAAGTGCTGCTAGTGTAGCTGATTTTCTACGGTTCACTCACTATTAAGTGTGCCTCATAAGAAGAAGCCCAACGGAGTTAAATCTGGAGAATGCGGTGAAAACTCAATCGGATCTCTTCTTCCTATCCAGTACCCTGACCGGAAGCGGCAGCTCAGTGCATCAACTGATGTCACTGTCACAGAAATCCTCATTTCCGTAGAGTGTATGAATAGCGGATAAGATGGATGTTCGTATCATGTCCAGGAATACTTTGCCAGCTTCTGCTCTTTAAAAGAAGAATGGATTAGATTAGTTCCGGAGAACGCAGTAGAAACTTAATGGGACCTCATCGTCAAATTCAGTGCCCTGAAAGATTGTCGTGATTGTCAGAGAGTGCACTGCCACTTTAACACCAAAATGTACGTGCGTATCTTGATGACAATATTCCATAGCACGAAGAGGTCCGATTGATTTTCCACCGCGTTCTCCAGATGTAACTCCATTAGATTCCAAGTGAAATTAAATCCCGAGTGAAATCGTTTCTGCTGCATAACTGTTTCTATACAATTAGAGACTATACTGAGCATCACAAGGAAAGTAACATTAATTTTAACAGTGATATTTAATGTATTATTTACTATTGGACTGTATAATTATAAACAATATGTAACGAGTATTGTATCGCAGCTTCTGGGTCAATGACCCCCATCTCGATCAGGTTTTTCGTCCAGTTTCCCTGATCCATTGAGCAAATGCTGAGATGGCCCCTTGTGTTGCTTCTGGAAATAAATGTAACTTCATTTTCTGTGCACGTCTTCTAGAATTCAGTGGGAAATACAATTATTCAAGTTATTGTTTCCATGTTGTCGCGGCAGGAAGTATTATTCCGAAGGACAACATGGATAAGAACCCAAAATTTATTGCTTATTTATTCTTGAAAGTAGATTTTATTACATGGGAGTTTTTTTTTCAAAATTCAAGTAGTATATGACTTAGTATAGGGATCACAGAATTTTGAAAATGTGCACACAATTCACTATTCCCATAGCAGTTTTAACTGTTTTTAGACGTAACATAAATAAATAAATAAATAAATAAATAAATAAATAAATAGATTTATACCTAGAGGTAAGTCTAATAAATGTCGCAAACCGTAGAAAACCAGCTACATAGGCAGTACTTTGGGATTAAATTGAAACGGAATGTGCTGAGGACACTTAGGCAAATGTTGCTCGAACAGTAGTTCAATTACTCAGAAGTGCATTGCCGCCGATAGTGGGCATTTGAATAATCTGTTGTAACGGTTGTACCAGTAAAAGACGAAGATGATTAGTTCCCACCTGTTTCTGTTTGTGTAAATTTGTTATGTTAAGACAGTTTTTATCTGCTTCAAGTGTGTATACATTTCTGGCACCCTCTGTATTTTCTTTTTAAATGAAAAGAGTTTGAAAGTAGTGGACATGGTCATTTCAATTCAGAGAATCTTTACTCTCATACAAGTTAAAATAATCTCAAAATTTGTACTAATGTACAACATCAATTAGCCAACAACTAGGTTCAGCCCATATATTATATTGATAATTCATTTGGTTCCCACAATAGATTTCGTCTACCTTTGTTAATCTTACGGTACATGTGCAGTGAAAATTGCTCCAATTTATTCAGGTTATTTGATTATCAAAAGTCAAATAAAAATATACTTCTGTCAAAAGTATTGTTAAAATAAAATTCTAAGGAAACTAAAAAAAAATTACAAAAAAACAATGAAATCCTGTAAACAGTCAAAACTGTTATGGAAGCGTTGTTATCTGTAAAGATAAAACAATTTCTTAAACATAAATTGCTGTTGAAAGTAGAGTAGGAAATAAGGACGTACAGTTAACTACGAATTCAAACAAATAACGTAAAGAGTATGAAGAGGAAAATTAATATTATTAATTTAATGGTTACCTCTCTTCCTGAGATATTTTTATAAAAGGAAAGTTTAAATACTTACTAGTGTTGTAATTCTTACCACGTTTGAATGTGGAAGAGAAAGAGCAAAAGATTTGTGTAGGTTGCCTGGAATGTGTTTGATTCGGGAACAAATGATTTTCTCCCCCATACGTCACATACAGGTTTTTGACTGTTTTTGACTAAATAAATAAATAAATAAATAAATAAATAAATAAACAACGGCAATGAACTCTCAGAACCAGATATTGAAATTGAAATTCATCATTCACGAATCCTACATTCAGCTGATGACTGTTATTAAAATTATGTTTTGACATACGAGTAGAGTACGTAACAGAAAGAGACAGAAAACTTCTGTCATCATTCTGAAGCGACTATACATACAAACTTGCAACTCATAATTTCGGCTTAAATACCACTAATATCTTTACGTGCTTTGTGTAGCATTTTGAATAGCATTACAATGAAATCTCATTGAAATAAATGAATTACATTACATTTTCATGTATGACAGCATTAAATATACGCATGACGCCTACATCGCGTGAGCTATCTGTTGTTGATGTAATCTATTTCTTAAGTTGATGTTCATCAAAACACGGCTCAGTGCAGGGACCATCTCTCCCTCCACAGGTGAATTTTTTTCCAGTTTTATCACGGGAATGGTCATTGGATTAGCAGAATCGATATCCAAATTACTTATTTAATTATTAATAAATAATTAAATCAGTGTGGTCAATAAAGAGGTTAGCACTATCTACATATCACGGGTAAGAGAGCAGTGGTCAAGGAAACTGCTTCGATTAGTCAGAAGGTAAGTGGGGATGGGATTTAGCACAGGAAGGCTCATCCCTGCCCATACGAGCGCTATAAATGCAGACTGTGCTACTTCTCAGTCTGCATTTACATCCCCACGGCATACGCAGTCGTGCCAAAATATAATGTATATATTCCAGACTGAGCAATAACAATTTTGATCGTCCACATTGTGTTCTTTTATAATTTCTTAAAAGTTACTTTTAAGCCTAACTTGTTTACCAAGTGTACCAACGTCTGGGTATTTGTTTACGAATTTCAGAAAAAGGCTATACTGTACCAGTCCACACCTTTACTACGAGAAAGTCTGTGCCATTCTATTGTACCTCTAATTTGGTTTGTTTTAATTATATTAATTTGATGATTTTAATTTAGATTAGGTCATTCTGACATAACAATTGTTAATTTTCACTATGCCTGCTCTAATTTGCGTAATTTATATACGTTTTTAATCACTGTGCTTGTGGCTAAACTATGCGTGAAAGACGAAAAACGTTAATGACTTTATGTATCTCTACTACTAGTATTTCATATTCATATTGAGCAGTCAAATTAGACAAAAAATTCCCACAGAGCTAAACATCTTATAATCAGAAGTAACCTTTCGTCATTCTGCTTTAAATGGTACTACGTAATGCATAAAACGGGATTTAACCCCTAAACTCTGTTTGGGGGCTTTTTCGACCCCAGGAGCAAATAACCTTTGCCATCACACTGAAAAATATTCCCATGAACTTCTCCTTTTAGATATGCTATTTAAATCCAATTTTCCATGTGTTGTAAATTTTCAGTTTTGTAAGTTTTTTGTTGGAAATAATTTGATTTTTATGCGGTTGGGATCAGAAATGCCACATTTGACGACTAAATTACAAAAGTAAAAATATTAAAACGTGTCCATTTTCGTTTTGTAGTATTATGTTGTGGTTTATGAGTGATAATTTGGGGTATTTGTCTATTACGATTTGATAGCTATGTTTCAAACATTCTCATGCTGGTAAGATAGATACCTATGTATAGTTACGAGGATAAGCGAGATTGTTTTTCTGGAAACAACGTTATTCTTTATTCAGTGCCATGTAGAAAATAAAGCAAATAAATATCATCACTTTCTCAATTAATAATTACAAACAACATCCGTGCTTCAAATGCTTATAAAATATTGCGTAAAACATTTGGGGTCAAAAATGACCCCATGAAAGTAACATTAATTTTAACAGTGATATTTAATATATTTATTTACCATTTGGACTGTATAATTCTAAAAAATATGTAACAAGTAAATATGTAAGTAGTAAATATGTAACAACGCAGCTTCTGGGTCAATAACCTCCATCTCGATCAGGTTTTTCGTCCCTGATCCATTGAGCAAATGCTGAATTGGACCCGTGTTTTTCTTCTAGACATAAATGTAACTTCATTATCTATGCACGTCTTCTAGAATTCAGTGGGAAATATAGTTATTCAAATTATTGCTTTCCTGTTGTCGCGGTAGGAAGTATTATTCCTTGACGATGGACATGATGGATAAGAGCTCAAAATTTATTGCTGATTTATCCTTGGAAATAGATTTTATTACATCGGAACGTTTTTTTTCATGTATTCAAAATTCAAGTAGTGTAGAGTGTAGAGATGTGTGTGTAGTGTAGAGATTACAGATTAGTGTAGAGATCACAGAATTTTGAAAACGTGCACAGTATTCACTTCTCCCCATAGCACGTCATACACCGTTTTTAACTCTATTTGACGTAAATAAATAAAGTTTAGAATCAGCGAAAGAAATACTAATTTTCTACAACCAAAGGGTGTTCACACAGAAAAGATGTGGAATCACTGAATGCACCAAAATGAAATCTAAGCCCTACATATATCTGAAAATAATAGCGGAAGCTATATTCCGATATTTTTAAAATAGAAAACTGAAATTACTGTAATATTATATATTATATTATTATTTATTAACTAAATTATGTATGGAAATGCGTTATCAAACACCTAAATATGCACAATTAAAGGTAAAAATGAATAAAATAAGTTAAAAACAAACACTATCAAATTTGTTCTTTACATATTTTCTATATTAGTGCATTTTATAGAAGCGCATGATTAAATTATTTTTTCACAATTGCATGAAAAAAATGGGTTTGAAAGTCAAAAATAACATGTGCTTTTAAGTGTCAGAAATAAGCCTAACACCGTCACAAGACCAGCACAATCGTGCTTAAAGGATGAAATTTGCCATTCCTCCGTTTCAAACTTAGAATTTCAGAACAATATCAAATCGTGTGTGTGGAATGTCTTACCCGCAATCGCCTTTCGTGGGAATTTTCACCACTGCTTGAGTGCCTTGGCATGGAGCAATACCCGAGTACTTTGTGTATACGCACGGCAACGTGATGCACGTTCCTAGCTGTGGTCGGCCGGCCGACCGGCCTGCACACACCAGCTCCGATTAATTCACTACGCGCTGTAATGCGCTCGCATATTGTTCAGTTATCACTGGTTAAAAGCACGAGAGGAATATTTTGGGCCTGTATTTCACATTGCAAAAGGGTCGATCCTCTTCCAAAAATTTTAAAACGTGCAGCTTAGCAATAAAAGGAGCGACATCTGTTCGATGTCTGATTCTAAGAATGTGCTAGAAAGGCTAGATAGGATTAGATATGCAACATGCTATGCTATAGGTTTAGATATGCTATGCTAGATAAGTTTAAATATGCAATATTACAAGGAAAAATGTGCATGGATTTCTCCAAAAAGTACCGAAACATGCAAACATGCACGAAAAAGAATACTTTTTAAAAGAGCATGCCAAACGAAACTCATAATTACGAAATTTGAGAGCTATACAAGCTTGCCTAAAAACATGCGTTTAAATGGAAATCCTTTCTCTGAAGATACATAACATTAGCCATCAACAAATCCAAACTAAGATTATCGATCACGAATCTAAAACATAAACTTTTATAACGATGTTTGAAAGTGAGGAGACTTTTGATTGATCAGCAACACAATTTTCCAAAAATACAAAAACGAAAACCAATATATGCGACATTGTTGGCCAACATTTATAATATGGGTTCAAACAACACCTTGTCATGGAAAATTACTAACGAGTGTGTCGATTGTAGTAAAGTTAACATTAAAGTGACTCTCCCGGAAAGTTTTTATCTAGTAGCAACTACAAATGGAAAACAAAAGTAAATCTTTTATGACAAGGCAATGTCGCATACAAATTTACACGCAGATATGACATATCTTAAAAGTAGCTAAGAATAACACAAAACTTTGACGCCTCACTTCTTCAGTAAAAGAACAACCATTTAATTAAATTTTACCAGAAAACTAATAAGTTCTATGAGCGTTTTTGATGTAACAAATGTATCAGTATTTATGTTCATGGTGGCTTTTCTTTGATGTACTAGGTGTTTATATCACTGTTCTGTGTATACGAAGCCAGTTCAATTACGCAGACAGACTACACTCAGATAGCGGTCATAGCAAAGAATATTGAAAAGAACATATGTGGTGCACGAGAGACTGGAATTCCTACCATGGTACAAATACCATAAACCACCAATGCTTCATGCGGAATTCGAACATACGTCCTTAATATCAAGGCTTGGGCTCTCCTACCACAAGCCAACCCCTGGTTTACCGTCTTATTTGTAACGGTTATGTAAAATATTATTATATTACAAACTTTGGACTTTTCGCAAATTTTTCTCTTGATCAAACTGCTTGAAACAGTATCTAGTATCTGTTAAAACCCACTGAATTTAAAATTTTTCTTATGGGAAATATGTGATTACATGGACAAATATGTGATTTGAAAAACAGAATCTATTGATATCAATGCCTAATCGTTGCCATAGCAACGTCATCAAAGTTTCTTTAAAAATCTTTTCAAAACAAATGTTTCAGAATTAAATAATTTTGCAGAAAATGTTCAAGAATACAGGGGAAAGTTGCCGAATTTTGACCTTCGCCTAAATTGGACCGCACACCTTTTTTACATACTTAAGATCTTTTGGATCACAGAGTTGCTCCTAAAGGTTCTGGATACTCTAATGGGATCGTTACTCAATATTCAGTGAACCGCAGTCGTTTTAATCAACAGGATTAGTGATACAGTATTTTCGTTAACTATCTTCCTATTTTTGTGCTTTCGTAAGCCATTGAGTACAGAAGTAGAAAATAAACGCATCTTTTGTGCAACAGTCGATTATAAATATGCTTCATTCGCTTCCGAAGAATCGCTCAAGAATAGTAAGACTAAGATTGCCTTTGAAGTAGTTGCATCTGTTTGTTGTATTTGGACGAGTTGCCGAAAATTGACAGAATGTTGTCTTGATTGGATTTTAGGAAGATGGTAAGCATTATTTTTTTCCTTTCACGTCAAAAAATGATACAGAATGGAATGGATGTTGTAAATAGAACCAGAGTTTTCGCTAGCTGACTCCCTGGCAGTTGGTGTAGACAACAAGCAAACTTAGTTCTAGCAATATTGCGCAATACGACAATGTGAAATCCTCGTTCTATCTATAATCACAAAAAACAGTGGATCTACAATATGTAACAAGACGATTGGAAAGTTTACCTAACGCGTCTGAGATCTAGTGGAAGAAGTGGGAAGAAAAGAGCAAACGAATATTAAATCCAAACACTAACTAGCACAACCAGAAAGGCCAGGAAAGAGATTTCGGGGGAAGTATAAAAAACGGTAGAGTAACATGACATTCTTACTAAGTAAAGCTGTACTTTTAATCTGTAAGACACATAAGTGTGATGATCTAAGAGTTCGTAGATAAACGAGGATCAGTTACGATGGATTCCACAACCCGTGAGTAATAAGCTTTACAGAGAAGAAGTTTCAAATCTTAATGTCCTGAAGGGTTAAATATAGAAGAAGTTTCTGGTGAATGTTTACAGTGTTGTTTCAATTAAAAATACGACGCGACGTTTTGGATGCAAGAATAAACAAAATAATATTATTCTTAATTTGACTATGTGTGTTTCATTGTCCCAAAATAAACCGAGCACGCACACTAACAAAGATACACATTTACTAATAAGGCACATAAATTGCGATCGGAAAAGAAACTACCACATTTATACCGTGATCATGTAGTATATTCTCGCTTTAACATTTTCCGCGTGACTTTATGGATGGTAGCAGATGCACACCATGGGTTACAATCCGTTTTTTACTCATGTTTCCTTATATTATCAGTTCGATATACGTTAACAATGTTCAGACAATAAAGTAAAAATAATGAATATGACTTCACTCTATTCGCAGTTACTTGATCAAAGAGCAATTATCGTTTCTTCCAAGTATTAATCAAGGCAAAATACGCATATATTGAAGCATTTACTGAAATATGATTGTATCGGTGATCGTTTTTCGGAAATGGCATACGAAACAGGCAAGCTGTGATTGAAAGCAAATATTTCTTCCTGGAATACTTTTTTCCATCACTCTTGCATATGCGTACCACAAGAAAGTCATGTCTAAGGTTGTGATTTATATGCAATAAAAACAGCAAAATATGTAAATTATGTGAATATTTTTGTTAATATATGCAATTAAAAAAGGAAAATACGCGAAATAGTGTAATGTAATGTGTAAGTGTAAAATATAAATAAAATATGTAATGTGGAAATATGTGTACAGCAAAAAAATATACAGAAACCATATAAATTGTTATAAGCGACAAACATTAAATCGAGGGCTTAATTTTGCAGAACACTCGTTTCTTAGCAAAATAATGGGAGATACAGTTATTGTACATTTCTCAAAATAAAAAATATATAGGTGTTGCAACAAAAATAAGTTTTCCTCTCAATTGTAATGAAATCTAGTGACCACAGAGCATGTGGCGAGAGAACTTGTCAGAGCCGCTTGCACGCTGACGGAACTGTAACTGTTGGGCTTCTTTTCGCAGATGAGGGGTGAATATGCAACAAAAATATGCAAATGTGGCATAAATATGCAAAAATATGCAATTATGGTGATATATGCGAAAATATGCGACATAAAAATAGCTTAAATTGATTTGAAATGCCTCAAAACGTATACAATTTGTTGAAACGGGATGTCTTAGTTAACAGAAAACAATATGCAATGTAAATCACAGTCCTAGTCATGATCATATAAACAATTAAGCACTGCAAAGTAAATAAACTGCTGAGGTGACATTAATCAATGGTTGCCGACTCACTTATTGAGAAGACCTCCAGATCTTCAGATTTCACGTGATATCAAGATTACTTGCAAGTTTCTATGAACTCGAGTTAAAAAATAATATACCCTGCTCGTACGAAGTGTCTTTGGCGTACTCGTTTCAAAATGGCGGACGCAGGTGCTCTCGTCGCCTTAACTGTCAACATTAATTCGAATGCCAAAGACTCACTTTCTGTGTTAATTATGGAAATAACTGTTTTTTATGCAGATTTATCTCCACTCCGAGTAGAATTCCTTGTTTGTAAAAAATGTTTAAAATAGTCATTAAGCACTTCATTGATAATTTTACATAAGAGATTAATTGTTGGGTACCTTTTTTCAACAGTGAAACAATGTTCGAAACTTAAATTTATAAATAATTGTCGTAGTATCCATTATTTAATAGGTCTTGACATTGTATTGGACAAATTCAAGTAAACGATTTTTATTTGTTCATGTAGTTTGTTCGAATCAGAGCTCGAAGGATTTAGAAATGCTGAACTCATTATTATGATAATAACTGTCGTGTACACGAGACGTTTATGTCTTCTCATTTCCCCACCTTATGTTGGAATAAATAGATCGCATTTAACAACAGAACTTGTCTTTCTAATGAATCGGTACTTGGAGCTTCGTTGGCGAGGCGAGAGTATTTCCAGCGCAACGGGCGCGTGAGCACTCACCCTGGTGGTGGTGTAGGTGGTGCAGGTAGTGGTGGTGCGGGCTCTGGTGGCCGTAGAGCGCGGCGGCGGCCGCGTGGTGATGGTGGTGGTGGTGATGGTGGTAGAAGGCGTCCTGGTGATGCAGCACGGCCGGGTGCTGGCCGCCGTGGCCGTGGGCCCCGCCCCCGCCGCCGCCGTAGCTGCCCAACACACTCATGGCTGCGCCGCCTCGCCCGCGCCCGCTGCCCCGCCCCGGCGCGCGCGCGCATGCGCGGCCACGCCCCCGCCGCGCGGGCCCCCCTCCCCGACACGCGCGCACCTACCAATGCACTAGCGGGGGCGGAAGCGGTCGCCTCAGGGCCGAGGGATGCAGATCGCACACAATTTTACTTTGGCATTAGGAAGGAGAGAGAATGTTATGGCATGCTGCGCGAAAACACGACGAATTTTCGGCAGAAAAACTCGTATTACAGGACCCTAACAACGAAAAACTGGATAAATCCTGCGGCCAAATTTAGGGGGGGGGGATCCTCTAGCACGTAGTGTAGCCAGAATCTACGTTTTGTGGGTCCTTGATACCGAAAAATCGATTGACGGCAAAACGTCTGTCCGTCTGTCTGTCTGTCCATCCTTCCGCCCACTCGTCCGTCCGTCCGCCCGTCCGTCCGTCCGTCCGTCCGTCCGTCCCGCCGTCCGTCTGTCCGTCTGTCCTCCGTCCGTCCGTCCGTCCGTCCGTCCGCCCGCCCGTCCGTCCGTCCGTCCGTCCGTCCGTCCATCCGTCCGTCCGTCTGTCCGTCTGTCCGTCTGTCCCTCTGTCCGTCTGTCCCTCTGTCCGTCTGTCCGTCTGTCCGTCTGTCCGTCTGTCCGTCTGTCCGTCTGTCTGTCTGTCTGTCTGTCTGTCTCCGTCTGTCTGTCTGTCTGTCCGTCTGTCGCATATGCATATGCGCCTGTCGCAAACGCATATGTTAAAAAGATAAATAACACAAACAAAAATAAAATAGAAACACAGACTAGCACAAAAAATTGATACAAAAATAGACTAAAAGTGTCCATGTCTACTCCGTACTTTCTCTTCACTGCATTTTTTGTAATCAATAATTTAATAAATTAAAGGTAAGTATATGCGTAGTATTTTGCCCGCACTTTTCTTGACCTTTTCTTATCCTGAACAACGTCACTGCACTTCACTGCACATCACTGTGCACTTGATCTCTTAAGAACTCTCAAACGCATAACTCGCACGCTTCTGGCAACGGCCGCTAGCACATCTGCAGGAAAATGGTTCCAGTCGAAAATGGTCCTAGTCACGAAGCTGAATTTTTCTAAATCTGTACTTTGCTTTCTGCATTTAATTTTGTGTGATTGCTCGCCCCTACTGAAGTAATACGGCACTTCAAATCTTTTACTGATAGCTCTCCATGCCCGTTGCTTTGTGTAACCCTTGAAAAGGGTACGCACATAGTCGAAATGTTTTTCTACGTGTAACTAAAGATTCCCTTGACATTTGCCCTGTGTTTTTTTCGTGAATTTGCCACTTTTTTCTGCATTCCGTTTAACCGCTTAATGTGACCTTCCCTATTAGATTGATTTGATTTTTTCGTGTTTCCGGGCCCGTCAACTGCTTTGGTCATTAGTCCCGTTAGTTTGGTGCATGTTTTTTTCGCGGGATATGGCGGTGATGTTCCCCCGCTGGATGGCGAAATCCGGCGCCGACCTACCGTCGGCTAGTGGGGTTTCCCCCTAACCAAGACTCTCCCACCAGCGGGGCGCCGCCCAGCCGGGACAAGCTCTAAGCTCCCGACCGGTCTTCCGGAATATGTGATAGTGAAGTGCATGTTAGTTTAAGTGTGTGTGTGTGTGTGTGTAAAAGGGGAGGGGATAGGACACGGAAGAGGAAGGAAAGATCGCGCGCGGTCCGTGGCACTTTTGGTAGGGTACTGCTCCGGCATTCGCCTCGTGTTGATCGGAGAAACCACGGAAAACTATCGATCAGAGCCGCCGGCCGCTAGAATTCTCCTCCAGACAGCAACTGAATTCGACCTATCTGAAAAGCTAGTGTCGAAAAATCCTGCCGCCGAGGGGAGTGGGAACCTAGGACCTCCCGGTCAGAGGCGCTGCAGTGACATCAGTTGATGCACTGAGCTACCGCTCCCGGTCCCTTCCCTATTAGGATCCCAGCAAACCACTCCATATTCCATTATGTGATGAACCAAAGATGTGTGAGCCTGCGTTTTCGTGTTAGACTACAGTTAGCTTTCCGTACCACGCGCGTACATAGTAACTCATCAATGTCAGATTTGTCTCTTACTTTTTCGATACACGATTCAACCATTCGCGAAGTGTATAATTGTCCCTCGAATTTCGATACCGATATTATTAATATACATAAAGGGCTAAAACAGGACGTACTTTCTTGCCCGTACTTTCACGCAAAATTGCGCGAAAAGTATCCACATTTTCGAAAAATTGTACATGATCTTATTTCAAAATCTATCTTTAAAGAACATATTTCAACGAATATGAAATCTACATCATTCTCTGAAACGTCCTTCTCACTATCCAACAAGAAAAAATAATCAAAAATGATGTAGCCATTTTTTTGAAAATTTGAAAAATGTCCCACGGGTTTTATATAAAGTACCCCCTAAAATTGAAATGTTGATTTCAAATTCAAGGAGCCGTAACATAGGCTGTATCTATTGAGGAATATCATTATGGAGAAAATTTAGCCATTAGCATTGTACAAACAAACCGACAGGCGGACTGGCAGACGAACTGACGGAGAGGCAGACGATTTGCCGTTATCAGATTTTTCGGAATCAAGGACCCATAAAACATGGATTCTGTCTAGACCTCTCCATAAAGGATTTTTAAATTTAGTAACTGGATTGATCCACTTTTACCAGGGCACTGTAATAAGAGATTTTCTGCTGGAAATTCGCAGTTTTTTTTCGCGCAGCATTACGTCACAGCACTTTCTCTCCACTCCGTAAAGAGAAACTACAAAGGAGCGGCACTAAATTGCTTCCCTGAGAGACGTCGGACGTTTCGTAAACTTTGTCGGTTACAGTCATCCATTCGAACTCGCCGCGTTTGCCAACAGAGAAATTCCCAAATCCACATGACTACTCGCGGATCTACTTCCGATTCTATAATTTTATTTCGTTATCATCTTATCAGAACATGTTATATTATAAACAATTGTATGAAATGTATCAGTACTTTCTAAATTTGTTTATTTTCATGTTATTGGTTTGATTAATTAAACTCTTTCTTCATTGGATGCACATGTTTTGAGTGTATACAGCACGAGGTTCTGATTTCACAGCTGAATCATAGTAGAATTTTGTTCTCTTGTTATGATGCCTTGAGCTCAGGTGGTCGTGAATGGAATGGACTCGTGCTGTAACCACTCCATGTGATGTGGTGTTGGAGTCTTCTCACAAAATTTTTTTAGAGGTTATAACCATTTGTATTTCTTTAGACCAAGTGAAGTTTGTAATGTTCGTAGCTCGTACATTATGCTTTCTCAGTTGTACTATTATCTTGTGATTGCCGTATGTATTTTATAGCGCTTTTGTTCTATATGTTTTACCATCAGCCCTGAGGATGAAACATAAATATTCCAGAACGTCGGCAAACTGAATGTTATAATTTCTTCCGGCTAAATCCATGATCTTCCATTCAATTGGTTATGTATAGGGCCTTTTGGGGTCGGTAGTGCGACTTCGCCGGCCAGCTACCGGTGTCCCCAATGCCTGGCCCTAGTTAAATTCTCACGCTTGGGGGTAAGAGCGACATGAGGCGAACATGACGTATTCCCTTCACCGTAACTGGCAAAATCCGCCTGCTTGAGCTTTTCTTCGTCACACAGCTACAGAAACTGGGATTATAAAAGAAAGCTACAACTCTATTTTTGCCTCGACCGTGAATCGTATTAACGGTCACAGCACGGGAAGCTAGTACGCAGCTGAATCATAGTAGAATTTTGTTCTCTTGTTATGATGCCTTGAGCTCAGGTGGTCGTGAATGGAATGGACTCGTGCTGTAACCACTCCATGTGATGTGGTGTTGGAGTCTTCTCACAAAATTTTTTTAGAGGTTATAACCATTTGTATTTCTTTAGACCAAGTGAAGTTTGTAATGTTCGTAGCTCGTACATTATGCTTTCTCAGTTGTACTATTATCTTGTGATTGCCGTATGTATTTTATAGCGCTTTTGTTCTATATGTTTTACCATCAGCCCTGAGGATGAAACATAAATATTCCAGAACGTCGGCAAACTGAATGTTATAATTTCTTCCGGCTAAATCCCATGATCTTCCATTCAATTGGTTATGTATAGGGCCTTTTGGGGTCGGTAGTGCGACTTCGCCGGCCAGCTACCGGTGTCCCCAATGCCTGGCCCTAGTTAAATTCTCACGCTTGGGGGTAAGAGCGACATGAGGCGAACATGACGTATTCCCTTCACCGTAACTGGCAAAATCCGCCTGCTTGAGCTTTTCTTCGTCACACAGCTACAGAAACTGGGATTATAAAGAAAGCTACAACTCTATTTTTGCCTCGACCGTGAATCGTATTAACGGTCACAGCACGGGAAGCTAGTACGCAGCTGAATCATAGTAGAATTTTGTTCTCTTGTTATGATGCCTTGAGCTCAGGTGGTCGTGAATGGAATGGACTCGTGCTGTAACCACTCCATGTGATGTGGTGTTGGAGTCTTCTCACAAAATTTTTTTAGAGGTTATAACCATTTGTATTTCTTTAGACCAAGTGAAGTTTGTAATGTTCGTAGCTCGTACATTATGCTTTCTCAGTTGTACTATTATCTTGTGATTGCCGTATGTATTTTATAGCGCTTTTGTTCTATATGTTTTACCATCAGCCCTGAGGATGAAACATAAATATTCCAGAACGTCGGCAAACTGAATGTTATAATTTCTTCCGGCTAAATCCCATGATCTTCCATTCAATTGGTTATGTATAGGGCCTTTTGGGGTCGGTAGTGCGACTTCGCCGGCCAGCTACCGGTGTCCCCAATGCCTGGCCCTAGTTAAATTCTCACGCTTGGGGGTAAGAGCGACATGAGGCGAACATGACGTATTCCCTTCACCGTAACTGGCAAAATCCGCCTGCTTGAGCTTTTCTTCGTCACACAGCTACAGAAACTGGGATTATAAAAGAAAGCTACAACTCTATTTTTGCCTCGACCGTGAATCGTATTAACGGTCACAGCACGGGAAGCTAGTACGCAGCTGAATCATAGTAGAATTTTGTTCTCTTGTTATGATGCCTTGAGCTCAGGTGGTCGTGAATGGAATGGACTCGTGCTGAACCACTCCATGTGATGTGGTGTTGGAGTCTTCTCACAAAATTTTTTTAGAGGTTATAACCATTTGTATTTCTTTAGACCAAGTGAAGTTTGTAATGTTCGTAGCTCGTACATTATGCTTTCTCAGTTGTACTATTATCTTGTGATTGCCGTATGTATTTTATAGCGCTTTTGTTCTATATGTTTTACCATCAGCCCTGAGGATGAAACATAAATATTCCAGAACGTCGGCAAACTGAATGTTATAATTTCTTCCGGCTAAATCCCATGATCTTCCATTCAATTGGTTATGTATAGGGCCTTTTGGGGTCGGTAGTGCGACTTCGCCGGCCAGCTACCGGTGTCCCCAATGCCTGGCCCTAGTTAAATTCTCACGCTTGGGGGTAAGAGCGACATGAGGCGAACATGACGTATTCCCTTCACCGTAACTGGCAAAATCCGCCTGCTTGAGCTTTTCTTCGTCACACGCTACAGAAACTGGGATTATAAAGAAAGCTACAACTCTATTTTTGCCTCGACCGTGAATCGTATTAACGGTCACAGCACGGGAAGCTAGTACGCAGCTGAATCATAGTAGAATTTTGTTCTCTTGTTATGATGCCTTGAGCTCAGGTGGTCGTGAATGGAATGGACTCGTGCTGTAACCACTCCATGTGATGTGGTGTTGGAGTCTTCTCACAAAATTTTTTTAGAGGTTATAACCATTTGTATTTCTTTAGACCAAGTGAAGTTTGTAATGTTCGTAGCTCGTACATTATGCTTTCTCAGTTGTACTATTATCTTGTGATTGCCGTATGTATTTTATAGCGCTTTTGTTCTATATGTTTTACCATCAGCCCTGAGGATGAAACATAAATATTCCAGAACGTCGGCAAACTGAATGTTATAATTTCTTCCGGCTAAATCCCATGATCTTCCATTCAATTGGTTATGTATAGGGCCTTTTGGGGTCGGTAGTGCGACTTCGCCGGCCAGCTACCGGTGTCCCCAATGCCTGGCCCTAGTTAAATTCTCACGCTTGGGGGTAAGAGCGACATGAGGCGAACATGACGTATTCCCTTCACCGTAACTGGCAAAATCCGCCTGCTTGAGCTTTTCTTCGTCACACAGCTACAGAAACTGGGATTATAAAAGAAAGCTGCAACTCTATTTTTGCCTCGACCGTGAATCGTATTAACGGTCACAGCACGGGAAGCTAGTACGCAGCTGAATCATAGTAGAATTTTGTTCTCTTGTTATGATGCCTTGAGCTCAGGTGGTCGTGAATGGAATGGACTCGTGCTGTAACCACTCCATGTGATGTGGTGTTGGAGTCTTCTCACAAAATTTTTTTAGAGGTTATAACCATTTGTATTTCTTTAGACCAAGTGAAGTTTGTAATGTTCGTAGCTCGTACATTATGCTTTCTCAGTTGTACTATTATCTTGTGATTGCCGTATGTATTTTATAGCGCTTTTGTTCTATATGTTTTACCATCAGCCCTGAGGATGAAACATAAATATTCCAGAACGTCGGCAAACTGAATGTTATAATTTCTTCCGGCTAAATCCCATGATCTTCCATTCAATTGGTTATGTATAGGGCCTTTTGGGGTCGGTAGTGCGACTTCGCCGGCCAGCTACCGGTGTCCCCAATGCCTGGCCCTAGTTAAATTCTCACGCTTGGGGGTAAGAGCGACATGAGGCGAACATGACGTATTCCCTTCACCGTAACTGGCAAAATCCGCCTGCTTGAGCTTTTCTTCGTCACACAGCTACAGAAACTGGGATTATAAAAGAAAGCTGCAACTCTATTTTTGCCTCGACCGTGAATCGTATTAACGGTCACAGCACGGGAAGCTAGTACGCTGCCCATGAGCCATCCAGAGGTCACAATTGTTTATGAATCCTGTAATTACCCTGTTCCAGTTTGTGCTTGGGAAGGACAGTTGAAACAAATGGTTAGCAAATTTTCCACAAAGCGTTATGTAGCGCATTAACACTCCAACTGTACATGATTTTCAAAATTTCAATATTCAAAATTCAAATTGTATTGCTTGTTTATCCTTGAAAATAGATTTTACTACATGGGAGTTTTTGTTTTTTTTCTCCCTTTCAAAAATTCAAAATTTAAGTAGTATATGACTTAGTGTAGGGATCACAGAATTTTGAAAATGTGCACACATTTCACTTTTCCCCATAGCACGTTATACGCAGTTTTTAACTGTTTTTTGACGTAAAATAAATAAATAAATAAATAAATACACAACCTACCAATATTCCTCCCGTCCTGAGGAATCTCCAGGGTGCCGTTTCTTCGTGGCTGTGAGGCCTGCGCGCCCCCTCTCCCGCCTCCCGATGTCACGAGAGGCGCCCGCTACGGTGGTCCCTCCGGACTGGCCGGCGCCAAACTGCCGCTCGCCTAAGCCGTGCTCGCACTTCGCCCTCGCCCCTGGCGATCAGCTGAGATTGATTGATTGATTTTTTCGTGTTTCCGGGCGCGTCAACTGCTTTGGTCATTCGTCCTGTAAGTGTAGTGCATGATTTTTCTCCGGAGATGGCGGTGATCTTCCCCCGCTGATGGCGAGATCCGGCGCCGACCTACCGTCGGGTAGTGGCGATTCCCCCTAACCAGGACTCTCCCACCAGCGGGGCACCGCCCCAGCCGGGACAAGCTCTAAGCTCCCGATCGGTCTCCCGGAGTATGTGGTAGTGTAGTGCATGTTGGTGTAAGTGTGTGTGTAAGGGGGAGAGGATAGGACAAGGAAGAGGAAGGACAGATCGTGCGCAGTCCGTGGCCCGTTTGGTAGGGTACTGTTCAGGCATTCGCCTTGTGTTGATCGGAGAAAACACAGAAAACTACTGATCAGAGCAGCCGGCCGCTAGAATTCTCCTCCAGAGAGCGCCTGAATTCGACCTAGTTGAAAAGCTAGTGTCGAAAATCCTTCCGCCGTCTGGACTCAAACCTAGGACCTCCCGGGCAGAAGTGCTGCAGTGACATCAGTTGATGCACCGCGCGCGATCTTTCCTTCCTCTTCCTTGTCCTATCCTCTCCCCCTTACACACACACTTACACTAACATGCACTACACTAGCACACACATTATTTTCTTACTTGTCTTGAAAGCTATCTACTGTGCGTAAAAGTCTTTTTCGCACTGTGACGTCACTATAAAAATGTCTTTTACTCACGTTTAAGAGAACAGTTTTCAGATGTTTTAAGAATATACTAACTTCACGCACGCGTAGCAGCATGTAGAAATCGACATTTTATACGATCGTAGAAAAAAAACTTTTTTAATGTTTAAAATATTAAATACATGTTAGTTGGTTATGTATCTCGAAGTAAGGTATCTTTAAATTGAATATAACGTTACCACAACATTTAGTGTCTTATCGATAGATATTACAATTTCACTTGTTGCCCTCATGAACTGCAAAAAAAGAAAAGTGTATTTTAGACAAAATGTTATTTATTCATTTGCCCCAATGATTATGCTACTGCAACTTTTAGCAACATCAATAATGTTAGGATATTTTATTCTAACTCTTTACACTTGTTAACCTATGCTAATGCTAACCGATGCTAAACAAACTTTCGGACAATTTTTTCATTGAATATTATCAAATATAATTATGTTTAAAAATTTACAGCTAAACTGGATTCTCTGTCAAATAATTGCTACATCATTATTTCTTTTATTTTAAGCAACAAAATAAACAACTGCAGGTAATGAATAGAGAGAGTAATAGAGGAATTCATATATCCAGGGCCATTTAACACGAATTTCAACCTTTTGTACAGAGAATATTAATTGAGGGGCACGTGAGATGAGTTACTCAACAGTTGGTTTTTCATATAAGAAACTATTTTTGCAGTTAAACTGTTTTGTTTTTTTTTCAAAACAGTGGACATGTGAGGCATCTCAAATTCCTAATTCGAAAAAATCATCCCCAAGTTTAAAATCGTTCATCCCCAAGTTTTTATTTTCCATTACCATTCGTTATCGAGAAAGTCATTTTCCATTTGTCACTATTTTCTTCTAACAATTTTAGCGGATTTGGTGGTGTAACAGTTAGCGTACCGGACTGTTGTACCCAAGTTTGCAGATTCAAACCCGATCGAAAAAATCCTTCGTACGCCTTCCTTCGGAGGGGAAGTACAGCCGGCTGTCCCATGTAGTAGATTTACAGCATGTAAAAGATCCTCAAGCCTAAAAGAAGCCTCTGAGCAAAATTGAGATCCGCCAGTTTCGTCGCCCAAGATAATGCCTCCTTTCTCCGCTAGATGGTGAAAGGTGCGTAGCGAAATTTGCGTGGTCAGACGGAAGAGCGGGCCTGATGCCCCGAGTCTCGCCACGTAAAATAAGGCATTAATTAACTAATTTCGTCTACAGCGTGTTCAAGTGAACTGCGAGGGCGGCCAATCAAGGGACGGCGATAGTCGGGGTGTGCGGACGGAGCTAAAGCCACGTGTGCCGTCCATTAGTGCCCCCTGGCAAAAGGTCGCCAGTGCCAACCGCAGCGTCGGGTCTGCGTCTGATAAGGGGGCGGTCCCTTTGGCGGTCCCTGTGGGACACCACAAAGGGACAGCAGCACGGCCCACACGCCTCCACACGGCACACGCTCACTGCCGTGCACAAAGAGAACGAATTTGGAGGCGTCCTTTTATCTATTCCTCTTTCTTATTCATCTTAGTATATCAGGGCCCATCCAGTGTGTTCGTTTTGTGAGTTGTGGGAATTCTGATTCGGTTTTGTCGAGGTAATTACATGAAGAAATAAAAGAAATCATCTTCGTCAACTTAATATATTTATTTTGAGAGCCAGCCGAGGGAGTCTGACTGTGTGTGGCAAAAGTCGGGAGACTACCGTCTTTTGCCACACACAGCGACACTGATGATGACGGCAAAGCAGTCGCAAGCCGGCTCTCTAAATAAATATATTAGTTGACGGAGATGACTTCTATCATTTCGTCATCTTTGTTATTTAAGAAAGAAATTTTCCAGGATATTACTCAGGTACGTTACATGTAGGATACTTAGTTTGCTAATGTGAAAATTTCTCCTGCTAATATGGGACCGACGTTTCTCCTGGCATTTTGTTTCTGGGTATATGAATGATCTGTAAAATTTGGAATCACAAATCAGGGAGATAGCAAGAGTTTATTAATTTTGACACCCACACGGCATTAAGAACAGATAAAAATGTATCAACGTCAAGTTTACTAAGCGATAATTCTCGAGCAATGACGCGTCCTAAAAGGGTATCACTGAATTGCACTGTTCATGAACAATGTTCGAATTGATAGCTTCAAAAATTGTTGCATAACTTAAAAAATTATGGACTATGTTCCAAAAATCAAATATTTAAATAATTTAGCTAATTTGAGATGATATGGAATGTTTATATTTAAAGTATTCGCAAAGATTTGAGGCAAACGTTTTGAAAGTGGAGGGCCCAATTCAGTAATGACAATTGATAAAGCAATTTTCTTCAATTTTTTTTTCGCACCAGTGTCTCTGACAAGGAGCTAATTTATTTTCTTTTTGAGTCAGTATAATCTGCGCACGTGCCGCAGACCCATTTGGCTGTTCCGACGAACTGGAAGAGAAGACTTAAACCTAGATAAAGTTAATCTTTCAATTAACATAGTATAAGTAGCAAACCGTATCTAACCCTTTTACAGAGTGACGCTTTGGCCGTTTCTCTAGAAGACTGCTTGATATCATTTTCAAAGTAATAGACCATTTTGTTTGGAAAATGAAATAAGCTACGTGTGTTATAGTTATTAACGTCATTAGGTGGGCAGACACCAAATAACAGACATGTTTGAAGTTTAAAACCTAGGCGATAGCCGAATTCGATAACCAACTAAGTCTATTATTTATGTTATCCGTCGTGTGTCATTCAATAATGTTGGTAATACCATATTCTTATAAGAAATATTTTAGTGATTCCTATAAGAAATATTTTTGGTGTGTAGGACTGCAACGCCATCTTCCACTTCAATTCAATTCGATTCTTCGATGCATCAGACGCGATAGTCATTTCGATTCGACTGTTGCGTGAGTCGCAGTGGTTTTGTTTCTAAGCAAATTTAACTCTATTTAAATTTACATACGTTTCTCTATTCCGTAGTGAGAAAGTAAAAAGGAGCGGCAATAATTCGCTCCTTGAGGGACGCCGGACGTCACATAAGCTTGGTCAGGTACTATCACTGATACTATGCATTGATAACTATCAATTCGAACTCGCTGCGTTTGCCCACAGAGAAATTTCCTAGTCGACATGACTACTCACGGATCTTCTTCCGATTCCATAATTTTATTTAGTTATGTTGTCATATCATGTTGTATTATAAAAATTGGATGAAATATATCATTAATTTCTAAGTTTGTTTATTTTAATGTTATTGACTTGCTTAATTAAACTCTTTCTTGATCGGGTACACATGTGTTGTCGGTTGGACATTTTCTATTCTCCCACATCGGAGAGAGAGAGAGAGAGAGAGGAGAGAGAGAGAGAGAGAGAGAGAGAGAGAGAGAGAGAGAGAGAGAGAGAGAGAAAGGAAACGCAGAGTGCGCGCGTATTCAGTGAAGTCGTTAGCTTCCGCGGCCAGAGTCATGTAAATGATCTTGGCTGCCCGCGTGAAGTTCTTGGTAGCTTTATAAATTTCCTCCCCGTAGAGGCGTGTCCAGTGAAGTCGTAGGCTTCCGCGGCCAGAGTCATGTAAATGATCTTGGCTGTCCGGGTGAGCAACCCTGACTTCCCAGCTCAGACCAGCCCTGAGGAAGGCCACGAAAAGATGGTCGAAACGTCGTCAGCCGGACAGCCAAGATCATTTGCGGGAGTATTCGTGGGCTGCGCTGGCAAGAGAGGCGCCGGGGAAACCTAGCTACGCCAAAGTTCTACAAAATAACTAACAAATTAATTAAATTACGCTCAAATTAAGTTGCTTTTAGTGAATATTAGCTAATTATTAAAAAAAATATCACCCTCTCACCTGCTCAAGCCGTAAGGCAGTAATTTAATTATAAACCATTTTTCTGGGATACTGTGGCGGGGAAACGTAAAAAAATAAAAATCAATATTAGCCAATTATTAAAAAATATCCCCTCTCAGCTGCTCAACCGCAAGGCAGCGGTTTAATTGTAAACCATTTAGTAAATAAATTCCCGCATTCTCTTGGATACTGCGGAGGGGAAACGTTAAAAAAAAAAAACGCCGGCGGTGGCTTATCTTGGGCGGTTGTGCCGGGCGCAGGCCGGCGGCCGGGCGGCCAGCCGCCTCCCCGTCGCTGCCGCCGGGACTTTTTCCGAGGCGCCGCCTGAGAGCCCGGCCACTTGAGGGCGCTATTTTTACGGCGCGGCTGCACATGGCCCCTGTGGGAAAGGCCGCCGATAGCGCTAATAACTGACGGCCGCCGGGCGGGCGCCGCCGGCCGCAGCTCCGCCGCGCCGCGCAATTGGAAACAAATCTCACACGAGGAAAGGAAGGAATTAGTGCGCGCCCCTCAGATTACTCGAAACTACTCTCACAGAGAAGAAATAAAAGAGGTCATCTTCGTCATATTTTATAATATGTTGACGAAGATGACCTCTTTTATTTCTTCTCATAAGAACGTCAACAACACCATATTAGAATTCCCACAATTACTCTCACAGACCTAAGTTGACTAGTCTCGCAGAAGTAAACGGACACGCAGTGAAGCTGAGTTCAATCCATAAAGAGAAGCAATCTCTTTTTTATGACAGTCAAAGTGTTCTTCTCTAGGCCATCAAAAATGAATTTGAATTTTTTTTTGTATTCTTCTGGAGAGAAATATAACCAGTCGCAGACACGCTGTTATGTGGCCCACACATTACAAAAGAACGCGGAATAGAAAATCTAAGTCTAATTCACTTCATGTTTAGATTACGTTCGATTTCCATTTTGCGTCGCCCTCGCAAATACGTAAAGCGAAGTCAACGCAGCTTCATCTCATCTCTACTGAAAGACCACTTGCCAGCGACAAAGACCACTTTGTCGTGTTCTTCGTGTAGAATATCGTGACAATATTTATCACACGAGAATTTCTTGTCTCTCTACAACAATGAACTTTCAGGAATGCTCTCGAGATCCGTGCATTCCGCAATGTTAAATCGGTTTACAAGATGCCCAAAGATACTCCTCGGATTGTTGAAACTAAACTTTCACATTTTCTCATTATACGTTTCGTTGTTCTTTATTAAGAGGCTGTAGTGTTATGATACGAGTACCATTTCTGCATGTTCCTTCAGGCGATCAAACCGGTAGCGGTAGTTCGGTGCATCAACTGATGTCACTGCAGCGCCTCTGACCGGGAGGTTCTAGTTCGAGTCCTAGAACGTCCGTCGACGGCGGCAGGATTTTTGACACAGCAGTACCCTACCAAACGGGCCACGGACCGCGCGCGATCTGTTCTTCCTCATTCCTTGTCCTATCCTCTCCCCTTACACACACACACCACTTACTCTAACATACACTACACTACCACATATTCCGGGAGGCCGGTCGGGAGTATAGAGCTTGTCCTGGCTGGGGCGGTGCCCCGCTGGTGGGAGAGTCCTGGTTAGGGGGAAACCCCATTAGCTGACGGTAGGTCGGCGCCGGATCTCGCCATCCAGCGGAGGAAGATAACCGTGCATCTCCCGAGATAAAAACATGCACTATACTAATGGGACTAATGACCAAAGCAGTTGACGTGCCCGGAAACAGGAAAAAAATCAAATCAAATTTAGATTTTAGGTTAGCCTTGTAAGTTAGTAAATTTACAATTAATGAAACTCATTAAGTTGCTTTAAAAGTGGCCTCTATGTTCAACATCTGAAGTTTGGAACGGCATTCGACTTCATTATTGCTGTAAGAAAAAGCTGAAAACGGTTTGACCTCTCTAGATATCTGTCAGCACTATTCGAAAGTCGTTTTGTAGTTCAGAGTAAAATAATATTTTTAAATTAGAGGGGTGCTTAAGGTTAACAATTTCTTCGTAAACTGAGATGAATAGAATCTGAAGTTTTCCTTCAATGAATTTTGAACTTGTTGGATGACTTCATCATCTCAGCAAATTCGCAGTTAGGGATTTCAGGAGGGTAATGAAATGCTCAAGAATGTTTTTTTTTTTCGCATATCATCTTTGATTTTCAAATTCATTTTGCACAGATAGAGACCCAGAAAATAAAATCATTCAATGATTACTTGTTTACATAGTCTATCCAAAAGTTAAGCGTTATTATTTTGTCTCTCGAAAAATTAGAAATTTCATTAAGCTGCGCGAATACGACTGCGAGGCCAAAAACAAGCAAGAGACGCCCTTCGTTGCATAAATAATCGGCTTTTGTTTTCAAATTTAAGTTGCATCTGCTGTTCAGGTCATTACCCCACAGTGAAAAGAACATTATAGGCACGTGCATTGCATGGCAATACATGGTTAAGCTTCTATTATTTCATTTTATAAATACCATGGAGTATTTTACAGTTCCTCACACAAAAGAACACAAGTTTGTTACAATAAATAATACATTCCATTCAATAGAATGGATTATTACATAGGAATATCGTTGGATTGCTCGAATTTTTCATACTGAATTACAAGGTTGACAAAAACAGTTTGACTACAGGGTAAAAACGAAATAAATATTTCACTAAAGGCATTGAAAGGCAAAGAATTTGAGAACGTTTTCTTTATAAAGTGTGGATACCAGTATTGATTCCAAATCGTCTCCGTCTAAATTCGTGTCTGAACTTTAGAAATAGTGAACATTCTTTGATTAAATGATTAATGTCAAGTGGGACATTTCAGGACACATCACAATTAGGAGACGAGCTACGCGTTATGAGGTATAAATGACTTAATTTACTCTGACATGTCCGTATTCTGCTGATGGCATCGTGCTCTTTGGGGTTTAAATTTTCACTTACAATATTACAACTTGTTTTCAGTTGTTAAAAATGTACAATATTTTTATGAAGGACACTAGATTTAAAAGTTATCTAGATGTCGTTCCACTTCTTTTGAAGTTTCTTTAGCGTGAAAATAGCTTCTCTATAAAAAAAACTAATTGCACAGTTTAAAGAGCCTAGTAACAATTATCTCGTTGCTTTTGTTTTAAGTATAAGTGATTGATGATGACCTTCCATTTGTATGCTCGCCAATAACTTCAGTGGTTGAGTTGGTTAAATTGACAATTTTTGTCAAGGAGCAGGAATCACTACAAGTTCCTGATAGCAACGGCTGTCTATGACGAAACAGAACACTACAGCAGCGCTGATGTGACTGAAAAAATAAACTAAAGGCAATCCTAAACTAAACTGAAACAAGGACGGCAACATTGTCACACAGAAAAAGTAAAATTCGTGTAAGAAAAGTAATACACAACTAGTGGTGCTAAAATCACATACTTTCTCGCATTATTCAAACCGGTTATGTAATATTGAAATATTGCAATATCTGCCGTACTAACACTTCACCTATAACTTTAAATTCAATAAAATTATTTCACTTGAAGTTCCTCTGGTACATATCTGGTTTTATTTAGGACGTTAGGGGCAGTAGTCATTTATTACTTTTACAAATGAAACAAGCATGAATAATTTTTACTGTTACAGTATTAGCAGCACATTATAAGAAAATTCAAAAATAATTTCACGCAAGATTGCCTTGATTTCATGGAAGTGCATGTGTATTTATTAGTTCTAAGTAAAATCTATTACCATCCTTAAATCTGTTTCCTTTCTTGAGAATATTGTATAGTACATCATAGAATCATGACGACCGCCATCGACGAGAAAGATTCTAAGATTTCTAATTGCCACGTTTCCATTTTGCAACCTGACAGCGCCTGAAACGAAGCCCGAAAATTCAAATTTGCAATTTTGATTTGTTTTGAAATTTTCAAAAATATAGGTCCGCCTAAAATGGGACTAGCGCCTTTCTTTCCCTTTTTTGCTACATACGAGTGAAAATGTAAAGAAAAAAATGAGTGTGAAGAAAATATAGAGCCGTTTTAGAGCCGTTTATGTACACTATACCGGGTGTCCCATCACCTAGACTCCAGGCCGTGTATCAGGCCGCACTAAATTCCCAATATGGCAGCTTGAAAGATTTCCTGTCGGAATGGCCAACTTATGAAACTATAACTCTGATCAAGTCTCTCGCTTTTGTTTTGTTTGTTGTCTCATTCACAATCCTCGCGCGTGTCGAGTCTTGTCCACTGTTGAATAATACATGTTTCGTTTTTCGGTAGAATTAAAAAGAGATGTTCATCTATAAACGAATATTAACTCTGTGAATAATTAAGTTAATTAAGAATTATCAACTATTGCGAGCTTAAGAAGTGTTAAAAAGTGTCAAGTGCAAATGAAAAATACAACCTCAAAAGTTATCTGCGGTCATACTTCTATGTTATTAATGCTTTTGAGATGTGTGTCAACAGTTCCTTCACGTTTTGAAGTGGTAGTAATAAGTATTATTGAACGCAAATAAATACCACAATTATTGAAGTTAATTAACCTGATATACATGGTAGTTTTTAAGTAGCTAATGAAATGTTCCTAACAGTCCAGTTATGTCAATATCAATGCAAATACATCCATTTAATTTATCTGTTTAATTATTCATTAGCTTTTAAAAGTAAGTTCAAAAAATAATGAAAATCATCGTTAGTGTAAGTAAGTTTTCAATAACTTATCCATTGTTACCAGAGACAGTCTTTGAAAACGTGTTATCTTCAAAGGTTCAGTATTAAGTATAGACCCAGATGTTGTTAAGCTTACCATTATTTTCCAGTTATAATTAAAATGAATTCAGAAAATAATAATAAATATAATATAATTAATTTAAAACAAGAAATACTAAAGGGACACTTAACAACAACAGGTAATGAACTACTATAACTATTTCAATTAACTTTATTATTATTACTAAAGAAAACAATTGGAAAATAATAAATAAAACTAAAAAACGCCTAGTACTACTAAATAAATAAATTGAACGATAAAACGCAAAGAACGAAGAGCACCAAAACGCAAAATGCAAATCTTTAGCAACACTCGTAAACTAACACAACTTCACTTGGATGGCTTTGAATGTTGGCGGTATCTACGGAAGTAGTCATTGTTTCATTGCAAACTTAAATTTTTAAAAATGTCCCTACCGCTTGAAGGTAATATATTCAGGGTATTTGTGTGACGGTTGGCAACAACTTTAGCCAACATAAAACGAATCGAAACTACCCTAAATCGAGTATAAACGTATGTTCTCATCCGACAGTGACATTTTTCAAAAGTTGTCCCGTTAGTTCGGCTTTTTAGCTGGCCAGCAGTCTATATAGGTCACCCCCATAACTTATAAAAGGTTCACTGTATCGACATGCAGTTTTCACTCAACAATGCGGAATCATGGGGCAAGTAATATGCCCTTCGGCATATTACGTATTGTTTGAAATATGTTTAGTTTTCTAGAAATTTAATCATCTTTGAATTGGTAAACGAAAGTATATATTTTTCTCATTAGCAGGATCATACAAAGAGGAATTCAATGGTATACCATAGGTTAGTATTTTGTTAGAAATTTTAGTATAAAAGTAGTTTTTTTTCTGACGTGTGGTTTTAATTTAAACGGTCATTATTTCCTTTACTCTTGCAACTGTCGCCTTTAGGGTAGGCCTTCGCTTCGCGGCGCCGACGTCCGTACGAGGCTCCCGGAATATGTGGTAGTGAAGTGCATGTTAGTGTAAGTGAGTGTGTGTGTAAGGGGAGAGGATAGGAGAAGGAAGGGGAAGGACAGATCGCGCGCGGCCCGTGGCCCGTTTTGTAAGGTACTGCTCATGCAGTGGAGATGGAGTGCAATGGAGACACCGGTAGCTGGCCGGCGAAGTCGGAATACCGACTCAAAACGGCAAATACACACACACACACAAACACACAAACACACACACACACACACACATATATATATATATATATATGTAATATATATATAATGTATGTATGTATATATATATATATATATATATATATATATATATATATATATATATATTAAGAGCAAAATAACATAATATATTTATTAATTATATATTTGTAAATTTAATGTATGTTTATATAATAAATACCAAAATATAAAATAATTAAATACTAATATATATTAGTATTATATATATATATAATACTAATATATATGTATATATACACACACACTATTTAGATTTCAGTACATCCCACTACGAGTTTATGATGAAATATCGTCACGTTTTGCCGCTGCATTGCAATACGTAGTAGAGAATATTTGGCGAATGAAGTAAGGCATAAAAAAAGACGAAGAAAGAGGCGCAAGCTGGGCGTGGGTGGGTGGAGGGGGCCCGGCGCCGCGCCGGCGCGCGGAGGAGGCTACAAATTGCCCGAGGGCCGCTGTTTTTGCCCCGGGGGCTCTTCGTCGCCGGGCGGAGCGCGGGCGGGGGCGGGGGCGGGGGCGCGGCACCTGTCACGGATGCGGTCCCCTGCATCTGTCATGCAGCCACACTCGGCCAGGGCGTCGGGCCGCATCCCCCGGCCGAGGCCCTTCGCCAGCGCTCCGGAACGAGATCATTCACCTCCCGGGGTGCGCGGCAAGAACCAGCCATCCCTTAATCCCAGTACACACGGTACATCGATTGACATCGACACGACTGCCGTAGCGATCTCGGCCAATGGGTATTATTCATGGTGGTTTGCGTATTTGTCTTGTTATTCTGCTCTGTTGTTTCCTGGCAGAGAGCCACCCCACATGTGAATTTTTTTATTGATTGATTTTTTTCGTGTTTCCGGGCGCGTCAACAGCTTTGGTCATTAGTCCCGTTAGTGTAGTGCTTGTTTCCTCTCGGGAGATGGCGGTGATCTTCCCCGCTGGATGGCGAGATCCGGCGCCGACCTACCGTCGGCTAGTGGGGTTTCCCCCTAACCAGGACTCTCACACTAGTAGGGCACAGCCACAGCCGGGACAAGCTCTAAGCTCCCGACCGATCACCCGGAATACATGGTAGTGTAGTGCATGTTAGTGTAAGTGTGTGTGTAAGGGGAAAGGATAAGACAAGGAATGAGAAGGACAGATCGCGCGCGGTCCGTTGCCCGTTTGTTAGGTTACTACTCCGGCATTCACCTTGTGTTGATCGGAGAAACCACACGATACAGTATTCGTGCAGATTCTCATGCAGTTTCCGTGCAGAAACTTCAAGAAGTATAAAAGCCAAAAGTCGCGCATTCATGGTCTGTACGTTTTCTGTACGAACTGCCACAAGCCCCCGGTAGAAGGTCTAACGAGAAACAACTGAATTGCGCCGTGCGATTACTTTCAGTGGTGGTGGTATTTCTGTGCGTGCGTTAGGCTATGTGATCTTTATTTAGTATTAAGTAACCATGAGGAGCATAGAGAATAAAAATAGGGAGGCAGGAATTGGGAAAAAGGAAGTATATCACAAGATATCACTTCACATAATCGCACCTTGACACACCTAACCATAAAATGACAATGGCCGATCATCGTTAGTGAATCATTCTGCCGCTAGAGGCGCTTGAGTCAAACTGTAGGCTTTCTGCATGAAAAATTATGAACATGTTCATGCAGAAAATGTGCAATCTAGACTGCACGAAAACTGTACCGTCTATGCTGAACGTTACGCACTCTTTACACTTTCTCTTCCTATATGCATCACAAGAAAGTCACACAGGCCAAGATGATCTGTTTGGGGAGGGGGAAGGTGTGCGCCCTGTGCAATAGGTCTGGTGGCAAGAACAAACAAAATGTTTTGAGATTTCTGTAATATCAATCGAATTTAAATTAACCTTCATCTTATCAAATTATATTTTTGTTGAAAAAACACTTTTTTATTTGATAACTTAACCAGAGACAGAATGTATACACATTTCGAAAATTCAGGTATTTTAAAGAAATTGAAACCTGTATCATTTTTAAGGGTCATGCATACCTGCTTCATGTAAAGTGCCCTTAAAAGTTAAATTATTGGTTTAAAGTTCAAAGAGACGCGACGCGACGAATTTTGAAGGAAATCGACTGAACGGTTTAGACGCTTGCATTGTTCACACACAGAGGGAAGTCCAGACATACGGATAAATGTTTTGTCATGAATCGATTTTTCGGTATTAAGGATCCATAAAACATGTATTCTGGCTATACCACGAGTTAGAGAACTCTTTCCAAATTTAGCTACTTCATTTATCATTTATTTTTTCGTGAGCAGATCCCGGCAATAAGAGTTTTTCCGTCGAAAATTCTCGGTGTTCCCCCGCAGCATTACGTAACTTTATCTTTACTACGTAAGTGATAGCGAGAAAGTAACAATGGCGTAGGTCTCATTTTCGTCGAACTGACGAAATTGAATTAAATCGTTGATTTTTTTATATTCGAAAAAAAAATATAAATCATGCGAGAAAGTACGTGCTGCTGTAGCTCCAGTAGTTTTATTAGTGCTGTCTGGGGTACACAGCTATTTGCGAAAAAGTATCACTCCATAATTCGAAGCGCAGTGACATTGATATGATCTGAAGAATTCCTTTCACGCATGCGAGTCCACCGATAGTCCCAAAATATGAACCAGCCATATCGTGTGTCTGTCGTTGGCATTCGGCTGCGGCCAATTAACGCGCCCCGCCCCCTGCGTCAGCCGTCACGTCGCGTGGCGTGGGAGGCCGTGAGTGACAGGGGGGCGAAGGCCCTTCAGGTCACGCGTCGCTGCCCTCCGCCCGCCCCCTTCACTCTCAGGAAGCTGCGAAAGGCGAATCGGCCACCAGCCGCGCCTTCAAACCTTCGCACGTGGGACCGGGAGCGGGAGCTCCGTGCATCAACTGATGTCACTGCAGCGCCTCTGACCGGGAGGTCCTAGGGTCGAGTCCAGGATTTTCCACACTAGCTTTTCAGCTAGGTCGAATTCAGTCGCTGTCTGGAGGAGAATTCTAGCGGCCGGCTGCTCTGACCGGTAGTTTTACGTGTTTTTTCCGATCATCAGCAGACGAATGCCGGAGCAGTACCCTACCAAACGGGCCACGAACCGCGCACGATCTGTCCTTCCTTTCATTGTCCTCTCCTCTCCCCGTACACACACACACTTACACGAACATGCACTACACTACCACATATTCCGGGAGACTGGTCGGGAACTTAGAGCTTGTCCCGGCTGGGGCGGTGCCCCGCAGGTGGGAGAGTCCTGGTTTGGGGGAAACCCCACTAGCCGACGGTAGATCGGCGCCGGATCTCGCCATCCAGTGGGGGAAGATCACCGCCATATCCCGAGAAAAAAACATGCACTACACTAACGGTACTAATGACCAAAGCAGTTGACGCACGGAATCACGAAAATATCAAAACTTGACACTGACTATATCAATAATAATAAAAATTCCCAAGAAACTCAAGTTTTAGCACACACCCAAGTGAAACTATTAAATTTCGTCAGAATCAATACTGCACATCTACTTACATTACTAAAATATCGCTCTACGGCCCTTAACAATCAACAGAGAGCAATATTTTGTAACGTTTCTGCCCAATAGTGTTCAAGAGACACCTTTCTTAATTTTCTCAACAAAGCAATTGAAGGAAATGAAAAACTATATATGTAATTTTATTTTATTTTATCTTGTGAATGAAAACTATAATTTATTACATTTTAAAATCATATTTCTTTAGATCAGAGTTTTATAGGAACACTTAAAATTGCCCGAGTTGCACCTAATGTATGATGCAAGATATTCTAAAGTTTTACTTTCTCGCTTCTGCTTACGCAGTATGGAGACAGTATGGTAATGCTGCGGGGGGTGTGAAATGACGAATTTTCGACAGAAAACTCTTATTGCCGGGCCCTGGTAACGAAAAAGTGGAAGTAATTTTGTGTAGGAAATGACTTCATCACGTTTGCTGGATCCTTAATATCGAAAAATCGATTGATGGCAAAACGTGTGCCCACCCGTCAGATCGTCCGTCCGTCGGATCAGTCAAATAAATCAGGGAATATCAATATAAAGGAAATCGGCAGACCGGGAAAATCTGCCACGGCGCAGACCAGCCCTGAAGAAGATCGCGAGAAAGATGATCGAAACGTCGGCAATACAGCCTGAAGGCTGAAGGATCAACGCGGCGTCACCCGGAGAGCGAAAGTAATCTTCTTGCATTGTGAAAGTTATAGTGAACTTTCGAACGATATATTTTCCAAGCTGCCTGATGTTGGGATTTGTGGTAGCCTGATGGTGGATGTCACTGCAGCGCCTCTGACCGGGAGATCCTAGTTTCGAGTCCTGATGGCGGCAGGATTTTCGACACTAGCTTTTCAGCTAGGTCGAATTCAGTCGCTATCTGGAGGAGAATTCTAGCGGCCGGCTGCTCTGATCGGTAGTTTTCCGTGGTTTCTCCGATCAACACCAGGCGAATGCCGGAGCAGTACCCTACCAAACGGGCCACGGACCGCGCGTGATCTTTCCTTCCTCTTCCCTGTCCTATCCTCTCCCCTTACACACACACTTACACTAACATGCACTACACTACCACATATTCCGGGAGACCGGTCGGGAGTTTAGAGCTTGTTCCGGCTGGGGCGGTGCCCCGCTGGTGGGAGAGTCCTGGTTAGGGGGAAACCCCACTAGCGGACGGTAGGTCGGCGCCGGATCTCGCCATCCAGCGGGAAAAGATCACAGCCAACTCCCGAGAAAAAAACATGCACTACACTAACGGGACTAATGACCAAAGCAGTTGACGCGCCCGAAAACACGAAAAAAACCAACCAAACCAAATTGGTGGTGGAATTTGACGATATATTCTTTTCCAGGAGGAAATTAATTTCCAGGGCATTGTATTTCCTGCGAGCACTATAACCGAAGTTTAGATTCACTGCAACCGAATCGTCTTATGCTTATTTGTGATGTAAGTTAAACCCGACCAGTGATTTAAGGTACATTATACCCCAAACATACAGATGTTTTGAATACTGTTTAATAACTTTTTCATATATTTATTGAATACATATGTTTACAACGAAAACAAAAAACATTAAGAAAAAAGCTTTGAAAATTTATTTTGGGAAATAATGGAATTTTGAGTACAGAAATAGGCTCTGGGCTGTGTGATATCATATCATTTGAACAAATATCTCTATTGCTTCAATTCTTTTTTCTCGTGATGGCATATGATTTGAACTTGTGCCTGAACCAAAACAATACTTATACCATTTGTATTTACAAATTTTTAACTTTTTTTAAGAAATTTCAAAAAAATCAAAACAAAATTTCCAAAATTAAATTTTCGTCATGAAATAATTGGTTCAAATGTTTAGTTGTGGTTCATGCACTTTGTATATATTTCAGAATTATAACAAAAAAAGGATCAGAAAATTATCTAACACAGAACCGATGATATGTTTCAAGTTTCCAATGACAGCCAAAAAGTCAACTTTTGGGGAAAAGGCTTAAAGTTTGTATTTCTCTATAAAGCTCTAGGGTTATAGATTATGCCTTCTTTTTCTATGTTTATATCTTCTCTTATTTTCTTTCTTTGTCTTAAATATCTTATTATATTATTTTTATCTTGGGTTGTCTGTTTTGGCTTTATTTTTTATTGGGGTAACCGCGCCCCGTTCGAAATGCGAGGCCACATAAATATTCAAATAAAAACAAAACGAAAGATTGTAGAATAAACGGGTTTCGCCATGATAAAAAGAATATATCAAAGATTCTGATTCTGATACAAAAAAACGAATTTCCTGCGATTTACCCTTATTTTTGAGGTATAATATACCGAAAGTTCACTATAACCGAGAGTGCACTATAACCGAAAGTTCACTATAACCGAGGGTTCACTATAACCGAGGGTCCACTATAACCGAGGGTTCACTATAACCGAGGGTTCACTATAACCGAGGGTTCACTATAACCGAGGGTTCACTTTAACCGAGAGTTCAGTATAACTGAAAGTTCACTATAACCGAGGGCTCTCTATATCCGAGTACACTATAACCGGAGACGAGTACTGTACTCTCCGTGAACCGGTTGTGGTGTGCGTGGAAGGAGCCTCTCGCGCGGGAGGCGGAGGCCGATTGCGCCTGCGCCGGCGCCGGGGCACACGTGCGTCCCGGCGCGTCCCGGCCCGTCGCGTCGCGTCGCGGCGCCGCGCGGCGTTTGTTATTGAGGCGGAGGCCGCGCGGTCGCGTGCCCCAATTTGACAGGAAGCCCGGCCCCCCTCGCGGCGCCCGCGCTGTCTAAACAGGATGTCGAAAATGTCCCCGCGCCGCGCCGCGATCGTTACACGCGCGCGCTGGGAATATCGTCCCGGATGAGGCAGTCAACAATCAGATGCACTTTACGACTTTCATATTCGGCGGAACTGAAAAAATAAGTAGACGACCATTTTTTACTCTTTAAATTGTTGGTAAAACAAAATCCAATGACAGAAAGATATTTTTACTTAAACTTTTATATTTTCAAAAAAAAAAAAAAAAGGTCATTTCTTTTTCCGAAAATCTCCGGTTTCGATTGGTTACGAATTTCTGACGGAATGCCTTTATTTATTTATTTATTTATTTATTTATTTATTTATTTATTTATTTATTTTATGAGTACGTCAAAAAACAGTTGAAACTGCGTATGACGTGCTATGGGGAGAAGTGAATTCTGTGCACATTTTCAAAATTCTGTGATCCCTACACTAAGTCATATACTATATGAATTTTGAAAATAAAAAAAGCTCTCATGTAATAAAATCTATTTTCAAGAATAAATCAGCAATACATTTTGGGCTCTTATCCATGATGTCCATCGTCAAGGAATAATACTTCCTGCCGCAACAACATGGAAACGATAATTTGAATAACTATATTTCCCAATGAATTCTAGAAGACTTGCACAGATAATGAAGTTACATTTATGTCCAGAAGCAAATCAAGGGGCCATCTCAGCATTTGCTCAATGGATCAGGGAAACTGAACGAAAAACTTGATCGAGATGGGGATCATTGACCCGGGGGCTGCAATACAATACTTATTACATGTTGTTTATACACATTATACAGTTCAAATGGTAAATAACGCATTATATATCATTGTTAAAATTAATGTTACTTTCCTTGTGATGCTCAGTATAGTCTCTAATTGTATAGAAACAGTTATGGAGCAGAAACAATTTCACTTGGGATTTAACTTTTCTATTGAATTTAATCGTTTAATGTCATCTGGCAAAGTGTTGTAAAATAATATACATGTATTGTATGTGAATGTTTTGTAATGAGCTGTTGATACTGTCACCTGATGAATATGATTTCTACGTCGAGTGTTATAATAATAGACTTCGGAATTTTCTGAAAATATATTCCCGCCCTTAAGCAAGTCATTTTTGACAAAAACCACTGATTCGTAAATCAACAGACAAGGTAATGGTAAAATTCCTAGATTAATGAAGAGAGGCTTACAAGAATCACAAGGGCGGGATTTGGTTATTATTCGTACAATTCGTTTTTGTAATCTAAAAGTCTGGGAGATATAAGATGTATTTCCCCAGAATATTATGCCATGTCTTAGGCGGGAATGAACATTCGCGAAATATACACAACGATCAGTATGAAGCCTGAAGTGGTAGTTTTGTAAAAGGAGCAATATTATTAATAATGATGATAAAAGGTGCACTGAAAATTGATTATTAAATACGTAGAAAAAGAAAGTTCATGGAAAATTTTATTTTCATTAAATTTAAAGACAGTTAACTATTACAATCTGGTTATATTTTCAATTGCTCAATTCTTACATCGTTTCGACGAATATTGCTCGTCATTTTCAAGTACTGAATTATTTTTTAATTATTTATCTGAATACATTCATCTGAAATTTCTTAAGAGCTAGATTATTGTATTAGTGACAAATAAACGTAGTATATTCTACTTTTTTAACGTTTTTTCTCTTTGACTTGTAAATTAAATTCTTATCAAATTTTGTTTGAAAATGAATAGCGGTTTCAACGACCTACAATATTTATTACATCAAACTCACAACCATAAATGACACATCAAACGAAGCAACTCACATAGTTTGGTTTCTTGGCACTACGGTGTAAGATATATGGGTGTGTCAACTAGTTACAACACTCGACGTAGAAATCATGTTCATCAAGTGTCAGTATCAACAGTTCACTACAAGATCATCAAAAATGAAAATAATGTTTATTTTAACAAAATTATGATATTAATGAATTAGTTTACATTTGTATTGTATAATTTCTTTAAAAACGACGTAATATGCCTGTAATATGTAATGTACTTCAGCTTCCGGGTCAATGACCCCCATCTCGATCAGGTTTTTGTCCAGTTTCCCTGATCCATTGAGCAAATGCTGAAATGGCCCCTTGTTTTGCTTCTGGACTTAAATGTAGCTTCTCTACGCACGTTTTGTTGATGTCTCCTTTTGCTTGTAGTGATAGCAGTAGATCTGAGGGTGAGTTACTATATTGTTAGCAATGCAGAAAAATCAAATCTGCTGTTCGTTTATCGTTGCAAATAGTTTTTCTTTATAGAAAAACGAAACTCGGGAACGAAAATATAAGTTTTTTAAATATTGATAATCTCTAGCTTTTCTGTTATTTTATTATATCTATTTATTATTATTATTATTATTATTATTATTATTATTATAGTTGTTGTTTTAACTTGCAACTATTTATCGTTAAAATGTTGGGATGGGAGTTTTAAAAAATTTATTTCTGTCAGTTCGACAAGAATGTTTTTCAGGGTTTTTCACATTACAAATTGGCATGACTGTTGATTTGAATCTCAGAGGGAACCTGACGAAGGGAATATTGACAATGTTATGTTAAAAATATAAATTCTATTAGGATAAAAATTGTAATTAGGTGTTGATTTTAGGATGGGATTCTGGTACTCCAGAAAATGTGTGCAAATATTCTTCTCCTCCATATGTCATATACAGTTTTTACTGTTTTTTGATCAAATAAATCAAATCGTATTGACGCGTGTCGTGTGACGAAGGGTGTTCATATTGAACACTTGTAGGCTTTTACGTAAAATTGTTTGAGTTGCTCTTTCGTTTGATGCATCATTCACAGCTATAAGTTTAATGTAATAAACACTATAAAGCGCTAAAACTCTTTTTTCAATTTGAAACACCCTGTATATTTCTCTGTCATATCTGTGAATCGTGAATCTATCGTCAGCTGAAACATGTTCACTCTGCCCGTTTTGGGTGATAGTCATCTTTGCGTTTGATCCTATTTCAATACCACGAGGAACTTAATTCGGGGACACCTCAAGACCATTGAAATTTGGTGTAAAACGTGTAATACAAAGATAAATCCGAAAAAGTCGACATCCAAAGTTCTCATTCTCCGTTTCCCAGCCTTCACACTCCCTCTACAATACGACTCGTCAATAATACCGTGGTGTTCTACAATCGCTCTAGCCCGTTACTTAGGCGTTCTAATGAAAACCAGATTGACACGGAAAGACCACGTCACCTCCAAGATGATTTAAGCGAAAAGACGCTTAACTGTTCTTCGACCAAGGGTTAACCGTCATTCCACCTTAAATCTCCGTTCTGCTCTCCTTATATATCCGATTTACATATACGAGTATATCCATATTCATGTAAATCCATTTTACGTACGCTACTCACGTAATCTTGTCCAATTTGGTGGAACGTCCCCACTACAACAATCAACAAAATCCAAATATTTCGAAATAAGGTCCTCAGAACTGCGGTTAACGTCCCAAAAAAAACCCCCATGAACCCGTTCTAACATACAATAATACATCAAACCTTTTTAAAACCCGTTTTTCTATTTCAACCGCACATCCCGTAGGACCTGGTCTATGCAACCGACTTCCATTTCATTTGTTCCTTCATAATCTCGCTTATAATATAATGAAATTTTATTATTAAATTATATAATGAAATAAATACTCCTCCCATCAACAGTCAACCATATGATCTCTCCTTTTGCTTATTATTAATACCCGCACTGCTTAATTATAATGTTTAAATGGAGATGGTCACCCCCTTCCAATCATATTCCTCTGAAAATAATTGCTCTTAACAACTGAAAAGCCGTCCTTCTGAGCGTTGTATAACCACCACATTCTGCAATAAATTTTAAAATATTGAAATAATATTGGTTCCACAGAAATATAACTGTTAAAGCAGTTTTATGAAATGCGCTTTTCCAGACTCAGACAGACTAATGTAAGAATAAACCAGTGCTAACGACAAATAGTCGACAAAGAGTTCTTGATGTGTTTCTTGTATGAATGCAGGATTTTTGAAAGAGGGTAACGAATTTTAGGCCATGTCTTTCCGTATTGGTTCGGTTCACATGCCCTGCTACATCCTCATCAACTTCAGATCGTCAATCGCGCTCCTTTGTTTCGTTTTGTGCTTGTCCTGGTGAGCTGATAGGGTCCGCCGTCGCTCGCTTTCAACGGTGATTCATCAAGAAAACAAATACTCCATCACCGCAATTTAAGCACGAGTTCTTTCCCCACTCCAGCCTTTCGTACACACGTCACTTTTTAACCCATGTCTTGCTTGCGCGTATAATAGCAGCAACAAGAATCAGAAAACTAAAATAGAAAAAAGTATATGGGTCAGTAAAAAAATGGTAGTTTAAATAGCAATATATGCATTAATATTTGTTATTTCGTACATGTTACATAGAATAATAGCAAAAAAATATTCTGCTAAGGGGATTGTTAAAATTGTTTAATTTTGGTGGTACTTTACATCCAGCTCCTGTATCATATGCAAAAGCTTCTGAAAAATGATTGATTCTTTTGCTCGAATATAAGAAATTGCATTTATAAGTTTGGTATAGTTCCGACTTTTACTGAAACTTTTCACATTTACAAAATTTCATTAATCATTATATTTTAAACACATAGGGTTTTCCTTTAGAGAGAAGTTTGAAGTGTTTTTGAAAATAAAAAAAATAATAATAAAAACTTTGCAAAAGTATAGTACGAATGTTAATTATTTTGTCTCAATGAAATCTGTTCTAAAAATTCAATTCTTTAAATAAAGACATGTTTAATTATTTTGAAAATACGAGCCATTTTTGCAAAATTTTTGCTTGAGGTAAAGGTAAGGAATTTAAAAACAAGGTTCCACATACTTTCTTTAGTTTTTTCCTCTTATGGTAGAAAGAACGCATAAAAACACAAGCTGGTCGCTTTTTCGTTGATAACTGTGAATTTTCCAAAATTGCTGAAGTTGTAATAATCGTAAATAATTCGCGAAAGTAGGTTGCTGTAGCACCCCTAGTTTATTTGTGTCTTTTGTAAACGGGTATATTACATTTTAGAATTTGAATTATGGGATGCGCACGAAGATTCAGGCCAGGGCACTGGATTTTGGCGTACCATTATGTACCAGGAATGTACTTACGCCACAATTACAGCTCAGGCCGGCCAGATACAACGCATTCAAAAGCGCGTTACTCCGCCAATATGAATGACAGAATACGGTAGGAAAGATGATGCCAAAAAGAGAGGAAACGTCTACACAGAACTGGAGCCTGCGTGTTCATGTTCGGCGCACAATTCAGTAACTTCTACTTTACAAAGCGCAGCCGTTTAGATTTGAATTTTGTGACCCTCGTACTTACAAATTACAAGTTGGGCGTTATCGGGCAATCTCTCTTGGTTTAACCCGCAAGTTTAATGGTCTTTACTTTCTCGCCCTTAGTAACGCAAGAAGAGAATTGGAATCGTGCGCCAAAAAAATTACGGCGAATTGTTGGCATAAAAATTCTTATTGCCGGGCCCTGGTGACGAAAACGTAGATAAATCCAGTTGCTCAAATAGAAAAAATTCTTCTAACACGTGGTGTAACCAGAGTCTGTATTTTGTGCGTCCTCTTACCGAAAAATCTATTGACGGCAAAACGTCGGGACCCCTGGAATTTGAAACCGATATTTTCATTTTCTTCTTAAATTTTGTTGCTGAATGACGTATAAGAGAATTGTGTAGATCTCATTTTCGTTGAAGTGTCCGATTTTTCGAAAATTGCAAAAAACAATTTAAACTACAAAATTGATGATAGAGATATTCGTTTCAGACAAAGTCTATTTTACAAAATTAGCTCTTTAAAAAAGGTTATGTTCAATTTTTTTAAAAGAGTAGCTTTGCATAATGTGTGCTTGAAGTTAATTCATTTTTTCTCTTAAAAACCGCTCCAACTTTTTTCATTTAGTTTTCTCCGCTTAAGTAATAAGGGAAGCTAAAACGTTGTTGATAGTCCCATTTTTGAGTATTCCTAGTTTCTTCCAAAATTGCAAAGAAATATATATTCAAAACTACAAAGTTGAAGATATAAACTTTTGCCTCTGGAAAAGTCTGATGTACAAAATTAACTCATTAAAAAAGGTCACGTACAATTTGTTTGCAAAAGGTAGTAGTGTTCGTGTAATTTCTGTTACAATTAATGAAATATATGTAGGCGAACCGTCGTACATAACAATAACATTATAATATTGCAAGAAAGTATGTACTGTTGTAGAAAGATTAGTTTTACTTTTATGCTTTTAGATCTCTACATTGCTGTTCTCAGGGGAGGTAGTTATAAAACATTTAAAGAAACGATTGAAGATGACCGTGTACCGACTCAACGCTTCGGTCCAAAGGATCGCGGGTTCGAGATCCGCCTCGGACATGATTGTTTGACACTTGTCTTTCAGGTACGCAGAGGGCGTCACGTTCTGCTGAGCCCAGATCAGAGGAACCCAGAAGTGTGTGTGTGTCTAGGGTCTGATCCAAACTGCTCCCTATAGAAACCTGACCGGCAGCGGTAAGCTCAGTGCATTAACTACAGCGCCTCTAACCGGGAGGTCCTAGGTTCGAGTCCTGCCGCCGCGGGCGCAGGATTTTCGACACTAGCTGTTCAGCTAGGTCGAATTCAGTCGCTGTCTGGAGGAGAATTCTAGCGGCCGGCTGCTCTGATCGGTAGTTTTCCGTGGTTTCTCCGATCAACACCAGGCGAATGCCGGAGCAGTACCCTAACAAACGCGCCACGGACCGGGCGCGATCTGTCCTTCTTCTTCCTTGTCCTATCCTCTCCCCCTTACACACTTACACTCACATGCTCTACACTACCACATATTCCGGGAGACCGGTCGGGAGCTTGTCCCAGCTGGGGCGGTTTCCCCGCTGGTGGGAGAGTCCTGGTTAGGGGGAAACCCCACTAGCCGACTGTAGGTCGACGCCGGATCTCGCCATCCAGCAAGGGAAGATTACATACATCTCCCGAGAGAGAAAAACAAGCACTACACTTACGGGACTAATGACCAAAGCGGTTGTCGCGCCTGGAAACATTAAACAATAAATCAATCAATCGAAACCTGAAGGATAGTCGGGTGGATAAATCCCGGGGGGGGGAGGGAGGAAATCATTCCTTCAGGATATTGATAATTTTCGCGAATTTTTCGGAGACTTTTCTCCGACATATGTTGTAGCACCACAGATAGCGAAGTGAAAGGGAGAGTGTTAAATTCCCCGCCTCTTGCGGCGCGCGAGCTATCGTTCAGGCGCGTGGCTGCAAGGGGGGTGGGGGCGGGCGGGGAAGAAGGGCGGAGGGATCGGGTGGCTCATTAGTGGCGCGGGCGTCGGGTTGCACAGATAGCGAACGTCTATCGGCCTCTACTCCCGCCCCCGCCCCCATCCCCCCGGGGACCCATGCCGCGCTCGCCCGCAAAAACACTCCGCGGAACGCCTACAACAACGCTTCGGCTTAGAACGGACTCTCTTCATGGGTTGGCAATTGGCGAAGAGATTCATCGGATGATTGCCACGAATCCAAATTGCGCACTCGCATTTTGTGCCATAGGGCTTCATTAAAATTGTAATACATTTTCTTCAAAATTTGTTATTGGTTTTTATAGTTACAAAATAACTATTATATAGTGTATATATATATATATATATATATATATATATATATATACACACACACACACACACACAACTCGCGGGACTAATGAACAAAGCAGTTGTCGCGCCTGGAAACACGAAAAATCAATCAATCAATCAATCGAAACCTGAAGGATAGTCAGGTGGAAAAATCCCAGGGGGGAGGGAGAGAGAGAAAGAGAGAAAGAGAGAGAAAGAGAGGGAGAGAAAGAGAAAGAGAGAGAGAGAGAGAGAGAGAGAGAGAGAGAGAGAGAAGGATATTAGTAATACACTTAGATGATTTCTCTTAATTATTTACATTGTTTTTTATGTATTGCAAAATCTTGTATCCAAATATTGTGAGTGGAAACTCTTTTAGTGTTCGTGTAGTTTCACTATTATGTAGCACGTTCAGAAGTTTATGATTTTGGTGGCAGTTCAATCTGCAGATGTATTATGATGGTGCTCCATTGCTTCCTTGACGGCCGGGTCCTGTAAATCCTTATGTAAGATTACATTAAAGGGTGGTAATGAAGTGGATTGTTTAGGGTTGAAAATGTTGTAGAGTTTCTATATTGGAGGAAATGGCAGTGCTCCAGTATCTAACATGTCCAGACCGGTTTGATGCGGATTGAATGCAACGACTTTGTTTCTAATTGCTAGGACTGATGTTTTGCTTAGTAAACATTAGAAACTTTTCATTCTCATGTTCAATTTCTTCTTTTTAGACATGATGTGTTTTCCGCTTAAACTGCGGTCTAAGTGCATACGTATGGAGCGCGCTTCTTCTTGATGTAAGAGTTGTCGAGTTTGATCGCCTGGTAAGTTTACTTCTTTAATGTCACTTGTTTCGATATCGATTCCTTTGATTTTATTCGTAATTTTTTGTACCAGATGAACACATGTGTTTCTAAGATCCATTCAAGAACACGTGTGATTCTAGTATCACAGCAGCTGTACTGGGATCATCAGCAAAAGTCATTATTGCTGTGTCGACCGCATTGACAGCGATTATTCGTGTCATCACATCAGGATGAAAGTATAACATTGTAAGGGACTCAATAGACTCCGTTCAAGGACGCCAGACGTTGCTGGGCGAAGAGTTAATTCATCATTATGGAATTTATTGATTGCTTGATTTTTTCGTGTTTCCGGGCGTGTCAACTGCTTTTGTCCTTAGTCCTGTTAGTGGACTGCATGTTTTTCTTCTCGGGAGATGGCGGTGACTTTCCCCCGCTGGATGGCGAGATCCGGCGCCGACCTACCATCGGCTGTTTCTAAGATCCATTATGGGATCCATTATCCATTAGGGGTTTCCCCCTAACCAGGACTCTCCCACCAGCGGGGCACCGCCCCAGCCGAGACAAACTCTAAGCTCCCGACCGATCTCACGGAATATGTGGTAGTGTACTGCATGTTAGAGTGTGTGTCTGTAAGAAGAGAGGATAGGACAAGGAGGAAGGACAGATCGCGCACGGTCAGTGGCCCGTTTGGTAGGGTACTGCTCCGGCATTCGCCTGGTGTTGATCGGAGAAACCACGGAAAACTACCGATCAGAGAGCCGGCCACTAGAATTCTCCTCCAGACAGCGACTGAATTCGACCTAGCTGAAAAGCTAGAGTGGAAAATCCTGCCGGCGTGAGGAGTGGGAACCTAGGACCTCCCGGCTAGAGGCGCTGCAGTGACATCAGTTGATGCACTGAGCTACCGCTACCGGTACCGCTACCGGAATTTAACTTCAATGTGTTTGTTAAGTAGAACTAAAGAAACGTATGTACTAAATATGTGGTAAAACCGTTTTCAGAAATCATTGGTGCCTATCTTTCTAAATCGTTTTGCTGATGTAAATGTAGGCTGCACACCAATACATTTTTCCTTTTTCTAACGCTATTATACTATAAGAAGATTAGAGGATTTTGAGCTGTAACGTCACATATACGCCAGAAGTAAGAGCTACTTGTGCCGTTCCGGAGATTAAGATATTTTAATCTTTGGTTGTACTTTACAACAAGCCTCTATGTCATTTTTAATATTTTTTTTGGAATCGACTGATACGAAACTTCGGCCTTGAAATTTTTGCGCGCATTTGTAACTATGGTTCTGATTTTCATTAAATTCACTTATATTTATAAAATTGCAAAAGTCTTTATATTCAAAATACTAAGGAATTTTCTATAAATCTTTTCAGAGAATTTCTTTTTGGGAGGCTTGTAAGCTGCAATGATCATTACATTGTTAACATTATTTTTATTATTATTATTATTATTATTATTATTATTATTATTATTATTATGATTATGATTATTATAGCTCTTGACTTCTATTCTTTCTGATTCTTATTTTGAAGATAAAGATTAGACATTGGCTACAATCAATTTTTTTTATTTTTGCTACTATTAATGCTACGCTACCTGATGCTTTGTTGACAATTCGGATCTCTCAGAAAATTCTAAATCCTGGAATGTGATACTTTTCTCCTGGAACCAGATTGGTTTTGGTTATACAAACAATTTCAACTTCACCTTTCTTTAAAAAATAACTAAATTAATTTTTTGTGGCGTTTCAATCTATTGGCATTCATGTTTCTAAACTTAATAGTAGTAATTCATTTGCCATAGTACACATTTCACAGAACAGACTTTATACAATTTTTGATTATGGCAGTGTACCCTAACATGACTTGACACATGAAGTTTTATTTTAGATTAGGTTGATACTATTTAAATAATGAATGACGTAGGTTGGCTATTAAGGTTTTGACTATGAAGAAGGGTAAGATTTGATGGTTATTTGTCTATCGGGTACATTATTAGCGTAAGTATTGGTTTATTGGGACATTCAACGGTGGGTTAAAGTTTTTTGTCATTTTCGTTGAACTGCTGCCTTTTTTTACGTAATACAGTCTCCGCAGTTAGCAGTATTGAAACAAAGCCCACACACAAACTGCTTATAAAATTATTGGGCGTTTCGATGTAACCCGTTCCGAATTTATGTTTTAAACATGGGCGCCAGGAAAAGGTTACGTTAATATTATTAAAATTAATGCTTCAACCGTTATCTAAATAAAATCAACCAGGACTCTCCCACCAGCGGGGCACCGCCCCAACCGGGACAAGCTCTAAGCTCTCGACCGGTCTCCCGGCATATGTGGTAGTGTACTGCATGTTAGTGTATGTGTGTGTAAGGGGAGAGGATAGGACAAGGAATGGGAAGGACAGATCGCGCGCGGTCCGTGGCCCGTTTAGTAGGGTACTGCCCCGGCATTCGCCTGGTGTTGATCGGAGAAACCACGGAAAACTACCGATCAGAGCAGCCGGCCGCTAGAATTCTTATCCAGACAGCGACTGAATTCGACCTAGGTGAAAAGCTAGTGTCGAAAATCCTGCCGCCGTGGGGAGTGTAACCTAGGACCTCCCGATCAGAGGCGCTGCAGTGACATCAGTTACCATCAGTACTGAGCTACCGCCCCCTGTACTTAAAATGGATTGACCCGATAGTAAAGAGAGCAGAATCACACCTAGCGCAGGAGACGGTGTGCGTTCCGTAGCACTGCGAGTGGAGCTCCTTCTCTCGCGTCCGTTGTAGCGCTGCGCCGCGCGGGGGTAGGGGTGGGTGGGGGCGGGGGTGGGGCGCCGGGCGCTGCGTCGTGTCTCCTGATGAGCACTGACAGCGCCCACCCTCGTCACCGCACGGCCCCTCCGACACGCCCCTTTCGCGGCTCGCCCCGCCACACACAACCCCTCTCCAAGTGTCGTTTCTGGGTATGTTGCAAAGAACACAATGAGGAAGAACGAATACGTAATTTCATTGTGCCATCATCATCATCATCATCATCATCATCATTATTATTAATATTATTATTACTATTATTATTACTATTACTATTATATTATTATTACTATTATTATTACTGTTACTATTACTATTATTATTACTATTACTATTACTATTATTATTACTATTATTACTATTATTATTACATTGTTTTTCTCCGTATTCACCGGATTTTTATTCGACTTTGTGTCGGGTTATTAATCAAGACACAGGTCAAGTCATGTTTCGTCGCAATTTAGGAATTTTCGAACAATCCTGCATGTGTTTAAGATGATCGATTTTTGCAGAATTTTATAGGTATATTTTGGTATTTGAATAAGTTCCAGATTTTTATGGATGTTATTTGTCATGTGCAATCTTTTGCCGTTTGTCTACAAAAGTTATGTCTAGTCTGTTATGGTGAATAGTTTTATCTGTAATAATTTCTCTGTCATAGTACAACTTAAAGTTTGTTATTATTGTTTTTTGTTGTTTTATTATTATTATTATTATTATTATTATTATTATTATTTCTTTTTTCTCGGGGATTTCTCACCCGGGGTTCATTGTTTGAGGGGCCTCTAGGCATACCACATTCCTAGCTTTGCATATTGAGGACTGTGCGAACAATCCGGCAGGTTTCAAGAATGACTGACTTTTGAGCTTTTGGGATAATTTTGCGAGGAGGAAGACCTACTTTTTCTAAATAATACTTTAGATTTTTGTTAACCAGTCCTGTAGCTGTTATTACAATTGGTATAATTTCAACAGACTCCAGTTTGTATATTTCTTTATAAAATTTTTATTTTATTATTATTATTATTATATTATTATTTTATCATTATTATTATTATCATTATATTATCATTATCATTATTATCATTATCATTATTATTATTATTGGCCATTGTAGAATTAAATTGTGAGATGTGGATCACGGGATTGGTCAATTAATAAAACACATTAGTTTGTCAACGTTTCGGATTATGTCATTCCGACCTGAGGGCTATAGCAAACACAAACAACATAAGGAATGAAGACAACTTATCTGAACAATATTATTTATAATCACCTAACAAAAACCTATTTTTATTTACTTATTTTTATATTACTTTTGGTTTTTCACATCTGTTGATTCAAATATATATGGCGTGATTGTAAATAATATTGTTTAGATCAGTTGTCTTCATTCCTTATGTTGTTCCTTTTGTTTCTTTTTAATTACAAAAAATTATTTTTTTATTTGTCTCTCACATCGGTAATATTTACATTAGAAGCGATGTCTTCACATTATTCTATTTATGAGTACATGTGTGTTAAATAATGTCGTATAACGTTTCTTGAAAACTCAACAGTTTTCTGTTAAAAATTCCGCATTTTCAGAAACGCTCAATTGCCATTTTTTAAAAAATGGCTCCAAATTCAAACCTTGGCTTCAAACCTTTTCCGCGGATAGTGCTAATTGCACTCTATAATATTATGTAAAGTTAATTTTGGTGTATTCTTTTGATTTAAAAAAATTACACAAATGTAATTTTTTTAAATATCTCTCTCGCCATTAATATGCACTTTACGAGTATATACCTCATTTCATTTGTGAGCAGATGTGCTTCAAATGACGTTAAATTAAGTTTTTGCAAAACTCAATAGATTGCTATGAAAAGAGCTTCAAATTTCCGCTTTACAGTATCGATTAAATGCCATTTTCTTAAAAACGGTTCTTGATTTTTTCACTGCAAATTTCTATTCAGGACGGGATTCACTCTTCTTTAATTTTCTTTAAGTAATATTTCGATTCTCTAATTATAGAACAGAAAAAGTTAGAAAATATCAAAAATGCGTGCTTTGGCGACGGTAGATGGCAGCTGGCATAGGGATGGGGCAAGACCGTAAAGCCAGCCTACTCCAAGGAAATTAGAAAACTTTACTACGAGAACGTCTGTGCCATTCTGTAGCAGCACTAGTTTTAATTGAATTAAACTCACTTAAATAAATGTGGTTATCAGATATCACCTAAGAGGACAGGAAACACACACACACACACACACACACACACACACACACACACACACACACACACACACACACACACACACACACACACACACACATACACTCACACAGTCTCTTCCCCTCTCGCGCGCACTCGCGCACTCTCTATCTCTCTTAGTCTCTCTCCGTCTCTCTCTGGCTCTCAGTCTCTCTCTGGCTCTCAGTCTCTCTCTCTCTCTCTCTCTCTTTCTTAGTCTCTCTCTCTGTCTCTCGTGAAAATATATTTCAATGACTTAGCAAAAAACATGTTCGTTTTAAAAGTAACATCTGCACTCAAGAAATGGAATTTAAATTGGGTTTAGAGATTGAAAAAACGTCATAAACACACTGTTTTCGCATTTTTCGCTACTTTTGAGAAACTTACGACCAAATATTATTTAATTGTTTTTCAAGGGACTTTTGTTCCCAGAAATTATATAACCGAAATGCCAAGGAAAGGACAATACAAAGAAAACGATTTACGAATGAAGAAACATAGAAGTACGGGTCCAATCTGAAACATGGGAAGTCTTTGCTAAACTAAGAAAACAGAAGAAATTTCGGTCTCGTCAGAAACAAGAAAAGATCAAGGGATACAGGAAGTTAAAGATTACATTAAATAATTTAATGAATTGGTAATATACACAATGAAATTAGAGCAAAGAGAGGTGTTTCCATCACCGTATCAAAAAGATATGAAAATTGCATTAAGAACTGGACATGAATGTAACAAAAAAATTTAAACCTATATTTTGAAATATAAGGAATAGAGATGCTTTTAGGTATATGTGTCCAAAAAAAGTTGCTCCTGAAACCGAAAAGATTAATCAATTGAGATTTTTTAATCAATTGACGAGCGTCTTACGTCTATTGCTAATAGAAAATATATATTTTTACTTGGGGATTTTAATGGTAGAGTATGAACATTTTGACTACACAACGTATTAGAGAAAGTCATTTTCTACCTACAGAAGCAAGATTTATCCGTATTGTGGGTAATAGAAACCAACAAAACGAAATTTTTTATCCGAAATATGACATTATTCTGTACACCATTAGTTTCAGTAATACATTCTCTATGATAAATAAACCTAATACGTAATGAAAGAATTATACTAGTAGTGAAGTAAATAAAAAGTAAAAGTAAATATATCTATATGCGAACCTGTTTGTACGTTTAGTCTTGTATAAGTAGCAGAACATTCGACCTAAAGATTGATTGATTTTTTCGTGTTTCCGGGAGCGTCAACTGCTTTGGTCATTAGTCCCGTTAGTGTAGTGCATGTTTTTCTCGGGAGATGGCGGTGATCTTCTTCCGCTGGATGGCGAGATCCGGCGCCGACCTACCGTCGACTAGTGGGGTTTCCCCCTAACCAGGACTCTCCCACGAGCGGAGCACCACCCCAGTCGGGACAGGCTCTAAACTCCCTCCTAAACGGTCTCCCGGAATATGTGGGTGTGTAGTGCATATTAATGCACTGGGGTGGTGCCCTGTGTAAGTGTGTGTGCAAGGGGAGAGGATAGGACAAGGAAGAGGAAGGAGAGATCGCGCGCGGTCCGTGGCCTGTTTGTTAGGGTACTGCTCCGGCATTCGCCTGGTGTTGATCGGAGAAACCGCGGAAAACTATCGATAAGAACAGCCGGCCGCTAGAATTCTTCTCCAGACAGCGACTGAATTCGACCTAGCTGAAACGCTAGTGTCGAAAGTCTTGCCGCCGTGGGGAGTGTAACCTAGGACCTCCCGGTCAGAGGCGCTGCAGTGACTGAGCTACCGCTCCCGGGTACTCTAAAGACATTAGTACTTGTCCCACCCAGCAGCGCCGTCCACCGGGGCGTTTCGCTTCCTCAGCTGACTCCCGCTTGTGAGAAGAAGGCGGGTCGCGGCGGTGCGCTCCCACAGTCCACGTGCAGCCAGCGCGGAAGCGTTTAGTCCTTGTCAGCGCCCCGCCCGGGGCTGGCGCCGGCGCCTCCCGGCCCCGCCCGGCCCGGTCCAGCCCCGCGGGGGGGGGGGCAGGGGACGAGCCCGCTCGCTCGCGCGACCCAAATTGGCCCTTCAACCTTCCTGTCGGCCCGGTGGCCGAGATCGCTAAGGCACTAGTGCCGTAGTCATCTCGGACCGAAGGGTCGAGGGTGCGAGTCCCGCCTCGCACATGGTTGTATTTGTGTTCGTCCTTTCACCCCTTATCATCACCATTAAGTATTAAATCCTGTAAAATTAGTTAGTAGTAAGATACAAGAAGTGAGAGATTATATGCTCAAACGTGAATGCCCAAAAAAACCGTTATGTTTACAAATAAAAATGTTCAAACCCCTGAAAGGCAAAACTGCCGAACAGGAAGAAAATAAATTTAAAAAAACAAACAAAAAAAAAAAACATTCCTACTGCAGAACTAGTGGGCTGCAGCATCCAAAATTCTACTGGGTAATACACAAACTAGAGTGCTGAACAGCACTTACTTTCTCGCGTATTTTTTATTTGATTTAATAGGTAATTATCACACAAATTAGATGAGCTATGTGGCTAGGCCGAAGGCCTTTAAGCCGTTCCAATACCCACACCCTACCGCATTCTAACCTGTCGAATTCTGGTATTCACCTCAAATGGTCTCTCCATTGCATCAAAGCCTCGGAAAAGAGACCATAAAGCTCGGCTGAGGGAAAAAAAACTGAAGAGGGAAAACCTGCCGTCAAAAACCAAGTACATGCTAATCTACAGGACTTTTTAAAACTGTTTATTTATTTCCTGGGCGGACGTCACGCATTCTCCTTCCAGTGTTTGGCCTCCTCAGCAACTGAAATCAAAAAGTGCCCCAGAAGTTCCTCCACACCATCGCCTCTGCACTTATATTCTCTACACTTAGTCCCCTAATGTGCTTATTATTTTGACAGTTTCATTTGATTTGATTTTATTGACTTATCTATGTACTTCTTACTTAACAGTTAACTACGACTTATTACTTATTTACTTAACTGTTTACTAACTTCTTTAACTCCATGTATTTCGGAACATTTAGTAACTTTGTAATTTATTCGTTAATTTTTGTGTTTTTTCACCAAGGAATTGCATTCCTTGCCCATCCTAAAGATGCAGCTAATGACGTATTGCTCGGCCTGAAGTAATAGAATGTATTGGTTTGACAGACGTGTTTTGGACCCACCAATACGGAGGACTGACTTCACTTGCTAAACACGGAAGAGGTTGGTAATGACACCATGAATTCATAACTCCATCTTCCTAGTGCTTATTGCACTGTTTAATATGACGAGAGGTTCATTTTGGTGTATTCTTTTGTTTTTGTTTTTAATTACACAAATGTAATTTTTTAATATCTCTCACGCCGTTAATACGCAGATTTTCACACATTTGTATACATTATTGTCATTTGTGAATAGAAACGCTTCCAATGCATTTTTGTTCGAAATATCAATAGTTTTTTGTAAAAAGATGTAAATATTTAAATTAGTTTTATAAAAATCATTCATATTTTTAAAGTCGAAGTACGATTCGTCACGTATCCGTGAAATTCTCTTTCTTTGGAGACCTAATTTATCAATATTGGAGGCGTGTGACAGCTGCGAAAGATTATACTACTGAAATAATATAGGAGAGACGATATGCAGTCTTGACGTGCGCGATATTTGAAAATACATTAGCGTAGCCCAGACTTGTATGAAGGAGTATTTCTGCTTATTAAAGGTTACGTGTCAAATTTAAATAGTAACTTGGTGTCATTTCTCAAATACCTTTTTCAAATCTTATTTTCTTTGGTTGATTTCTTGAAAAGCTGCAGAATAGTTTTGAGAATTACATTTTTTTGTAAATACACTGTCTAGGTTGTTAGCCAGGTTGTTTTGAGATGTTAATAAGTAAATGTGGCAACTCTCTTGTTTGACTTTGAAAGAATTTATCTTGGAGCATGATTCGTTTAAATTGTTATGTATATTTAATCTTGAAATGTGGTTATGCCAGGATTGTGCTTTACATTGTTTAATAGTTCATGCTATAACTCTCATCTTCTTATATTCTATTTTGTTGTAATAAGTATTACGTTTTGCACCGCAAAAATACGTGCTTAACTTTTTAATAGAATCTTCGCATTTTTCATTCCACCTATGAACACTTTTTGTTTTGTTAGCTGACCTCGTCATTCTAATTGATGTATAAGCTGCCTTATTAATTAAGAGAATAAAACGAATCGTGACAATGAACTGGGATACCCTCGAGGAAAACACGGAAATAAGCATGCAGTATGTGCATTTATTTACGTTATTCCCTTAAAATTTGTAAAACACAAATGCTAAAACCTTATGTGCTTCTATGGTGATGGCTTGGTTTTTAGTAAACGTAATCATATTGTACCGCGAGTGAATAAGATTTGCTTCCTTCGTTTCCATTATACGTAATGAAGTACTGTCCAGTCGAGTTGGAGACTGGTTCACTCGGTCTTCTGCAGTTTCTATTTTGCCGGGCGACGATCTCGGAACTCACCTACAGATCAGTCTTGTAATCAATTACTCTTATAATATTCAAGTAAGGTACAGTTAAGTATATAAACAATTTCGAATCTCACAGAGCACAACCGAAGCACAATCTTGCCTCACTGTCCCTGGAAATAAATGATATGCAATTCATTAAATTTCATGATAAAAGAAGGTCTCGACAAAACTTTTAGGAATTGATGTCACAAGAGATCATTCAAAGGTGCTTCGTTGTCACCATCAACATGTCACAGGGTGAATCTTTCGACGAAGAGGATGTTTTTAGAAGAACCCTGCTTTGTCCGAGATCAACTTTATGTAGTCCTCTCCACACTAAAACATTTTTGTTAATAAGACTTTTTCAGAGAAGTTACGCGGGAAACATTAAGGAGAGGGATAATCACAAAATGAAAGAAAAACCATTCGCACTGGAAGATTCCATTAAAAAACAGTTTTTTAAGAAACAAATACTACGAAAGCGTTAGCTTCCGCGACCGGAGTCTGTGTCTACTTGGTTGTCCGGGAGACGTGAAGTTGAGGCCATCAAACTGCGACCTTCCTAGGCTTCTCCGCATTTCGCCCTGAAGAAGGTCACAGTATGATGGAAGAGACGTAAGCATCTGTGTTCGTACTGCAATTTTTACATTGCTGCGTTTGACATTTGACCAGCTGTTACGATGCCGTCCAATCGGGACCTTACACGTCACTACAGTGACGTCACTATGGTAGTGTTCCACCTTCCGATTGGATGACACCGTAACAGCTGATTTTCTTCAAAGACAGCTCTATAAAAACCGCAAAGTAGGACGCGAGGTCTCCAGGTCAACCAAGTATATAATAAATACTGTTCGATTTTTTTTATTTATTTTGAATGTAAGAGTTTAATTTCGTCCCGGCATTTTTTACGGTTACTCAAGTAAAACTATATTAGGCTTTTCATGAAATACAAATTATTGTACGTATGTGTTTATATGCTGTTCACTAATATAACATTTCTCAACGTTAAATTATTTTATCTGTCAGTAAGAGGCGATGGTACCGTGTATAATTTGCTAATTTGTTGTACGAGTTAAAACCCGAGTTAAATTTCCTAATATTGTTGTACATTTTCTAGAAAATCGTGAACTAAACAATTGATATTTCTCACACTTAACACACCCCTTAGTAATATTTTGACATTTTTTGTTTATTAAAAAATAATTCGTATTTTTTCAATTATAACTTTTGCCCCTCATTTTTTCAGCATTTTAGGATATTTTTTACTTACATTTTCGAAGAATGTTTGTATAACAATGTCAATTTATTGCCAAACTATTATAGAAAATGTATCCTGTAAATTTTAATAATTGTAATTATAACTTCTCAGAAACTAAAATTTTGTGAATTATAGTTTCTGAGAAAAGGTGAATGAGGTTTCTGAAAATAGGTGCATCTTCCACAAGAAGAACTTGAAAAGTCTCTACTAGCCACTGATTTGCCTGAACATTCCTGCTCCGTATTCTGGATCATCTTCTTCAGCGGAAAAGACCAATGCTACCAACGTATGAACAACAGGATGTTTCAATAACTCATTAATAAGCCAACATGCGGGAAAAAATACAAAAAAAGCCATAACTGAATGCAGTGTCGAAAAAAGGGGCGTGATCCTTGCGCACCAGGACATTTAAACAAGAATTAAAGGGACTTCCTGACGTCCCAAAAGAAAAAAAATTAATATATTTGGAAAGAGAAAGGTTTGAACTATTTCTGTAGTCAAAAATCGATAATTTGACACATTTCATTGTACTCTCCTATCATAAGGATTTATAAAGCGACGTTTAATTTCAATTACATCTGCAGCACATCTCCATGTTTCGAAAGGATAGAGGTAATTTATTTCATGTCCATTCAATAAGTAAACACAAACGATAAATATATTATTTATTAACCATAATCATTTATTTACATACTTAATTAAGATTCATACAAAATACTTTAGTTTGTAAAATAATATTTAATTATTAATATTATTATGGCAACCTCAATTTCTCTAGTCAGGTTTTTATACTCAATCAAGGCTTATGAACTTTTAAAAAAACATTCTCTTTTCTTATTCCTCGTCCGATTTGTTTAACAATTTAGAAATTTTACAGTCCTATTAACACACTGACCTACCCTTGCCTTGGCACTTAACGACATACATGTACATTATGGTGCCTATATTAGTTATTCATAAGTGCACACTTATTTTAAAAACATTTCATTAAAAGGTAGAAATTGACTTAAGAATCACAAATCTATTAAAATAAGTAAAGTACAAGTAGAGAAACAGCTAAAGAAATGAACTTCTTTGAAGTTTTCATAGAATTTTTAGGAAAAAAATTAGAGTAACAGTGTGATTTGAGGAGACTTAAAACTGTTACAGGAAAAAAGGTATTACAGCTACAGAATTATCGTGAGGTATGATCATTGTACCCATTTCATAATGCAATATTTGGTGAAGAGGTTTCAACACTTGCAACGCGGAGAAGAGAGATGGAAGTTAGTGCTTGAAGATATTTAGAAGATATTAGTTAATGAAGAAATGCACCGAGGGATTTTAATAGTTACACCGAAGAGTAGAAAGTGGCAGAGAAAAGTAGAAGGTGAACAAAAATCAATGCAAATTATCTTGAAAGGAATCCACTTCCAATTCATGTCTTCAGAATATGAAGATAATTTACTATTACAATTTTCCAAGAATTCGATGTGGAAACAACATAACCTTGGCCTTAATAACACATATGGTTATTATTATATTTGGATAATTGCTATTGAAAAATAACTGAGTTAAAAAGTGAAAGAATTATTCTGAAGAGAGTTAAATGTAATACCGTACGTTACAAGAACTTTGGTATAGTATACTTTTTGCGCAGGATAAACATAATTTTAAAAGACTATTTAAAACATCAAGACTTTTGTTATAATTTCCATTCACATTTTTGTATTTTCCTACAGACCATTATAAACGCACCGCACGTCACGGCTTTGCTCAGCTCGCCACAATTCTTTGCAAGAAATACAGGCGCACAGCTCCAAAACTTGGCTTATCCATGTTTCTAAAATTTGAGTTTTGTCACTTCTTTTAGAACACGTTTTTTAGTATTTATTATAATCGTAAAACTTTACCCAAACCAGATCCGTTTTTTCCCTTGTGAATATATTGCCAGTTCAGTGTGCATTTTCATATTCCGCCTTACATGAAATTGATAATATTCCAGAGTGAAGTTCATTGTTAAAACCTTGTGTGTTTGAGTAAATGGGTAATTGTCGATGTTATAATGTTAAATATTTGTAAACTTAATAATACTCAAAAAGTAGTTCGAATTATTATATGTTTTTCTAAGTGGTTGTCACTCAAATTATGATTATCTACTGATTATAAATGAAGGCAGTTTCAATAAAGTGTCTATAACAATCTCCTGAGTCCCCATGATTGAATTATTAAGTTTAAGCAACTGGCTCAAAATACTAACTTGTTATATATTTATTTTTATATTGTTTATTTTGTGTTGTCTATTATTGTTTGTATATTATTACGTATGTTTTAGGGATACTCTATCAAAAAATATTTTTCATGTAGGACGTCTTAGAAAGAAATAAAAAATTAAATACACGGGATCACAATCAAATGAGCTATTGAAGCGATATCTGATGGCAGAATTCGACATTTTTCGCGGCGCGCAATGCAGTTTTGTAGTTTGATCGGGTTTGATATCATAATCTTTGAAATAGACATCCCTAAATTGATTTCGTTTCTCGGTTCTGTTGGTTTTGAAGGTCTGAGATATACTGAGATATACCATATAGATACTACGATAAATGTCATGCGATACTGCGAGTAACAGAATTTAGTATTAGTTATTAGTATTAGTAAGCAACCCCCAAGAATCTTTCATGGTAATACTATCTCTTATAACTACAATAATTGCGTGCATACACGTAAATAAAAATGAAATTACGAAATTAGTAAACACATGTTATTAATTTTTCTTTCGGCATTATGTGTCAGAAGAATGTCATTTCGTTCTGTATGTTCAAAATTTCCCGTGTCTAAAAGGAAAACTCAATACTTCTTTCAACCAGATAGGAAACAGATTGTTGTATAATGAACATGAAGTCTCGTACGGTCCGAATGTGTCGTTATTTTTAAGTTTAGTTAATGTTCTAGACAGTTACAACGGTCTAAGCGTCCAAAAAATGTTGTTTACAGTCGATATAATGGTTACAATAGTGTGACATTCTTTCACTAGAATGAAATTCGACCAGCCAGGACGACATGAAACTGAACACGTGCGCGCCATAAAATGAGACGAAATCGAACTTATCTGGTAATGAGTAATACCAATTATTTAAGGTTTTCATCATATTATTTAAAATCGTATTTCAGAGACTGTTCATGGAAGTGCACGGCAAAGATTGTAAATACTAAGACAATTAACTTCGCACTAACGAAACTCTGGTCACAAAATTCTAGCAGCAGCTTTCGTTGTTACAGGATGAGATAACTTTTCGTTCGACTTTCTTCTCTCAAAGCAACGCGTATCATTTCAGTGTCCGCAAGGTAAGGCAAGAGGCAAATAGAATTTTTAATTGGAATACTAAATTCCTCTGAAAACATATATTCGGTAAAAATATGCCTTAGGACCTTACATTTTGTATTTAATTTTACGAGTACTAAATATGCCACATTACAGAATAACAAGTTTTTGTTCGTCTTTTTAAATGTGATAAAAAAGAGCATGGAATGACCGTTCAAAATATATACACTGTTTACTTGCGTTTCCGCTGATTATATTACTCTTTTTGTCCCTTTTCCTTCTTTACACATACATACTATATATATATATATATATATATATATATACTATAATAATAATAATAATAATTATTATTATTATTATTATTCATCTTTCAAATATTAATATTTCAATTGTTGGGAAGGGATTCTGAAACTCAAGAAAGCGTGCGCAGATGATTTTCTCCCCCATACGTCACATACAGTTTTTGAGTGTTTTTGACTAAACTGAGGGGAGTGGCACCCTTGTCACGCCGAACCGACTCATCATTATTGACTCCTTCATAGCCGAGTGGAACTGCGCTCAACTAGAGCCAGAGTCAGACTGTGCAGTCCGTTTATAATCGATACCCTAACGAGATTGCTTTTGTATCTAGGGAGCTCGAGCCCTCTTCAAAGATGATCGCTACGCAATCGGAAAGTGCTGAAGTTAATAAACTGAAAGACATCGCAGGCCCCAGGCAGCAGGGTAAGGGGAAAGAGCGGGGCAGATGGACCACATTTATAAGGCCTACATTGTTCTTCTTCTTCTTCTTCTTCTTGAATAAAATTATTTCAACCACAGAAGTATCATACGGACATCGTAAAATCAAATACCTGAACCGAATAATATTACGACAGAAAGTGGTAATATCATCGCCCAGAACGTAAACATAGTTATCGTTCAGAACGGTAAACATAGTTATCCGTCAGACCGTTAACATAGTTTTGAATTTCAAAATGCAAATCTCTGGGACGAAACGGCTCTTCACCAAAATCGCGCACAAGTGGCCATAAGAGGCAATCGTCATTTGTGGGCGGGCGGTCTCCGGCGAGGGCGAGGGCGAGGGCGGTGTGTGGCGGGGAGGGCGATGGAATGCGCCCTTAAGGCCACCCCCGGGCGCTGCGCTGGGACTTTACGAGGGCGCGGGGCGGCCGTCGTAAGTCACGCCGCCCGCCCGCCCGCCCGCGCCAAAGAGCCGGCCCTATTAGGTTGCCAGAGCTGTTTATGTTCCGCGCGACGCGAGCGATGCGGAGGGCGGGGGGGGGGGGGGGGGCGCCTTCCCTGGGGAGACCTCGACAACGGGGCTTGTGTTCTGCTCCACCCCCGCCGCGCCGCGCCGCGCCGCCGGAATCCCAAAATGAAAATGAAGAAGAAGGCGACGAAAAGAGGCGAACGCAAGCAAATGAAGAAGAAAGAGGATGTAAGCAATAGCAGCGAAAGCAATAGCAACAGATGACAAATGCCGAAGCTTGTCGAGGAAAAAAGCGTAGCGGACTTTGGGCAGTGGTTTTGCGAAAAATAAGGACAGAAGATTAGACACGATTATGCAAGTTTCAGTAAAGGTGAAAAGGATTAAAATATGGGAATGAGAAGAAGTAAATTAGTGTAAGGTTGAGAGAAATGAATATATATATATTAATTCATTGGAAAGAACTCCAAAAAGAATGAGAGAAAAATTAGTATAATTTAAAAAAGTAAATAAGAAAAATAGTAGATTTTAGATCTAAATGAAAAAATGGGGACAAAACGTAGATAGCCAGCAATGAAAACTGGAAAGAAGCACACACAGGAAATGGCAATAGGTGAAGATACACGGCAATACGCAGTACATGTTATACAATGAAAAAGGTAATAACAGAGATAAAATACATTTTAAAAAACGAAAGAAGCGAACAAGAACAATGAAGTAGAATAATCTGTCGTACGAGTATTAACAAGAGGAATAAAAGTCGATTAGAGAGGAGGGTGTGGCGGTCACATCTTGGTGACCTGGTCGTCTTCTGGGGCGGGGGCGGGCAGGTCGTCCTCGAAGGCGACGTTGATGTGGGCGGCGCCGGGGGCGGAGCCGTTGCTGCGCAGGGACGGGCGCGGCGCCGCCGCCGCCACCACCGACAGCCGCTGCGACGTCTTCGCTGGCGCCGACGCCGGCGCCCCCTCTGCGCACACACACACGTAACATCACCACACTCAATTGGCACCAAAAAGAATTCTTTTTGAAACGCCGTGCGCGTAACGCGGTTTCTTGTGATTGTTTTCCATGCAAAAAAGCAAATTTTTTCAGTGTGCGATACACCTCAAAGCGTGTGGAAACGTCGTGAAGCGTGTGCGAAACGTCGTGAAGCGTGTGTGAAACGTCGTGAAGCGTGTGCGAAACGTCGTGAAGCGTGTGCGAAACGTCGTGAAGCGTGTGCGAAACGTCGTGAAGCGTGTGTGAAACGTCGTGAAGCGTGTGCGAAACGTCGTGAGGCGTGTGCGAAACGTGAAGTGTGTGCGAAACATCTGTCACGATTTGCAATTGTCTTTCGTCTTGATGACGTCTTTGTTTATTATTTACAAACAATAGTGTTACGACATTGACTGGAAGCAATTTACATTTTTAGACGTAAGGCATTTTCAGTTACTTGATATTTCATTTAAATACCTTTACTTGACGCATTGCGTTTCGCTCACACGTGTTAAAAAAAATAGTATACGTAACATGGGCGCAGGGTGATTCCTGCATTGTCTCTTTGTTGTCCTCGTCTCGCTTGGACGACATACTCGACTCGTACGTGAATTACCCGTTTCGCGCCCTGGTTACGTAAACTACTTCTCAAAGCAACCAAAAACAGTGATTGTCATTGAACTTACACATGCGTGCATTTCAAAGGTGCGCCTTGCCATCTTGCGTGGACAGTCCACTACATTGCACCAGACAAAGTAGACAGCACACACTTTCTCGCAGTTCTACTTTTTGCACTTTTCTAAAGTGCAGCGTTCAACAAAAATGAGACCTCCGCCATTCTCTTAAGCATTTTTTGCACTATCCAAAAATAGTTCAATAAAAAATTTGGAACTTGTTCCACTTTCGGCGAACTTTGGGTATTTTCGAAAATTGCAAACAAACCATACTGATGGTAGATTTTTTCTTAAAGGACATATGTTCTAAAATATTAGATCTTGAAATAAAGAAATGTACGATCAGTTTAATAAACGATTTAATTTTCGCGTAATTTTTTCAAGTTAATGCGATTTACAAAAAAAAGACCGCTAAATGCCTATTTAGAATAAAGAATGTAGAATAAAGGATTCTTAAACACTGGCACAACTCCATTTTCATTTTACTTACGGAATTTACAAAAATTCAAAAGTTAGAAATAATGCAAAAAATTATATGCTGTATCAGTAGTTTGTTTTCCCTTCGATTTATTTCTGTCTCATTCCTAGCGGAGTAAAAGAACGGTGTCCCAACTAAATGGTCAGACACCTCTGACACAGTGCACCTTTGAACACTATCTTTTTGAGTAGTCGGTTCCGGTTTGTGGTGGCTTTTTATGTTACTTTCAGTTCAGCTGGAGAGCACTAGTGTCCTAATATAAACTTGTCAATAAGCCAACTTGCAGTCAAGTTTTTGTTTATCGGCACTGAAAGTAGTATTTTGTTGTGATAACTTTTATTGTTTTAAACAGAGCTATTGCAGTATTTTGGGTTAGTGATATATCAGATGTGTAAACATTAAACAGAGGACGGAGAAGGGTGGATCCTTGGGTACTGCTGGTTTGATGAAGAAAGATGGGGAGTCGCACAGAAAATGTGCACTTGGTAAGAAAACTGTCAATGATGCTTGAGAGATAAAATGGAGTACCGTTTAAAAATTATCCCTGGGTGCCAAGAGGTATCGAAAGCTTTAGCTGTATTTATAAAAACAGCTGCGGTGAGCTTGTGATTATGGAATCTTTCTATTATATTCAGTTAGGCGTAAGATTTGATGACGAAGGTAGACAAAAGGTGTTGGAATCCAAACACATGTGGTAGTACAGTTTTGACTGAGCTGAGGTAACAATTTAGCCTAGAGAGTATTCATTTTTCAAAAGGCTTTCCCGTGGCGGGTAGCAAACTAATCCGACGATAGCTAGTTGGATCATTTTGAGCTTTCCCATATTTGAGAACAGGCATAATGTGGGCGTGTTTCTATTTATTAGGGAAATGCGTGTTTCACAAAGGGCGTTAAATATTGTTGTAATATGACCGATTACTTTTAAGAAAAGGTGTTTTAATACAAAGGTTGATATCATATAATGACCATTTGATAATTTCGGGGTTCCTAGAGAAACATTTTTGTTCATGCAATTACTTCTTATATGCGACTGTCATTTTGCCTATCTTGAGAAAGATAAGAAGTGAAGCTTAAAACAAAGTAATTACCCAACATATCAATTTTTTTGGAAGGAGAAGATTAATCTCCAGTGGGAATATCAAAGATGGGGAGATTGGTAGGTTTGCACAAAGGACGTCGAGTTATGTTCCGCTGTGTATGATCAGATGGGTTTGCCGTTTGAGCTTGAAGGTGAATCTTTTGCGCCATGACGAAGGCTAAAAGTTGCTTCACAGTAGTTAGGATGTTTAAAAAACCTTAGTTAGGATATCGATGACTTTGTCAGTGATTTCGGATGTATCGTTTATGATCTATCAATTTCTTCACTAAACAGTTAACATGAATTTCTCGAAAATTGGCATCTCTTGATCGATCTGATTACACTTAAAGCTACGTGAAGTTGAAAGGGATTTTATAATTTTGAATAGAGTTTCTTAGAGTAAGAGCGATGAACGAAGAGCCATCAGAGAGAGGAATGAGACATGCACAGGTGCCAAAATTCTTGCAATTCTTACCTAATCCCACAATTCTTCATTATTTCCTAAAAATGATTTAAAAATAACTTTGTATAAGACAGTTGTTCTTAAACTGTGCGAAATCGTCTGCGCTTAATGAAAAATACCAAAGGAGAATTTCTCAGTAAGAAACATTAAGGTTTTCCTTTCCTCCGGAACAAACATGAAGTCGTTCAGTTGCGTTCCTCTCCTCTGCGATTGTAACACTTTATCTTATATTATTGCATTTCGCGAACTGACGTATCAGGGCAGAGCAAGCTTTGTGTCGTGCAACACAACGACTCCTTAGTGTTTCGTAAAACGTGAGGCAAACTTGACACGAGAATAAAGCGGTTTCTGATGGGTGACAGAAATCAACACACCAGTGCTCCATTATCTGAAAAAGGCGAAGGTTCCATTCCGAAAACGAAAACGAGAAGATATGATGAAAAATATTTGTCGCTAGGCTTCATGAAAACTACAGTAAATGGTGAAGAACGTCCGCAATGAGTAATTTGTTTAATAATTTTAAGTGATATTAAGAAGCCTGACATGTTAAAGAGACATCTTGAAACCAAACATCCTGAATTAACAATTTAAAAAAAAAGATTTTTTTGTCAGAAAACGAAATGTGTTAAAGTGCACTCAGCAGAATTGATCAAAAACTACAAACGTTACTTCAAAAGTCCTGTTAGCCTCTTACCAAGTGTCATATAGGATTGCTAAATGCAAGAAACCACACTCAGTAACAGAAACACTGGTTTTACCCGCAGCAATAGATACAGATTAATGTAACGATTGTTTTTTCAAAGAAAAATTGCTTCTATAGTTAATAGAAGAAATAGTTTGGTGACATAATGATATACTCCCTCGTCATGGGGTGCCCGGAGGGAAAAAGTTAGTTAGTTAATGCCTTATTTTACGTGGCGAGACTCGGCCCATCAGGCCCGTTCTTCCGTCTAACCACGCAAATTTCGCTACGCTCCTTTCACCACCTAGCGGAGAAAGGAGGTAATTATCTTGGGCGACGAAACAGGCGGATCTCAATTTTGCTCAGAGGCTTCATTTAGGCTTGAGGACCTTTACATGCAGTAAATCTACTACATGGGACAGTGGGCTTTACTTCCCCTCCGAAGGAACGTTTGAGAACGTACGTTTGGGCTTGAGCAGGGCGCGGTCGATGTTGAGCACGGGCAGCTCGAAGGCGAGCGCAGCGGTGGTGGCGAGCAGCAGGATGAGCACCAAGTCGCCCAGGACGATGTGCACCACGTTGTAGTGCGTGTAGTGGCCGGGCGAGCGGGTCACGCCCAGGTCGTAGTAGAAGACGGCGAAGTGCACCAGGTAGGCGGTGTAGGTCAGGCGGCTCAGCGGCTGCCACCAGCGCCACGACAGCAGCGCCGCCACCGGCCCTGGGCACAAGAGACTCCGGGCGTGTCAACTGCTGAGGTCATTGGTCCCAGAAGCGTAATGCATGCATTTATCGTGTGTGTATGTGTGTGTGTGTATGTATGTGTATGTGTATGTGTATGTTGTATGTGTGTATGTGTATGTATGTGTGTATGTGTATGTATGTGTGTATGTGTATGTATGTGTGTGTATGTGTGTATGTGTATGTGTGTGTGTATGTGTGTATGTGTATGTGTGTGTGTAAGGGGGAGAGGATAGGACCAGGAAGAGGAAGGAAAGATCGCGCGCGGTCCGTGGCCCGTTTGGTAGGGTACTGCTCCGGCATTCGCGTGGTGTTGATCGGAGAAACCACGGAAAACTACCGATCAGAGCGGCCGGCCGCCAGACAGAGACTGAATTCGACCTAGCTGAAAAGCCAGTGTCTCGAAAGTCCTGGGACCGTGTGGAGTGTAACCCTAGGACCTCCCGGTTTTGAGGCGCTGCAGCGACATCAGTTGATGCCCTGAGCTACCGCTGAGGTAGAGTGGGGAGGAAGGGGTGGAAGGGGAGGCGCTACCTGCGTATCCGCGCTCGCAGGCGAAGATGAGCCAGGCAACGATGAGCCCCCAGCCCAGCGGGTGCAGCGACTGGAAGCACGCGGCCTCCAGCGCGTTGTACGGGTGGTCGGGCTTGTAGTAGATGTAGAGCGCGTACGTGATAGTCCAGCTGATGCACGCCAGGGACACCCACGCCAGGATCACAACCACCTACGCACAGCACACTCCGTTGCCTATTGCCACAACAGCGACGGCGGGGACGGCAGTAAGCAAATAAGGGCGTTATGAATTGCTCATAAACTGTGCGCTTGGAAGTAAACATGAAAAGCGCATATATATATATATATATATATATATATATATATATATATATATATATAAATTTTCGTTACCAAAATATGCTTCAGGATTCTTACGTTATATTTCACAAATTCACTACGGCCGTTAAAAACAGCACTTCCAATTTCATTTGTTGCGTCAACATAACCATTCTTTTAAATTTATTTTTTAAGGTCACTTTTTATCAACTTGGTCATATAGCGACCACTATGATTGTTTTAACTGAAGAGAGAACTGTAGGGAAAAATCGCAAAAACAACACGAATCCACACAAACATTCATAGACGAGGTGGGATTCGAACCCGCGACCCTTCGAGCCGAGACAACTAGAGCCCTTCAATCTTAGTGACCTCCCCTCTCAGGCCGGCCCAATTGATCTATTATTTCCTGAAAATACTGAAAATGTGGCTTCGGCCATCTAACTTACTGCATTTCCACTATTCAAACAAAATTATTTTTAAAATGTTTTTAATAGTCGTTGGCAAATAACGGCGTGAAACGCCTGAATGCAAACACCCTGCAACAATCATTCCGCGGGTCCATGCCCTAGGAGGGAGCATGATGTTGTGGGGCAGATCGTGGCAATCCCTGGGTGATATCGTCATTCTAGAAGACACAATGGATAAACAGAAATGTGCAGCCATCCTTGGGGACCATTTCCATCAATATGCAGATCGTTTTTCCCTAGCAAACCTGCATCAACCAGCAGGACATGTGTCATACATGCGTGGTTCGAAGAGCATCAGGATGAGTTTACTGCGTTCCCGTGACCATCAAACCCCGCCAACTTGAACCCAATCGAGATCTATGGGACCATCTCGATCGGGCTGTTCCCGCCATGGATCCGCAAACGAGAAACCTGGCACAGCTGGCCACGGCACTGGAGTCGGTATGGCTCCAAAGAACTTGGTCCAAATAAGTTCTTACAGCCTCTAGCATTGGATATACCTATGAATCGTAGTAGCTGATAATGTTATATTCCCATTCAAAAATGTTCAACACCCAATATCCTTGTATGTTTCCTCCGCAAGGGATATGAACTGGTGAAATTGCAAGTAGTAATCGCCGTACAAAATACTTGCAGGTATGGATGATGGGAATCATTAGAATTTATTACAACTACATTTCGTACGCTCCTTTGCTAATATGTACCAAAATGTACATACAAGATCATCTGTAGGCTGTTCTTCTGCGTTATTCTCTATTTCCAATACAAAATCATTCTCAATTAGTTCCGAAAATTCTGTTAGAAATGTTCCACAACTACATTTGATTCTTGCCCTATTTACCTTGCACTTCCATATTTTGATGCCCGAATTTTTGAAGAGATTAAAACTCCAAAAACTCAGTCTAATTTGGGTTCACTTTTACTTCCCAAATGCTTTATCAATCGTTTTGTAGGCGAATCTATATAATCTTTAAATGGCGATCGTTTTGTATGTTCATGAAAATAAGGTGTTAAGCTTAATAAAAGTAAGATGTTATGTCTCATTCATTTGAAAATCGGTATTTGCACGCTTAAGAACGCGAATGTGAGACGTCGAACGTAAGAACGTAAATCTCCATTCATTCTCCAATATTACTCTCAGTTTGGTTTTCTCCATATTCACTTGAAGTTCATCACATTTAATACGTTCCACGGCAATGCCATTCGTAGATTTTTGGAAATTTATTTTTTGAAATACGGTAATATGGATTAACATGAAATCTGCAACGCGATTCTTTTGTTTAACATAGAGATGGCAACAATCAGTCTTGCCATCTCCGTGAAAGAAAAGTATGGCGTCGTGGAGCCTTGCCTCTGGGTACAGGGGTTCAATCGATACCATCTACATAGATCTATCTAGGCTGGCGTTGGTTGAATTCAGGATTTACGCACTAAGATCGCAGCGCCAAAACACGTTTTTGAAAATTTCTTTGAATCTTATGGCCGGATCCAAAAAAAAAAAAAAAAACAGATTATAAGTTTCCACTCAGGAGATAGTGACACGTCGAATAAACACCTCATATCTCGATTGGTGCACCAGTGAGAGATTCTAACGGGAAGTGATCTAACCGTGAGTGACGGTTCCGCAAACAAACACACTCGCGGTTACTCAAATACTATACAGGGATGATCGTGATATTATGCACATTATATAAAAGTATTCTGTATATGATATTAGTATATTTATATAGTATATTGTATGTACTGTATATGATAAAAATGTGCTGCACAGCGCGTGGAACGCCCTACGCTGCTGTAAATACGCAGACGCGGTTAAAGATGTTTCAATAAACCGCTGCTACGAGCAGTGACGACAGCGAGCCGTCCAGCAAGTTCAGCTCTCGGCTCATAGAGGGAGCAGCGACCGTGTTGAGCAACTGCGTCGGCAGCCGCCGAGGCCGCTAAGGTTGGAAAGCGTTTGTTGCCTCGACTTCCCAGTTTCGCGAGTTATTTTCCCGCCTCGGACAAAAATGTTTATGTAAGTATTCGTTAAAATCTCCATAAGCGTATGTCGCTGAAGTCTGTTACTTCCCTTCTGCACAGTTACAATTTTGTATCAATAGACTTCTTAAACGGAGCCATTTCTGAAAAAAGTAGTGCGCCTATATTCTTGCGTTATTTCTAATTTTTGTAGTTTTCGACCATTGTTCAACGCAAATGAGACTTGCGCACTAAGCGATCTTTGCTCCATCCGTGGAAATACTAAAAATAACAAATTTTTGCAAATTAAAAGAAACTTTTGAAGCCCTTTTTGAATTTTTTTAATAAACTGCATCAATTTCAATCATAAAATTCTCGAAAACTACTATTTAAAAGAAATTATACATATAATTTTATTAAAATTTTAGTTCACTTTTTCACCTTTACTTCTTAAAAAAAGTGCGCGCAAAAAAGTGCCTTTACTTCGTAAGAAAAAGTGAATCAACATATGTGATTCATGGCATATATTATGTGATTTTAAATAATATTGAGGAAGGCCCTGAGGAAGGAATTACATATTCCAAAACGTTGGCAAACTAATGTGTTTTATTAATTGACCAATCCCGTGATCCATATCCCATGAATATGTTCCTTGTATTTTTGAATATTTATGAACATTTGCTTGTGGCACATAGCGAAGTTGCTAGCCTTTCACCATTGATCCGGATTCGATTCCCGTCGAATCTCATGTGAAATTTGTCCCAACAAAACGCGTTTGGCTGCTTCACAAGGGCTAGTCCAACCCCTGTGAAGTGTTCTAATCCCCACCCCTATCCTTATTCCTTCCCAATTCTGGCCGCTGGGTAGTGACGCAGGAGCGCGTAGCAGGAGGCGCGTACGCGGAGATGCTACCTGGCGGTCCTCTTGACAACTGACTGCGACGTGACGTGACATGACATATTAGTAATGGAGGATTACTCCCCAATAGCGCACATTAATGGTGGACTACTCCCCAACAGCGCACATTAATGGAGGACTACTCAATAGCTGCATTATGAAGGATTAGTACACAATATATCACACTAATGCAGGACTATCCACAATAGCGCACATTAATGAGGACTACTCGCCAATATCGTTCATTAATGGAGGATTACTCCCCAATATCGCACATTAATTGAGGTTACTATCCAGCGCAAAGCGCTCAACGCCTCTTAAAGGGCTTGGAGACACGTAGCGTCAAGTTGTAGACGCAACAAATATTTTTTTTAAAAAAATCTTCAGCGCCAGCAAGGCCAAAATGAACACTCGCTTGTTTCACGAAACGCCTTGCGGCGCGCGCAACTCACCGCGGGGAGGCGCAGTCGGTTCTTGCGCGTGAGGTGCAGCGCCCAGGCCAGCGCCACGCCCACCAGGAAGGGCGCCGCGCGCGCGTAAGCGACGCGTGGATCAGCGGGAAGTACGAGTTGCGGATCTCGTTGCTGCCACACACACACAGAACACCGCATCAACACACACTGCTTTGGAAGCGGGAGCAACATTGCTGGGTAAAACCTTCTTCTTCTTCTTAGAGTTTTTATCCAGCCGACAGCCGGTTACCCTTTGCGTCCCGATGGGACGCATATTCGACCATACACTAGTACAACACACTTGCACAACACACTCTGGTCTGGAGTCAGCAGAACTCGAAGCCCTCCGCGAAAACACATACACAGTAAGGGACGGACAAACAACCATGCCCAAGGCGGGACTCGAATCCGCGACCCTTCGGACCGAAGCGCTGAGTCGGTACTCGCTCTTAGCCACCTCGGCCATCCAGGTCGGCTGGGCAAAACCCGATTGGTCTATTTCAGCGGTTCCCCTTGAGCAGGCTTCTTATTGACAAGTACCCCCTCCCTCCATGGCCCACCGTACTCTTACCTCCATGAAATAAATTATTTGACAGTTGTAGTAATGTTAACATTGAGCATGGAAAAGTACAAATAAAATACAGTACATTTAATTAAATTAAAAAATAGTACTTTTAATATGTATTATGAAGTTCATGATTTTAACCCCAAAAAATTTTAAAAAACATACTTTACCAAAACGACGAACCATTTTTATTATTGAAATGTCATTTTATATGACATAGAATATAGGGATGTCAATAGACGATCGCGAGGGGGTCACTATGTGATAAATAAACAACCGGCGTTAAGGATCATTTTCGTTAGGTTGAAATGAAAGAGTAGAGGCGGAATAAGCATTGTTTTGAGAAATAAAACAAAAATATATAAAATTCGGATGATTCCGAGTTTTTAGAAGAACATTCATTCGCTAGAGCAACGCGGTGATGAGCGGGTCGGCTCTTGATATATTTTAACAGGTCGAGGAAAGACTGTAATTGGCAGTTGTATAAAATTAACTATCGTTTCTTATATTAGGATAGAGCGTTCTTGTAGGAAGTAAATACGTGCCTAGGTGTCCACCCGATACGCAAGTGAGGGAAGCCACGTATTATAATAGTATCGCCGGGAGAATATTGAACCAGATCACGGACATTAGGTGCGGACTTTATCCAGAAGTAAGATTCTACTGCGTCGACGGAGAAGGCTCTACGGAGCACCATCGAACGAAGAAGTGAAGAGGGCGCGAAGACCCACGAATGAATAACAAGGTTTTATAGCTATTGTAATGTACAGAAAACTGGTTATGGCCGAAGATCAGTTCGTTTTTGATTATCAATGTAATAATTGTTTAACTTGCAACAGAATTATAGTTGATATTATAATAAATTTTAATTTGTTAAATTGAAAGACAGCTGATTATCATTGTTCGTTACGTGCAATCCAGCATTTTAATAAGATTTTCAGATTCCTCGCCACTCCCTATGGATGGCAGATTGAATAATTGGTTGCGAAGTAAGTAGCAACCATTATGAACTTCGAACCCCAATTAACTGAGCTAGCACAACATAATTATTGGTTTAGTGGTGAATTGTAGTTGACATTTGCATAATTGAAATGATTGAAGTTGTCATTGTCAACAATACTATTTATTTAATAAGAATAGTATTGTTGACAATGACAACGCCTTCAATTAGCACAACATAATTTTGAAATGAAAGATATTTAAATTACGCAAGAATTATTACGTTTCAAATGTAAACTTTTCCTGGCGAGAGTGCAGAGGGGAGATAAGAGTAAAGAGAAGAACCCTGGTGGTTGTGAGTGGGCACCTGCCAGCCCCAATGGCCTTGTGGGAATTCTGATTGGATGTTGTTGACGTTCTTATAAGAAGAAATAAAAGAAGTTATCTTCGTCAACATATCAGCTTTATTAAGATAGCCGGCTTTCGACGGCTTTGCCGTCATCGTCAGTCTCGCTGCTGTCGGCACAGTCGCTCGACTTTTGCCGACAGCAGCGAGACTGACGATGACGGCAAAGCCGTCGAAAGCCGGCTATCTTAATAAAGCTGATATGTTGACGAAGACGACTTCTTTTATTTCTTCCCAATGGCCTTACCTCACGTCCTTGGCGTCGGCCCAGGGGTACCGCCGCGCGTAGGTGATCCAGAAGGTGGAGGCGAGCGGCACCACCAGCAGGGTTGCCAACAGCGCGCGCCCAACGCGCGGCCAGCGCCACAGCGGCCACAGGAGCAGAGGCGACAGCCAGTACAGCTGCATGTCCGCCGCCAGGTACCACGTCTGCACCACGCACTGCAACACAAGCAATTGGATTTTCAGTGTGAGCACGGTAATGTCCCGTGAAATTGAAAATTAAATTTCTAACGCCCCCCCCCCACCGGGAGCGGTAGCTCAGTGCATCAACTGATGTCACTGCAGCGCCTCTAACCGCGAGGTTCTAGGTTCGAGTCCTGACGGCGGCAGGATGTTCGACATTAGCTTTTCAGCTAGGTCGAATTCAGTCGCTGTCTGGAGGAGAATTCTAGTGGCTGACTGCTCTGATCGGTAGTTTTCCGTGGTTTCTCCGATCAACACCTGGCGAATGCCGGAGCAGTACCCTACCAAACGGGCCACAGACCGCGCGCAATCTGTCCTTCCTCTTCCTTGTCCTATCCTCTCCCTACACACACACACACACACACACACACACACACACACACACACACACACACACACACTTACACTAACATGCACTACACTACCACATATTCCGGGAGACCGGTCGGGAGCTTAGAGCTCATCCCGGCTGGGGCCGTGCCCGCTGGTGGGAGAGTCCTGATTAGGGGGAAACCCCACTAGCCGACGGTGGGTCGGTGCCGGATCTCGCCATCCAGCAAGTGAAGATCACCGCCATCTCCCGAGAAAGAAACATGCACTACACTAACGGGACTAATGACCAAAGCAGTTGACGCGCCCGGAAACACGAAAAAATCAATCAATTAACGCCGCTTGTCTCCTCGACACCAGATGATTTCTGTTTTCCTTTTGATAAATTATGCAAATTATATTGGGGCAAATTCTAATGATTTGATTTGGGCAATTTTAAAAATATTGAGTGTGAGGATGCTCTTATTATAAAGTATGAGGGGAAAATTTTATTTTGCTTGCTCGTGAACTTCATCAACTTTTTCTAACTTCAACCATTACATAAAATACGTAAACCATTATTACTTGTACTGGATTAGTATTTATTTTAAATATACAAATTGTATGGGTGCTCTTATTGACCAAAGTGTCAGAAACGGTTTTGGTGAATGAGGAATATTTAGGAGTTTGAATTTATTTCCTCACTTCTCAAGTTACATACCCTCAGTCACAAAACAGGCTACGCCACTGAAACTGAACAGTTCACTTTTTAACACATTTGGTCGAAAGGGAAGTACTCACGAGTTCGCTGGTCACTGGCTGGTAGTTGTTGATGTACAAGAGGTTCTTCCACCAATGGTGGCGACAGTTCTCCCTGTGCATGGCCATCACGGGGTTCCAAAGCGGCCCGCTGCCCATATGGTAGAGCAGCGTGGCGTACACAGCTACCACCACCGCGTACACGGGAGTGATTCTGCGAAATGGGTCACAAAATCCGCCTTAAATCTGCTCATTCAAATGGTTGCAACAAAAAAACACAAATCCTTTGTTGAATTTTATGGTGATAGCAGATTTCGTTTCGCTATTAACATTTTTTTCGTTTCCGATAAAGCTTTATTAATTCCAGGCAAGTTATTTTCTGGATAAGGTACCATCTGAATTCACGTTTTTTTTTTTTTAATTTTAAATATACTGTGACATACCAATATGGGGACATTTTTTAAACAATCATTCATCTGACCGTGGAGGCGACTGATTATTAAAACGGAAGTTTGGACATTTTGTCAAATAAAAGAAAGGCGAGGCATTGTGGGTTTGAAAAGGGAGGATAAAATTCATTCGGTCGCATGTCGTGACGGTGAGCAGTTCACTCGTGAATAGATTAATTTGTGCATGTTGGGACTTTGAAATATTTTCGTGTGGTAGAGTAAGAATCGGACTTGAGGGACATATTCGGACTCTGAATATTATCGTAGCAGAACCAGAAGTGAACTAAGATTTGGGGAACGTGTCGATTTCCGAATATTTTGCTGTACATCAAAATTAGACTTGGAGTTTTTCGCGAGTGAACTCTTAAACATTCTTGAACTGATAAATGTATGCGGTTCACAAGCGATACGGGAATTTTGCCTATTTTCTTCCTATAAACGGAAGATAGAACTAAAAGATTTGTTTTGCAGTGTAATCATAAAAGCACTGGATATTTATACGGTGAGAACGGGCATCGGACATAATATAGTGGAGCTGGAACAAATATTTGAATGGTGCGAAGCGGTGAAGGTGGTGTTCGTTTTTAAAGAAGAGCAGCAGATTCGTGGTAATTGGACTTCGGGACTTCGGAGCTTCAAAAAGGAGGGGGAGGCGTTTCTTCGAGGAACCACCAATCAAGAGCACGCGAAGACCAGAATCGCCGTATAAGGTTCGAACCAGGATATGTCTAAGAAAGTTTTCAATATAAATTTTTTCATATTTTAATTTGCTATACTCATAGAAATAAACATTAAGTTTCTCTTGAAAGAAAGATAAAATAATTTTCATTGGCCAATTCAAGCTAATAAGTAGCTAGATCAAAACTCTGTTTTCAGATTCCTCGCCATTCTGTATAGATGGCAGATCGGGTAATCGGCTATTAATAGATAATAGCGATTATTTCTGACGTGACCCATCGACCCAGCTAGCGGGATAATATTCAGTTTTTTATCAGAGTAATAATAGTTAAAATATTATCGTAACCTTTTTCCTGGCGCCCATGTCATTAGAAATTTGGAAACGGGTTACGACGAATCGCCCAATAATTGTAGCAGTTAGGGGTATGTTTCAGTACGCAATATAAAGAAATGAAAACAAGATTTTCTCAAAAAACTTCTTCAAATGTTTTCTTCCATCTTTTTATGCTGGTTGTGCTAAATACACTGTGTAAGATGACGTAACACATTTTGCGGCATTCTTTTGTTTTTCCAAAAAGGACTCGAATGTATTTTTTAAAAATAACTTTCACAATACGTTTTGTGTTTTAGTTATAGGAGTCCATTCTCTTTACTATGTCCTACGTACTAAAGCGAGATAGTAATGTTTCTTAAATAAACGATTCTTCTTCAATCGATAGTACTTTCACTTTCTTTATGTGGTTTTATGCAGACTTCAATTGTCGACAAGCGAGTCGTCTGCAACGCACTCGCGGACGACTGCCGATAGGTTGGGAACTGCTGTAATTGAATATTCCAAAATCTATTTCATTAAAACTTCTCTTTGAGAATTGTATTATTATTGATGCATATTTTTAAGGAAATACAGGTTTTGGGAGTCCTTGAAACTATATTGTTACAGATGTTTTTCAGATATACACGTTTTTGTGGTGTATTGTAAAAAGGGTTGTTTTTCTGGAGAAAATTTGGATTTTTGTATGGAGAAAAGTTGGAATTGTGTGGAGCAACTTTTGGATTTTTTGGTTTTGTGGTGTATTGTAAAAAGGGTTGTTGTTTGGAGAAACTTTGGATTTTTGGGTGTGGAAAAATTTGGATTTTTGGTGTGGAGAAACTTTGGATTTTTGGGTGTGGAGAAACTTTGGGATTTTTGGGTGTGGAGAAACTTTGGGATTTTTGGGTGTGGAGAAACTTTGGGATTTTTGGGTGTGGAGAAACTTTGGGATTTTTTTGTGTACAAAATTACCCGTAAACCATTTATAGGATTTTCTCCGAAACTGATATTCCCTAAACGATCAGACACTCGACGCCCTCGGAATGTGAAACATCTTTTAATTTTTGGCGGGTACCTTACACGAAGTTCCTAGAATGTTTTCCAAACTTCCGGAGCTGAGAGGAGGGCCTGAGGGGAGCTCACCTGATGTAGCGGTAGACGTAGAAATTGATGAGGCTGAACGGGCGGCCGGCGACGCGGTCCCGGATGAATCCGTGTGTGAGGAGCAGGCCGCCGATCACGAAGAACGAGTTCACAGCCATGGTGCCCCCGTTCGAGATTGGCATCTGCGTCCAGTCGTACTTCAGCTGGGGAATTCAGTAATGCATCACTTAAATTCTTCTTTAATTCACGTTTTGCGGAAGTTTAAAGCGGATACTATTGAGGCCATGTGTGATGATCTTCGTAGGAAATGGCGATAATTATTATGCGGTGAATGACGGGGTGCCATGGAGAAATGAGAGAAGAGAAACTGGGCTAAATTTCACTTTGTTTACCGCGAATTCCGCGTGGAATTGCCGCGTGTCAAACCCAGCCCCTCATAGCTGAAGATTCATGCACTGGCCTTTACGTGAATAACTTCGTGAAAGTGAAACGGTATCAATAATGATCCATAATTCTCAATCTACTCATAAATAGACGTCTCAGGTTGTAGAAAATGTTGCAAAATTTTATTACACGCCAGTAATCGCGGCGGACTGGATATCCGATATAACTGCACTGAAACAAAATATTATTTTAAAAGACCTGTTTGTAGGAGGGTACTGAAATTACGTGATTTCTAACGTGGAAGACTTCGAAAGCGAAAACAACTATACATTCGCGAGGAAGGCCATGTGGAAAGATAAATATAACTTCATTATCTGTACACGACTTGTAGAATTCACTGGGAAATATAGTGATTCAAATTATCGTTTCCATGTTGTCACGGCAGGAAGTTTTATTCCTTGACGAAGGACATCATGGATAAAAGGAATTTTTATTGGTTATTTATCCTTGAAAATAAATTTTATTACATGGGAGCGTTTTTTCTTTAAATTCAAAATTCAAGTAGTATATGACTTAGGTAGGGATCACTGAATTTTGAAAACCTGCACGGAATTCACTTCTCCCCATAGCACGTCATACTCAGTTTTAACAGTTTTTTAACGTTAAATAAATAAATAAATAAATAAATAAATAAATAAATAAATAAATAAATAAATAAATAAATAAATAAATAAATAAATAAATAAATAAATAAATAAATAAATAAATAAATAAATAAATAAATATATAAATAAATAAATAAATAAATAAAGGGGGCTGGGGTGTACTCACCCCCTCGAGCACCACGTCGCTGTTGTCGTTGGGCGTCTCCACCATGACGCAGTACTTGTGGAAGAGCAGCACCCACGCCATGCTGAGGAACTTGATGCCGTTCACGGACGCCATCTGCCCGTGCGCCCGCGTCGCGAACAGCGCAGACGCGTTCTTGCGCACGGAGAACGCCAGCCACAGGGCGTCTGCAAGGGGACACGTGCTCAATTGGCAGAAGGTACGCTTCTGCGGCTATACTTGGCGGCGTTTTTCTATACAGCGATTTTCCTAAGGATGAGCCAAAGTGACAGCTAGTGCTGGCAACATCACTGAAGGTTTGGTAGTCGTCGTGCCCTTGAGCTCATTACACTCCCTTCCCGCATTCGTTCGTTTGCAGTTGGACAACTTGTAAATGGCTTCGTGACTTCCTTTTGTGGTATCTTGTCCGACAAAAATATAGTGCGCTGCGAGAAATAGTTGATATTAGGAAGTGCAGTGTAATATGCTTTTCTGTAAAAATTCTTTTTTCTTTACATATTACATTGAATTTACTTTTTGTGTGATAAATATTATATTTATATTAAAAACGAGACTTGAATGCGAGATGCGTACCGCGGCACGTGTTTCTGGTTTAAAATAATTTTTCTTTCTATTTACATTCGTGGCAGTTTTTTGTACTGATTGTGAAAGCATGTTAAGAGATTTTCCACATACGTAAATTTAAATATTTCCCGGACTCACGTACGTGCATATACCTCAGCGAAACTCTTAGACTTCTGCAGAGAGATCTTTTTACCCATTAGGAGAGGAGCCATTAGCACTTTACGAAGGGGCGTAGCTGAACAGCTGTCGCGGCGGAGGGATACTTCTCTGAAATACATATGATGTTCACTTGTTTTCGCGAAATGTCACTATGGCTCATCCTTAGGAAAATCATTCTATAACGTGGCTGAGGATAGTATCTCCAAGATGGAATACGGCACGACTTTTTTAATCATTCTCAGTCCTGCTGCAAGATGTCGTAAGATCGCGATTGTATCAAACAGGGCTGCAGATCAATCGACTCTAGTGGCAAGACTGATAATGACGCAAAAAGTCGTGAGGAATTGTATCTTGGAGATACTACCCTCAGCCGCCACGTTAGAGAACCCAAGTATAGTCATGTGGAGGCTCTCGGCTGACTTGTTGAGTCATTCTCAGTCCTGCTGCAAGATGTCGCAAGATCGCGACCGCACCAAGCAGTGCTGCTGATCAAGCGACTCTAGCGGCAGGACTGAGAATGACACAAAAAGTCGTGCCAAATTCCATTTTGGAGATACTACCCTCAGCCGCCACGTTAGAGAAACCCAAGTATAGTCATGTGGAGGCTCTCGGCTGACTTGTTGAGTTATTCTCAGTCCTGCTGCAAGATGTCGCAAGATCACGACCGCACCAAGCAGTGCTGCTGATCAAGCGACTCTAGCGGCAGGACTGAGAATGACGCAAAAAGTCGTGCCGAATTCCATTTTGGAGATACTACCCTCAGCCGCCACGTTAGAGAAACCCAAGTATAGTCATGTGGAGGCTCTCGGCTGTTCGAATGACGTCGCGTCTAGAGCAGTGATGCCGATGATTCGACCATCATGCGGTCTTCTTCAGGGCTGGAATACGCCAGGATGGCGGGCTCGCGAATTTTTATACTGTGTGGTTGAGTAAATCTGAGATCACTGGCCTTGACGCGGCCACACCCGAACAGCCGAGAGCCTTTGAAGAATAAGCTGTTGAAAGCAAGAGAACAGTTAATAATTATGCTGAAAAACATTAATCATAAGCTCCAACGATAGAAAAAGAAAATTTCTTGACTCGTGAATAGGGAGCGGATTTCCAAGATTTTGCATATTTTTATCCGTTGCTTTAGTGCCTAGCTAAGTAAAATTTCTTGACATTTGGTTATAATATGATGCTATATAGATCATATATTAGTACTTTTTTTTTCTAGGGCTTTTATCCAGCCAACAGCCGGTTACCCTTTACGTCCCGATGGGACGCATATTTGACCATACACTAGACCAACACACTTGCGGGCTTGTCTGATCTGGGGTCAGCAGAACGCGAGGCCCTCCGCGACAACACATACAAAGTCGAGGGACAAACAACCATGCCCAAGGCGGGACTCGAACCGGCGACCCTTCGGACGGAAACGCTGAGTCGGTACTCGCTCTTAGTCACCTCGGTCATCCAGGTCGGCCCAGTTAATAAATATGCAGGAAAAACCTTAATGATAAGCTCCAACGATGGACAAAGAAAATTTGTTTACTCATGACTAGGGGCGGATTTTAATGAAATGCCATTTTCTTCCTTTTCATTTTAGAACAATGCCTTTTAGTATAGACATTAATTTATGGCAAAAGAAAATATTGAAATATTATGGATATGAATATGGAAATATTAAATTATGACAAATGGAAATTACCCATTTGAAAGGTAATTTTTGACGATTTTTTATTGCAACTAATGTCATTTCTTTACCTTTTACGTCATTTTTAAAGAATTTTTTTTACAGATTTCATCGATTTTAACATCATATTAATAGTACTTGCTGCAAATAATATTTACGAGACGCAAAATTCACAAAATTCCAGAGTAGCCTATTCGATTTCATCACTCAGAAATTGTAACGCCAGACGTTGTGAATATGTGATCTAAGGTTCCTGTGACGCTTATCCCACGCCACTGGCGGTCGCTTTTGCAAAAACTAAAGGCAGAGATTTTCTGGAAAACTACGGTCCCGATTAAAAGTTTGCACGCTGACTTCACTTGAACGAAAGAAAGAAGCTTCGATTACATCATTAGCATATCCAGGAGCTTGAATTGTTCATCTGAACTGGTTTTCATCAATTTTTACGTCATTTTTCTTTGTTTTAGGACATTTGTTTCAAAAATTTAAGAGAATTTTATACACCATTTTTCGCGATGCTTTAGTCCATTAAAATCTGCCCCTACTCATGACCTTTCCATGCATTGCACCGCCGCTCTGAGTTTAATGTCACAGACACAAACACTCCGTCACTCGCGCTGTTGGATAGAGTCAAACAAAAGATTCTTTTCTTGTTAAGAAAGGAATGCTAGCCTTCCACGTACAAAAACAATGCTTCTATTCCACGAATGGTATCTGGGAAGAAAGTCGATAAACTTCTTATCTCTATTATGCGTAGTGTCGCCATACCCTGAAGTAAAATTTTACAGCCTGTTTGATAGAATCCAACATGCGGGTACTGGCGTAAATAACGGTGTTTTTGTATAATTGATAAAAATGATATTTTGTCTGTAATATGAAAATGTTTAATATTTTAAATGTGTTTATGCATTTTTATTCGTTAGTGTGTAAAAACATAAATGTTATAACTAAATAACGCGGGTGTTGGACGTAGTCCAACGCGTGAGTGCTCGTGCTACGAATGGCCGCGCGAATGACGGAAATATAATAAAATCTTCAAAATGGTTTGCAACTATTTATTTACGTATCTTTCCATGATATATTCAATTATAATATAAGCACAGATATATAAGAAAAATGTATAAATGATGTTTATGAGAAAAATAAACTTCTTAATTGTTGTCCTAAACGGAGTCCAACGCGCAAGAACTGATGTTACGAATGGCCGCGCGAGTGACGGAATGATAAAGTCGTATATACGTGCATGCTTTGGGTGAGAATAAAATGCAATCACAAATATACTGATAATTTTTTTCATTAACAGAAGTGGGTATGCAATCTTCTTGACAACAGGGTCGGAATAAGAAACTCTAAAGGCAAACAAGCGATTACTATAAACTAAAGCGAGGACCATATCCAAAGATATGTGCCGAAGAACAATGCCGCTCAAATACCTCACAATTTGGCTCAAATATTGCACGAGTGTGAAAAAATTGCCGCGATCTAATAAAAAGGTGACTACAAACCGTATTTCAATCTACCTAAATTTATTTTCATCAAGATGTGTTGGAAAATCCGAATTTCGGAAAGACAAATCAGTGACAAATTGAAAGATATTTATGAAAATTCCCAAAGTTCCATTAAAGCCTTTTTGGGGCGCGGGGTCAGGAGCTTTCAAAGAACAATTCATTTGCGCGAAGCATTTCCACATATAATATACCACACATAAGCTAACAACATTCACCATGGGGATTTCTGACATGACAAAAAAATCTTTGTGCTAATTACATTGCTCCCACATTTTAATTCTTAATCTACTTTCTTGTGTATCAATACGCCCATTTATCTGAATATATTATAGGAACATAATAATCACTTTTAGAACTTTTTGTCTCCAAAATGTTTACCCTTCCCAAACTTACGCCTTGAAGAGAAGAATAGAATACCTTTATTGGTGTCCGGGTGTGTGACATCATAGGCTGTGGATGCTATCACGATGCCAAATACCGCCGCTAACAGCAGGCTGTAAAAAAGCAGTGATTGTTATAATATATGCATTTAATTGCATGATAATTTTCTTTAAAAAAAACTTATCTGAATTGGTGTTATTCAGCATTATATTGGGCTCAACAATAACTCGCATAATATGATTTGATAATTTCTTTAAATATTAATTTATAATTACAAAATTATTACTTACTATAACAGTACCCGAAACGGCATTCAATGAATCAATCAACCAATTGATCAAATGATCCTACTTGTCAAACTCTATTTCTGAGCTAGATTGATGGAGAGAGTAGTGACGTAGCGATAGTTGATGCTTGGAAAGTTGATTTCGACTGATATAAATAAGTTCACATAAACAGGAAGCTCATTTCAAACGTTTGAAATAGTAGATTTGCCGTTAAATGGTTACACTTGTCAAAATGTCACATGAAACCGACAAAATGAGACCGCAATTTCCGAAATTACACAAAGTGAGACCCGAAAACAAAGTTATCGGCTGATCGTGAATCACACTTGTTACAGCCTTTAAAATTGTATCTAAAATAATCTTTCATGCAAAGCCAAACAGGTGCTTGAAGATACAGAAGATGATTACCAAGAAAATATTACAACTGGGTTTCTAAAACGAAGTGTTAACACACTCATTTGGTGGTGATTGTCTTATTGAGTTTGGGTGAGCTATACATAACTGTGATGACCGCCACACCTTCTAGAGCACACTACTCGGGCCATCGGAGCGGCTCGCAACTCCGCACATGCTCTTCTGCCAACTTCCGCGTTTCGACCAAGGCTTTTCAACACCCATATAATGTGGTACAGCGACGCGCTCTCCTCTATCACCGTCTTACAGGAACTAAAACACGATCTGCTGCCAACAATACTTACAACGTGCCTGGCTGCTGTGTGGGTTCGCAAAACGCAAGCAGGCGCGTAAAGTTACAAAAGATCGCGTCGATAAGCGGTATTGTAAAAGTTAAGAGCTGGATGAATGTACTGTGCGTAAAAATTGCGACAGATTGATTAGTGATTCCGGCGCGAAAACTGCTAAGATCATTATCCCATGAGTGTAGTGCATGTTTTTATTGCGAGAGATGGCAGTGATGTTCCTCCACTGAATGACGAGATCCGGCGCCGACCTACCATCGGCTAGTGGGGTTTTCCCCTAACAAGGACTCTCCCATCAGCGGGGCACCGTCCCAGCCGGGACAAGCTCTAAGCTCCCGACCGGTCTCCCGGAATATGTGGTAGTGTAGTGCACGTTAGTGCAAGTGTGTGTGTGTAAGGGGAGAGGATAGGACAAGGAAGAGGAAGGACAGATAGCGCGCGGTCCGTGACCCGTTTTAGGGTACTGCTCCGGTATTCGCTGTTGTTTATGGGATAAACCACGGAAAACTACCAATTAGAGCAGCCGGCCTCTAGAATTCTCCTCAAGAGAGCAACTGAATTCGACCTAACTGAAAAGCTAGGGTCGAAAATCCTGCCGCCGTCAGGACTCGAACGTAGGACCTCCCGGTCAGAGGCCCTTCAGTGACATCAGTTGATGCACTGAGCCACCGCTCCCACTAACTCCCTCGTGAATATGCCATAGTTGTCTACACAGGTAGTAAGTTGTAAGTAAATATTAACACACGTAAAACATAATTCCCCTGATTGGAATACACAAATCGCTGGTACATCCTCGGACCTCCCGGTCGGAGGCGCAGCACGCGCGAGCGGCGGGGGAGGGGGAGGGGTGGGGGTGGGGGGGGGTTGGGGGCCCCGTCGGCCCGTCGAGCTGCGGGCGCGCGCGCGGCTGAGGTGCGCCTCAAGGTCCTCGGGCGGCACGACGCCGGCAGGCACACCGCCCACTGCAGCTTGTGGCCCGCCAACGCTGCCAGAACGTGATTCTGCGCAACCGACCAACACAACACTTAAGCCTTTGGTATAGAAGGATTTTCCCGCCAATGCTGCCAGCACGTGGTTCTGCGCAACCGACCAACGCAACACTTAAGCCTTTGGTATAGAAGGATTTTCCCGCCAATGCTGCCAGACGTGGTTCTGCGCAACCGACCAGCAACACTTAAGCCTTTGGTATAGAAGGATTTTCCAATCCAAAGTGACATACAACTCAAACCTCCATACCAGCCTTTTAAAGGTCCATGTCGATGCAACGCGCATCCGCTGCGACAGCTGATCAGCCACGCCTCTTTGTAAAGTGTGAGGTTATGGCCCTTGTGAAAACATCTCTACGCAGTTGTTGAAGCAACGCGTCTCTTAACCCTTGTTGGGCGTTGATCACTTTCTTCTGGAGTAAATCCTCTGTTGCTGAGTAGTATCTATACTGAGTAAGTACTATGTAAGTCTCGTCACGTCGCAGTCAGTGTCTTTTTTCCCTTCGGCCAGGGGCTCGACGCCGTTAGATTCCGGGTTTCCTGGCCGGTCACCCAACCAGGAACCCTCGAGTCTCGAATTCGCTTAACCTTCGTGACTTCACAGAGCGTAGTAAAGGAATTCGGCTAACGACGCCGGCTTAAAAAGGGAAGCAAGAAGTCCAAGAATTTCGGTGAGGTGTATGCACGTACGCGAGTCCGCGAAATATTTAAATTTAATTACGTGTGTGGAATATCTATTAACATGCTCTCACAATCAGTAAAAGAAAACTGCCACATATGTAAATTGAAAGAAAAATGACATTAAGCCGGAAACACGTGCACCAGTACGCATCTCGCATTCAAGTCTCGGTTTTAAAATAATAATAATAATAAAATTTATCACACAAAAAGGAAATTTAATGTAATGTTTATAGTAAAAAAGAATATTTACCGAAGAACATAACACTGCTCTTCCTAATTTCAATTATTTCTCAAAGCGCACTTTATTTTTGTTGGACGAGGACATCACAACAAGGAAGCTATTTACAAGTTAGCCAACTGCAAACGAACGAATGCGGGAAGGGATTCTAATGGGCACAAGAGCACGACGACGACAGAACCTTCAGTTATGTTGCCAGTACTAGCTGTCACTTTGGCTCATCCTTAGAAAAATCGCTTTATACAAACACCTGCACTGTATTACTTCGACAATGGATGACGGCCACTACAGTGTTGCGAAAGTAAATCAGTAGCCTTCACATATTTTTGTCACACGTTTTACCAACCATGGTCACAAATTGCCCATGCCCGAAAATATCTCGTTTTTTTAAAAAAAAATCTTTAAGGTTATTACGCAGATTTAAATGTTATAAGGTAGAATTATGTGTTATTGGCAAGTAGAATAAAAATAAAAAATATCTGAATTTATTTAAAGCACACTTTGTTTTAGAAACGAACTAATGGGTACTTTTTATCCATGCTTGCTAAAGCTAGGGTTAAGGCTCATTCGCAATGCAAACATAAACACAAGCATAGCACTAACATACAAGTTAGGACTACGTCTATAAGCGGACTCATTCACAATGGTTCGCACAAGCACACGTTAACTTAATAGCTTGCGCCCTTTAAACTTCTGTGCTTACGCTTATGCTAGAAAAAAGACATGAACCAATCACAATACAGTAACTCAAAATCGAGTATAGAAATAGAATCGAAGTCAATAGATCGAGCAAGAGACTGGATTTCCAGATTGCGTAGTTGATTTTTGATGGTTTCCTGCTTTGCTTTGTAGCGCACGATCTTTCTGTAATTTAGTTTCGTTGCATTTTGAGAGACTAGTTGTTTGAAACAGTTTGGAAATGCCTCTCCCTTTTTGATGACTCACGCTGAAGGTGTTGTTGGCGGCGGGGGCGGAGGCGTTGGGCGGCGGCCACGCGCGCTCCACGGCCAGCCCCGCCAGGCAGTACTGGCCCCAGAAGAGCCCGTGGCCCTCGGCGTCCACCGCGTGCGTCGCCAGGCACTCGTCGAAGTTGCCCAGCTGCACCACGTTGCCCGTCAGCAGCCCGTCGGGCACCTTCGTCGACGAGTCGTACACTGCACACACGCACAGCACTTCCATTTGTTCGATTTTCTTTTGTTGTTCTTGAATAATGTTGTATAATCTACAAAATGTAATCTGATTACGCTTGAAGAGTAATATTACACTTTTTTAATGGTATCAAGTTCAATTAGTATTGTAGTGTATGTTTAGATCTGAATGTTTTTGTTATATTATTTTTATATTATATTGTATTATTTTTATATTATTTTGTTATATATGCACAGAAGAATTAGGTTTAAAATCTTTGTTTTGTTACTCTTGCATGTAAATTCGAATGAGCGAGCTGCCTCTCGCTGCTGACAATTTTTGCTTTTGTGTACAAAGGTGATGGAGATCCCACACAATCTTTCTAGGGGATCCCTAATTATTTTGCCCATCATTTGAATGTAATATTGTAACTTTTCTATGTTAATGGCAAAATAAAGACATTATTATTATTATTATTATTATTATTATTATTATTATTATTATTATTATATTATTTGTGGCTGGACGAGCTCAGCAAGAGGTACTATATGGCATTTTCGTCTAAATCAGGCAGGTCAAGATCGCGGGTAAGGTAACAAGCCTTCGAGAGCTCGCGGGCACTGGCCTGCTGCTGGCTGCCAAGGGCGGTGGAACGCATCGCGGGAGAAAGAAGGGCTAGTGAGCATGGTTAAAGGTACTAAGCTCATGACCGGTCCCCCGGCATGCGTGATAGTGTAGTGCATGTTAGTGGAAGTGTGTGAAAGTAAGGAGTGAGGATAAGACAAGGGGGAGGAAGGAAAGATCGCGCACGGTCCGTGGCCCGTTTGTTAGGGTACTGCTCCGGCATTCGGCTGGTGTTGATCGGAGAAACCACGGAAAACTACCGATCAAAGCAGTCAGCCGCTAGAATTGTCCTCCAGACAGTGACTGAACCTGACCTAGCTCTCTAGCTAGTGTCGAAAATTCTGCCAGGATTGGGACTCGAACTTAGGATTTCTCAGAGAGACGACACTGCAGTGACAACAGTTGTTCTGAGCCAACTCTCCCGGTCAACCAATCAGGTTTTAGTATTCCTCCATTTAGGAGGGTTTTGCGGATTTTCCGGAGATGCAGTCCGATGAACGGAACGCACCAGCCCGTCCGCTACAGGTAAAATAGGCCTGTCAAGGTCGCGGGTAAAGTGACAAGATTATTTGAGCTCGCAGGCACTGCGCCGAGAGAAATTGGCGCCAAATTTAAAAGTAAGGGTTGTACAAATCCCTCCGGATTGGCGGTACATCTCTGGATACTTAGCCCATGACAGCCTTTAAGAGAAGTTACTTAGCAGTTATTGTCACAAATTTAGCTATACATTAGTATAGCTAAGTTTCCCTTTTTCTCTTTTAGAAGTATCCCATTTTCTCTTTAAGGTAAAGAAATGATCAATTAAAATTAAATAATACATCAGTCTGATTTCAAATTCTAAAATTTAAAAAATTGAATCAAAAGTGTCTTCATTGTGTAATCCGGTTTACTTAACAGTAGTATAAAAGCATGAATTAATTACGATCCGTAAGCGAAAATTTTAGCTTATGGAGGCTAGATAATTTATTTCACATTATTACTTAATACAATAAATAACTGAATGATTTAATAATACAACAAAAATGAAAAAAGGAAAGAATTCGCCATTCAAACATATTCCTGTCACTCAGCAAAGATGTTTATATGACGAAGAATTTAATAAGAAAATAAACATCACATATTAATAAGAAGTGAAGAATATAAACACAATACAATTTTCAGTTATTTGGTAGAAAAAATCTGGCGCACATATTTTTGTATAAAGTTACTATTCACCGCCTCACATCGATCCAGCTTGCGCATGTACACCCCTTTCTGGATTTTAAGAGGAAATGAGTGCGGAGTCAGAGGAAGTTGCCCCTGCCCATAGGAGCGCCGGGCTCCCCAGGCGGGCTAGTAGCTCGTGCGGGGGCGGTGTGACGTGTCTGATCTAGAGAGTATCAGGTAGCTCTGTTAAGAGGAAATGAGTGCGGAGTCAGAGGAAGTTGCCCCTGCCCATAGGAGCGCCGGGCTCCCCAGGCGGGCTAGTAGCTCGTGCGGGGGCGGTGTGACGTGTCTGATCTAGAGAGTATCAGGTAGCTCTGAGGATTACAAGGGGAAATGAGTGCGGAGTCAGGGGAAGTTGCCCGAGCCCGTAGGAGCGCCGGGCTCCCCAGGCGGGCTAGTAGGTCGTGCGGGGGCGGTGTGACGTGTCTGATCTAGAGAGTATCAGGTAGCTCTGAGGATTACAAGGGGAAATGAGTGCGGAGTCAGGGGAAGTTACCCGAGCCCGTAGGAGCGCCGGGCTCCCCAGGCGGGCTAGTAGGTCGTGCGGGGGCGGTGTGACGTGTCTGATCTAGAGAGTATCAGGTAGCTCTGAGGATTACAAGGGGAAATGAGTGCGGAGTCAGGGGAAGTTGCCCGTGCCCGTAGGAGCACCGGGCTCCCCAGGGGGCAAGTAGCTCGGCGAGCGCGATTTGTCCTGCCTAATCTAAATTATGCCATCATGTTCAAAGATAATTGTGCAAAATATATCTTAAATTACAATGAAAAATATTCGAATTCAATTACGCCACGCACGCAACGCTTGAGAGTGGCACACGGCGAGACCAACTTTATAAGAGATTGCAACGAAGTTAATGCTGATTATTAGGGTATGGATTTTGATGGCCTAAAGCATCCCTAAAAATCATCAATAAAATGCGCTTAAAATTTTTAAATTCACTAAATACAATGAAAAATGATAATATAATTTAATAATATTGATAATACGATCTGAATTGTCAATCACACCGGCTGAATTATCAGATTCTGTGTTGGCTGGTGATGCAGCTGACGTCATGGGACAGAAGTCTTGAAGCAAGTGAGCGCGCGACATTGAAGATTTGCTACCCACGTGATGCGTTAGGGAGAGTATTTTATTTTTGTATTATTAATATGTAAAGAACTGTAGTACTGATCACGATGTAATGACATGTGTGAGCTGTTGCGTAGCCCATCCGACTTCAGCCAAATGAGCTTCTCGCACCAATTCACGTCAAAATATTTGTGGAAATTTTTAATACAGCCAGATATCAAATTACCGTCATCACCTGTTTACAGTTCTTTGAAACAGTGTATATGAATCATTTAAAAAAATATTGCATCTCTTATTTCGTCTACAGTGTTGACCCAACGCATTCATCCTGTAATTTTTGGTTGGTCACCGTTGAAAATATTGTCTTTATACCACTTTCAAAATGTTTCTCACAGGTTTCTCACTCGCTTGTTACACCGCATGGCGGCCTGGCTTTTCAAAAGAATTTTCCGTGTTGTCACGTGGTTCGTGACGTATCTGTTGCTGTATAGAACGAGCAAAAATCAGTGCGACGGAGCAGCACACACATGTCCTTGCATTGTGATACTGACTACTTATATGTTACTACAATGATATTGTAGTATTCTCGGCGACCGTTTTGTAGTTTCGAATGGTTCCTCCAATCAACAGCAGGTGAATGCCGGAGCAGTTCCCTCAAAACAGACCACCCGCGATCTTTCCTTCCTCTTCTTTGTCCTATCCTCACCCATTACTTACACACTCACCCACACACACTTTCATGTACAACATTACCACATATCAGGAGACCAGTCAGGAGCTTACAGTTCGCCCCGGTTGGGGCGGTGCCCGCTGGCGGGAGACATCTGGTTGGGAGAAAAGCCCAAGCCGGCTTGTGGGTCGTCTCACCATCCAGAGCGGGAGATCACCGCCACCACCCGCAATAAGAACCTGCACTATACTTACCGGACTATTGACACTAGTCGATGCGCCCGGAATCACTAATCGATCAATGAACGAACGAATGGACGAGTGAATGAACGAATGAATGAGTAAATGAACGAATGAATGAGTAAATGAACGAATGAATGAGTAAATGAACGAATGAATGAGTGAATGAACGAATGAATGAGTGAAATGAACGAATGAATGAGTGAATAAACGAAGAATGAATGATGAATAAGGAAAAGAATGAATGGGTCAATGAACGAATGGGTCAATGAACGAATGAGTGGTGCGTGCTTACTGCGCAACGCCCAGGGCACGGCGGCGAGCGCCTGCTGGCGGTACCAGACGCTGTCCTCGCGGCACTGCGTGTTGTTGGCCTCCGAGCGGGGCGTTGAGGTCCAGCATCTCGCTGGTGATGTTGCGCATGTCGAAGCCCAGCGCGTGCGGGTGGTGGCTGGGCAGCGGCAGCACCAACGTGGGCATGAGGGCGGTGACGCCGGGCAGCGCCACCCACAGCGCCACCAGCGCCAACACCACACAGCGCCTCCGCATGGCGGCGCTACGCACGCAAAACAAATGACGCTCAAATCGCCTTCCCTGCACAGCAAAACAATTCAGTCGACAAAAGATAAGCCCGTTTTACACACACATTTTTTCATCGTTTTTCTGTACTAATGCAAATGCAAAACAAATGCAAATGCTAATTCTGATGCAAAACGGAGGTTTTTTTCCACGGGGTACTGTTTTGTTATCGAAACTGGATGGACGAGATCTAGTGTATTACAGGGTCATTTCGTTTTGTACGTAATTTTTTTATGAAAATATTATGAGTAGTAATACGAAATTTTGAATCGTTTCACATACTTCATTGTTAGTCGTAATTTACTTGATCTCAAATATTTAATTTTAGCTTGAAACCAGGAAAATCTACAAGGACAAACTTGATCAACTAAATATATTTGAAAACTTGCTTCATTCTTTTCTCTCATTTTATTGCTGATGCGTTCTTCATAAAATTACTTTATCGTAGTGACGCAAATGGTTTCAGAGATTAATAAATGGTTTAAACGAGTTAAACGATAATCTAGAGTGTGATGCTTTTAAATACTAAATATACTTTTCGTGGTACAATGATATGCATTTGTTTCCTGAGTACATAGATAGTGATAACAAGCTCTTTAAAGGTTTCATTAATAGGTATTATTCTAAAATTTTATCTAAATCTTCACTTAACTTAAATATTCAACACTGAACAATGTTTAAGAAGCAATCTTCAGTGTTCATTCATTTTATTTTCTCGTCTTAGTAGTAACAAGAGAAAGTATTGTAATTATGACGCGGAAATCAGCGAAGTTTTCAAAAATTCCTTATTGTCGAGTCATGATAACGAAAGGTTGTTCCTATATGTAGTAAATTACTTCCTCTAACACCTTCTGTAGTCTGATCCATGTTTTTGGGTTCTTGACCGGAAAAAATCCATTGACAGCAAACCGTTCAGATGATTTGCTCTAAAACTAATATTCCCCTATTGACCGGAACCAACTCAGGTCTGCGAAATTGAATAGGTTATTTCCATTTTCGAGAGTACTTTACATAATATCTCAACACTTTCTCAGAAGTGACTCCATATTTTTATTAAATTTTGTCGTCAAATAACGTAAAGAATGATCAAAAGAGATGCACAGATTTTATTTTCGATAAGAACTCAGCTAAAATACATATGTTGCATAGACTTTATTCACCTTTAATAATAAATATACAGACTTTCTTTCTGAATGAATCAATCATTCAGAAGTAAATTTTTGAAATAAGGGTCTCAAAGACTTTCGAAGCATCGTTATTTTTGGCGTGATTTAGAAAAAAATTTATGCAATTTTTAATTAATTTATTTCTCAAAAACGGACCCAAGTTGCTTCTTTAAATCTTCTCTCTGAATTCCATCTTTCAGGCATTTTTTCTTTCTATCACTTACTAAAGTAAGAAGAGAAAGTATTGTAATCGTGCGACGGAAAACGGCGAATTTTCGACACCAAAAACTCTTATTACCGGACCCTGGTAACGAAAAAGTGAATAAATACTGTTGTTAAATATATAAAAAAATCATCTAACACGGGGTGTAGCCAGAATCTATGTTTTGTACGTCTTTCATACAGAAAAATCATTTGACAGCAAAACGTCTATCCGTCTGGGCACAACGCTAGCCCAAAAACCGTGCAGCCGATTTTCTCCAAAATTGATAATCCCCAATAGTTCCGACTGATATCGCGGCCTCTGAATTTTGAAACATATATTTCAATTTTGGTTTGATTGTGTTAAAATAATCCTTTCTGGATGCCATACAGATATTTTTGTGCTCATCATTTCTAGTTGCAATCCATTTTCGGTGGTTGCGAATCACTGTTTTTCGTTTAGTGTAGCGCAAAACCATGGTTTTCTAATTCTCATTTTTAATTAAATTCGAGCATCTTGCCTCTACTTTATGTAGTATTATGTTCAACTCTCTGAAAAATTGCAATGCAATTGAACAGGTGGCAAATTAATATTTTTAAAAATGTCCTTTTTGTTTGTATTGTTTTGTTAGTCCCTCTCACTGAATCTGGTGATTTCCCTATTCAATTCCATCTTAGATAGATCTCAAGATCAATTCCATCTTATCTGGTTCCTTCATCTCTAGGATATACATGCTACAAAATGCTAGCCTAAATATATTTTAAATTGATCTATACTAATAGATTGTAGTGATGAATTTTGTTTGAGGCTGTTTGTTATTTTTGTCGCGGCTGTGTAGCAACTTTTGAAGAGCGCGCCTAGGGGGCAGCGCTCAGCGGCGATCGGGGGAGTCAGGTGGAGGCGGCGGAGCAGAAAAGGCGCCGCCCAATCCCTGAAGACGAGCTGGCCGGAGAGCCAGCAGCGGGGCAGCGAGTCTGCAGCGCCGCCCGCTTTAAGAGCGAGCGCCGCCAGCCAGAGAGCAGAGCGCTAGTGTTTGGTTATTGAGTGAAGTTGAGCGAGGAGATTTGTACCGTGTTAAAGTGATCGTTGGCCCGGCAAGATTATTGTTTTTTTCTGTGATATTTATCGGTTGAACTCTGCTAGTTTTTGGTACATCTCCTGGACTCTTGGTTTTCGATTTTGGCTGTTGTTTTTGGTACGTTCTTTGGTGTACCTGATGTACTTTCTGTGTTGTTAATAAATCTGTGTTTGTTTAAAGCGTGTATTATTCCGAACATAACAATTTTCATTATTTATTTGGTTTGATATTGTCTTCACTCTGATCAGTATCTTCACATACTCTATTCCATGCTTCGTTTTTTACTTTTCTTACTTCCTACGTAACTACTCTACTAATTTGACTTCACACTTTTCTGTTTTCAATATCTTCTACGCTTAGCCAGATATTTTAGGCAATTTTCTTGTCTCACTTTCCCTATTCCACCTAAAGGCACATATTCCTTCTCCACCCAGTATTTTCTATTTATCCGAGGCTCTCACAAGCTGCTAGATGGACAGCATCTACAATTCCATCATAGAGTATTGGTGTAGTTGTACGATTCTCAACTAACAGTTTCTTACGTAACCTGGGTGTGTATAGGAAGGTTACATATTTGTCTTCAAGCAAACATACTTTGTATTCTATTTTTTATGGTACTGGGTGCGACATGAATGTCCGATTGTTGTCTTGTTTACATAAGGAACATACATCTTCATTTCAACAAATAACGGTCTGAATTGCATTCGGCTCCTCCGTAGATTCAAACATCTTCCACTTTTATTGTAAAACAACTTTTAAGGACAAACTTAACTTTCCAAAACTACAATATTCATGACGTAAAGTTTTACTTTCTCTTTATTATGTACTTACGTAGTAAAGAGAAAGTATTGTAATGTTCTAGTGGAACGTGGTGATTTTTCGCCAGAAAACCTTATTGCAGATAATAATAATGATAATGATAATAATAATAATAATAATAATAATAATAATAATAATAATAATAATAATAATAATAATGGCATATATATAAACCTGGTTCCTACCCATATACAATCATGTATATTCTTAATTTTCTCTCTTAACAACAGCTTGACCCCGATAGCTGGGGCGCAGTAAAATGTATACAAATGCTATTTGACGATTCATGATACTGAAAAGGGCATTTTTAAGTCCGTCTTTGGCGTTTGTAAAGTACCTAACTTTCAATTACCAAGAGAATGGTCCAGGATTTATTTAATTAGACACAGTCAGTTTTATTTCTATTGACACATTTATTGGTGTAAATTTATTACCCAATGTTTCGAAACCTCTTCCGGTCTCTTTTTCAAGGTTTACTGAAATATTATGTACATTTAAAATTATAAAAATCGCCTATATTTGGTACATTTCATGATTATATCATATGTTTTATCTAATTCACCGTATATATACACACACACATATTATATATATATATATATATATATATATATATATATATATATGTGTATATATATATATATATATAATATGTATATATATATATATAATTTTATACAAATTTTATAATTTTAAATGTGTATAATATTTCAGTAAACCTTGAGAAAGACCTCGAAAGAGATTTCGAAACGTTGGATAATAAACTTATACAAATAAATATGATAATAGAAATAAAACTATCTGTAAAAAAAATAAATTCTGGAGCATTCTCCTGTTAACATGTTAGACAGTCGAGGATACTAACCCAACTTTATACCACGCCACAAGATAATAAAACGAGTCGGTATCAGGTTCAGGCAATTTGAGATTCGGAAAAAAATTATCGCGTAAAGAAAATGGGGAACTTTTGTCTTTACTGCAGAATTATCAAACTTTTCGAAAGAGAGTACGTGTAGATTTATGACCTAAAATATATCCATAGAATTCTTGCATTAATAATGAAAAAGTATTACAAAGACCAGAATCTATTGCCGGTAAACTGGTCTGTCCTTTTTTATGTCCCAAATGACATGCATGAGTGCATTTTAGTGTGTTGATGTTATCGTCAGGATTTTCTCACATTATACACGACAGAGTAAAAGAACGTGCAAAGTTAACGACCTCGCAATTCGGGAAATAACATTGTTACTTTCTCGCTACCGCTCATGCAGTAGAGAGTAAGTTATGTAATTCTGCGCGAAAAAACTAATTTTCGGTAGAATAACTTGTTCACAAGCCCCGGTAACGAAAAAGTAGATAAATCCGGTTGCTTAATTTAGAAAAAAATCCTGTAACACATGGTATAGCGAGCATTCGTGCTCTGTGAGTCCTTGATACCGAAAAATAGATTGTCGGCAAAACGTCTGTGAACAACGCTAGCGGCTAAACTGTTCAGTCGATTTTGTCATTCCCGACATTTTGTTTCAACAAAAGATTCATCTGTCAAAACTGACATTCCCCAATTGATCTGACTAATATTGCGGCTCCTTACATTTGAAACTGATATTTTAATTTTTGGGAGTTCTTTACATAAAGCCTCTGGAACGCATTCTCAACATCGTCCTAGAGGAATATAAAAGTTATAGACAGTAAGTTTGAGAAATGTGAGGTACACCTGCGCACGCGTACACACACAGACACACACAGACACACACAGACACACACAGACACACACAGACACACACAGACACACACAGACACACACAGACACACACAGACACACACAGACACACACAGACACACACAGACACACACACACACAGACACACACACAGACACACACAGACACACACAGACACAGACAGACACACACAGACAGACACACACACAGACACACAACAGACAGACACACACAGACAGACACACACAGACAGACACACACACAGACACACACACACAGACACAAACGCACACATATGGATGCTCTGGCATATCTCCACAGGTTCAAGCTTGAGGATACCCCATTCCGTCCACTATGTGAACCTGTTGTCGAAGACGCCGAGCATGTGTTCTTCCAGTGCCCGCGATATCATCTGCAGCGAAGGCACATTATGAGTATACTCGGGATCTATCCGCTGACACCCGAAGCAATGGTTGGGTGCATGCTCGCCTCAGAAACCAACTGGGATGCTGTGAGCGCATATGCGCAGACCATAATAGCTAAGCTCAGGAGAATAGAAAGGGAAAGAAGGGAAGTCGATTGATCCTCCTTTGATCCTTCCTACGTTTTCGCGAAGAGAAGTGGCTTGTGACTAAGCCACTCTAATCCACTCCCCGTGATGTAATGCCTAACGGCGGTTCCGCGGGGAGGATGGAAGAGAAGAAAAAAATAAAAATGAAAAAGAATAAAGAATAACACATACACACACACAACTGGATGCTTTCTGGCTTATCTCCACAGGTTCACACACACACACACACACACACACATACACATACATACATACATACATACATTCATACAGTTTGAACGTCTGAAGAGGTATCTCTCTTAGACAGCAGGGAAACATGAACCAATGCAGTAGTTCCGCCATGAACAAGAAGACCATCATCAATATCGAACCTATAAGGGGAAAACCCAGAAGAGACAAGGGACGAGGTGGAATGAAGTTCGTATCCTGTAAACAAATCAGAGGATTGTAACGAGCCAACAGCAGTTTTCGATCGTCCCGTCGCGAGGAGAAACCATTAGTACATGGCAGGGGAGCCATGGTGGTATCGGGTAACTTCTTTTTTCTTCCGGTGTTGAGAAGAGAATGCTCGAGTTCCTTCCTCAACGAGAATTTAATTGTGGTTTCTCGCATTATTTTTGTTTTGTAATTTTGGAAATTGCAAAGAGTTCAAAGAAAATTAGACCTGTCTCATTATTAAGCATTCTTTCATCTTTATCCGTGGAAAAAGGAAAAAAATGATTATAATCAATTGATTACAATCAACTGCAATTGCAACCATTGAGTCAAAAAATAATTATTTTTGGAATTTTTTTATAAATTACATTAAGTTCAAGCAGAAATTACGCGAAAACCACTAGTATTTTTTAAAAAAAGCTACATGACCTTATTAAAAATCTAATTTTTAGAACAAATTTCATTTAAGAAAAAAGATCTTCCATTAATATTTCACTTTTGCAATATTTTTTTTGGCAGTTTCGAAAATATGAACAGTTCGCCGTGAATGAGACTAGCGCCACTTTCTTTACCGTTCTTTACTACAAACGAGCAAATGAATTAAAAAAATACGAGAAATTTTGAGAAAATAGTTGTTTTGCCTGTATTTTACCCGCAATTACTACAAAACGCTTTATATTTTCGAAAATTTAGTCACAACGAGCTTCAGAATAAGCTTCAATGTTACCTGTCTCTTTTCATTTTCACATTGCGTTTACGATTTGCAGCAGTGGCGTCCTGTTTTCCGCAGAGCACACGCGAGCAGCTGTGCAGAGCATGCAACGCCCTAGCTCTTATAGCGTTTTCAATTCGCCGCACTGGTGCGCACCCAGTGCGCACTCAGGGAGCTTTTGTGTTCCATTCGACCGCTAGGGCGCACCAGCGCAAAGGAGCGCAAGTTCCATTCGCACAATAACACGGAACCAGGGCGCACTCGGGGCGCCCTACCGGGAGCGGTAGCTCAGTGCATCAACTGATGTCACTGCTGCGCCTCTGACTGGGAGGTCCTAGGATCAAGTCCGGTCGGCGGCAGGATTTTCGACACTAGCTTTTCAGCGAGGTCGAATTCAGTCGCTGTCTGGAGGAGAATTCTAGCGGCCGGCTGCCCTGATCGGTAGTTTCTCCGATCCGTAGTTTCTCCGATCCGTAGTTTCTCCGATCAACACCAGGCGAATGCCGGAGCAGTACCCTACCAAACGGGCCACGAACCGCGCGCGATCTGTCCTTCCTCTTCCTTGTCCTACCCTCTCCCTTTACACACACACTTACACTAGCATGCACTACACTACCACATATTCCGGGAGACGGTCGGGAGCTTAGAGCTTGTCCCGGCTGGGGCGGTGCCCGGCTAGTGGGAAACCCCACGAGTCGACGGTAGGTCGGCGCCGGATCTCACCATCCAGCGGGGGAAGATCACCGCCATCGCCCGACAAAACATGCACTTCACTAACGGGACTAATGACCCATGCAGTTGACGCGCCCGGAAACACGAAAAAATCAAATCAAATCGGGGCGCCCTAAAGTGCAGTAACGTTCTAGTCAGTGCACAGGGCCATTTTGAGCTTAGGTACGGAAGTTATGCATGCTGATACTTAGAATCAGGCGGGGATACTCCGAATGATGTTTATGAATATTACGTTTTGCAAGAAATGTCATATAATAATTTTTGTGACTTACGCGATGTTCGGAAAATAAGTGTGTGTTTTCCTAAAATTTAACCTTGAATAACACCGTTAACAAATCCGTTATGGTTTTCAATAACCAAACAATTCTGCAGGAGGCTTTCGGTTCAAAATCGTGTGTACTATATCAATCACTGGCAAATCACGAAAATGAAATTTCAACACATACGTATTTGAAGCTTTCGTAGTTTTTAAATAAAGAAATCGCACGTTAATAATTTGTGAATTAAGAAGTAAGAATTTACCAAAAAAACTAATTGTTATAAAAATTATAACAATGATCAGAATTCAAAATTATTGTTTTTCGAGTTCCATGAGTGTGACACCAAGAAAAGCTATCTATAATCTCACTGCGTAGCTCACAAGCCCTGACTCAGTTCCGGAATCCGTTTCGTTCGTCGCTGCCCTCCACGCGTGTGGGGCAGCACTGTTGCAGAGCGATGACGTTTTTGCCCTGCACTAGGGTGGGTCACGAAGTTTCCAAGCACTGACGGGTAACTAGTGCTTGCGCAGGGAAACACCGGCTTCGGTAGTTTGGGGTGGACATCATTGATGTCACTACTGTGCGTCTGTCAGAGAGTCAGGTGGCGAAACTCTAACCCAGGCAGTTCGCAACAGAGACACTGCAGAGACCTCAATTGATGCCCTGAGCCACCTTCCCTGGTTCCAATTTCGAAACCGTGCTGATTTGATTTGATTTTTTCGTGTTTCCGGGCACGTCAACTGCTTTGGTCATTAGTCCCATTAGTTTAGTGCATGTTTTTCTTCGGGCTATGCGCGGTGATCTTTCCCCACTGGATGGCGAGATCCGGCGCCGATCTACCGTCGGCTAGTGGGATTTCCCCCTAACCAGGACTCTCCCACCAGCCGGGCACCGCCCCAGCCGGGACAAGCTCTAAGCTCCCGACCGGTCTCTCGGAATATGTGGTAGTGTAGTGCATGTTAGTGCAAAGGTGTGTGTAAGGGGTAAGGATAGAACAAGGAAAAGGAAGGAAAGATCGCATGTTTTGGAAAAATAAGTACACGTATGTACATTTTTGCATTTTTATTACAATAAATTCCGTTCCCTAGTTATAAGTATTATTCCTAGTAATTGTTCCTGAAGTTGTACCTTAATTGTATGTACCTTTAACACCCTGAATTGTACCTTATTAAAGACACTCAAAATTGGGTTAATTATAAAACTACAGTAGATTCATTTAACTAAAGGCAACATCATATCACAACACGAACCCATTTCACAGACATAAAATGATTTGATAATTAATAAACTTGAAACATCCGAAAAGTTCGAAATTATTTTTTATCGTAGGGCTGGGAGTCGAAACAGGTCGATCGGGGAATCTTCAGTTTGGTAAATATTCTACCAATAGTTAGGCGAAAATGTTGTTAACGGACAGACAGATGTTCAAAAAAACGCTTCTCCGGTATCAAGGAACAATAAACATTCATTCTGAGTACTGTAGGCATTAAAGAAAGTAATTTACTACATATGGGGGCACGAAAAAATCGTTTTCCCGGGGTTAGGGACTGAGTAAAGAGTTCTATATCGAAGAAATGACACTTTTCATTACATAACTTTCTTTCTAAGACCATTACTTGCTATATTCGTACGTAAACGATAAAGTAATAAATTATCAAATTTGAATTACATCTTCGTATCAACAATGAGTAATTCTGAATTGCTTAACAGTTCTTCAAATGTCCTATCAGAAAAGTGCGCTCCTCCTTCAGGCAAGGAAGCTATTTCCTATCTATTCCACTAGAATAATTTCATGTTGAATAAGGGAGGGAAGCGACTGGTACCCAGAATTCGTATGATCAAAACATGCTCGTTTCGTTTTAATCTCGTTTATTTTTACATCGTGTCTACCCATGTAATCGATCGCCGGGCCATTGTAACGAAAAAGTGGACTGGTTGGTTGGTTAGTTGATTAGTCAACAGAGTAGGTCATTAGTCCCGTAAATGTAGTTAATGTTTTCCCCGGGAGATGACTGTGATCTTCCCCCGCTGGATGGCGAGATCCGGCGCCGACCTACCTTCGCCTAGCGGGGTTTCCCCCTAACCAGGACTCTCCCAACAGCGGAGCACTTCCCCAGCCGGGACAAGCTCTAAGTTCCTGATCGGTCTCCCGGCATGTGTGGTAGTGTATGTTGTGTTTAACTAAGGAGTAGAACAAGTGAGAGGAAGGAAAGATCGCGCGTGTTCCGTGGCTCGTTTGTTAGAGAACTGCTCCGGCATTCGCCTGGTGAGAAAAAGTGGATAAATCCTGTTCCTATGTATAGCAAATTACGTCCTCTAATACAATGTGTGGTTAGAATCCATGTGTGGTTAGAATCCCCTATACCACAAAATCGATTGACGGCAAAACATGTCTGACTGTCTGTGGTCAATGCTAGCGCATAAATCGTTCAGCCAATTTTCTCCTAAAATTGACATTCCCCCCATCGATCTACACGATCTCGGGGCTTTGGGTGTTTCAACCGGACATCTTATCTTTGTTGGTTGGTTTACATGAAGCATCAAAAATATTTTCAAAATTTTCTCAAAAACGACACCAAAATTTGTATTAAACTTACTGTAAAGTTAGGTTAGTTAGCGTAAAGTACGGTTAAGAGAATAGTGCAGGTCTCATGTTCGTTGAAATCCCAGTTTTTTTGGAAGCTGCAAAAGTGCATTTTGGGGCGAGGGGGGTCTTCCTATATCTACAATGTTGAAGTTAGAGATTTTTTTCATGATGAAATCTGTTCTTTAAAGACAGATCTTGAAATAGGGCCATGTTCAATTTTTGGAAAATATGAGCTAGTTTTCGTGTAATTTTGGGCAAAATAAAGGGAATTTAAAATTTTAAAACCTTTTTTTTTTCAAAAAATCCCTCCAAATTTTTTCTTGAAATTTCTCCTCATAGTACGTGACAAGAAAGAGTAAAAATAGTGTGCTACTCTCATTTTCGACGAACTCACCGGTTTATGGAAAATTGCAAAAAATTTACAAACTACAAAATCAAAAATTCTAATTCAAAACTACAAAATTGAAACTAGTTATTTTTGCCTTAGACAAAGTCTGTTTTAAAAAATCAACTCTTCCAAAAAAAACATGTACAATTCTTTAAAGAAACTAGTAGTGTTCGCGTAATTTATGCTGGAAAGTATTGCCATTTATAAAAAGAACATTTTCTCAAAAAGTGCTCCAAGTTTTTTTTTTTACACGGATAGTATAAGGCACCCTTTAAAGAATGGCGCCGGTCTCATTTTCGATAAACTATGAAAATTGCAAAATTTAGAAATACTTCAAGAAGTATGACATTGGTTCGTTGGTTAGCGATTCCGGGCGCGTCAACTACTTTGGTCATTAGTTCCGTAAGTATATTGCATGTTTTTTCTCGGGAAATGGCTGTGATCTTCCCCCGCTGGATGAAGAGATTCGGCGCCGACCTACCGTCGGCTAGCAGGGTTTCCCCTTAATCAGGACTCTCCCACCAGTGGGGCACCGCCCCAGCCAGGACAAGCTCTAAGCACCCGACCGGTCTCCCGGAATACGTGGTACTGTAGTGCAAGTTAGTGAGTATGTGTAAGAGGAAAGGACAAGGAAGAGGAAGGACAGATCGCGCGCGGTCCGTGGCCCGTTTGGTAGTGTACTGCTCCGGCTTTCGCCTGGTGTTGATCGGAGAAACCACGGAAAACTACCGATCAGAACAGCCGGCCGCTAGAATTCTCCTCGAGACAGCGACTGAATTCGACCTAACTGAAAAACCAGTGTCGAAAGTCTCGCCACCGTGGGGAGTGTAACCAAGGACCTTCCCGGTCAGCGCCGCTGCAGTGACAGCAGTTAAGCTACCGCTCCCGGTGGAAGTACGACGTGCTGTCGTAGCAGCACTCGTTCAAACGAAGGCAGCGCGTGATTAAACGGCGCGGGAGCCTAACCCAAATGCGCTTCTCCGCGAGGCGCCGCGGATGGCTCCGGCCCTCGCGTGTCACGTTCGCGCGACCTCCAGCGCGTTCCGCGACGCGTCTGAGGCTTTCAAAGGCAGGCGGCGGCGCTTTGTGCCGCGCAGCTGCGCCTATCACGCAGGAGCTGGCGCCGCGGCCCGCCCCTCCCTCACCATATCCAAGAGAGGAACTCTTGACTGCAATGACAGTAACACATTCCAACCTCTCGATACTGGAAGACTTACTAAAAAATATTCAATGTTGTAATATTAGTGTAGGGATCACAGAATTTTGAAAATGTGCACACAATTCACTTTTCCCCATAGCACGTCATACGCAGTTTTAACTGTTTTTTGACGTTAAATAAATAAATAAATAAATAAATAAATAAATAAATAAATAAATAAATAAACTTCAAATATTACGGTTCACATGAAGAAACGGTTCAAATACTAATACAAATACGGTTCAAAAACAAATATTACGGTTCGCATACTAAGAAATAATTTTAAAACTGCTGCAGCTGAGATGCATAGAAATAAAAAGCTTTGAGTTAGAAAATATCTTCTTTTGTTGTTGTTTTTTTTTCAACTCTCAATGTTCAACTTTTTAGCAAATATTATACTTAAATGAATATAATAATTGAACCATTTTAACAAAACCCTCAAAGAACCCTAGAAACCTCGAACAATAAAAAGACATTTTTCATGTAGAAATTTTTAATAATATTTGCAAATAGCTAATGAGCCCAAAGATGCACTGTTTTAGGTTGTAAGTTAATTATAAGATAGTTTTTAAGTAGTATTTTTAAGATAACCGCCCTCCCTGTCTGCAGAAGCCCAAAGGCAGCAGTAATATACTGTATATCCTAATTATGAATAAATTTCCGCCTCCCCGCGTAATTGGAGAGGGGAAATCTGAAGAATAAAAAAAAACCTCGAAGAGGGATATGCTGGAGAGGCAATTACTCTCTATTCCTTCATGTAACCTTTCTCTTTTTAAATTTAAAACACACGGAACTTAGAAAGATTTTCCATTAATTTGGAAAGAAATTTCCCATTTTAACTCAAATTTCGAGATTTTTTCTCCAAATTAAAAGTTGTGGGCCCCAGATATGTAATCGGTTGCTATTATTAATAGATTTATAGCGTAACACTAAATTTTAATGAAGTCGTAAAATTAATACAATGAACACTTATCTGCCGTTATTTGTTCATTATGTCGTCTGGTTGAATCAAGGCTTTCATCAGGAAGGTCTTTGTCTAGACCTGACAAGTGTGTGCGCGTGTGAGGTGATAGACAGCGAAGCGGAGATAGACAGCGAAGCGAAGATAGTGACTTTTGTAAAGCTCGAAGATTGGGTGTTTTTAAATGGCAAGATCAGAGTGTATGTAAACGTTAGGTCGACAAATTGAAACATGTGTATCTGTACAAAAACATATCTGCGTTTAGAATTATATGGATGCATTATGTTATATTAACGTGAACAGCAGGATTTCTTTTTATAGTACAACATACATGTCCTGATCTTAGTGAATATGAAACATTTCCATCATATTTTCAGACACCTTTAAAGCTGTGTTGACTGGGTAGAGTGATTGTATTGTGCCAGAACATGGAAATCCACATTATTTCAAAAACGATGTATAGAATAAGTTCTGAACGACGTGAATAGAAATTTAAGTCATACGGATTGAAAATGTTACACTACGAGTGAAATGTTTCCAGCAATCCTTCTATTAAGTATCCGAGAATTGTGTTATCTTTATATTCCTTACTAATTATTACCATCTCATATTTATTTTCTTACTAAATTCTCCCTTACATAAACATCTTTGCTAAGTGACAGGAAGATGTTTCAATAGAGCTTTTTTCCTTCTTTTCGTTTTGTGTTACTAAATCATTCAATTATTTATTGTATTTAGCAATAATTTGAAATAAATTGACAAGTCTCTATAAGTTAACAACTCTCGCTTTTGGACCGTCAGCGCTTTTGTCAAGAATACTGTTAGTTCAACCTAACCTGAACGTAGTTAATTCATAACTCTTAGGTAAACAGGATTACAAAATCAAGATTCTTTTGATTCAACTTTTTAATTTTTTCTCTCAATTGAGAATTTGAAATCAGACTGTTCTATAATTTCATTTGAATATATCATTTCTTCGCTTTAAAGAGAAAATGTGAATTAATATAGCTAAATTAATGACAATAACAGTCTAACTTCTGCCAACGATTGTCATGGACCAGGTATCCAGTGACATACCGCCACTCAGGAGAAATTTGTAGAACTTTCACTTTTAAATTTCGCACCAATTTCTCCTGACGCAGTGCCTGCGAGCTCAAGTAAGCTTGTTACTTTACCCGCGACCTTGACACGCCTATTTTACCCTGTATCGGACGCGCTGGGGCATTCCGTTCAGCAGACTGAATCTCTAGAAAATCCGCAAAACCCTCCTAAATTGAGGAATACTAAAACACGATTGATTGACTGGGAGAGTTGGCTCAGAATATCAACTGTTGTCACTGCAGTGCCGTCTTTCTGAGAGGTTCTATGTTCGAGTCCCTATCCCGGCAGAATTTTGGACACTAGCTAGATCTGATTCAGTCGCTGTCTGGAGGAGAATTCTTGCAGCCGGCTGCTTTGATCGGTAGTTTTCCGTGGTCTCTCCGATCAGTACTAGGCGAATGCCGGAGAACAAACTGCCCATGGACCGCGCGCGATCTTTCCTTCTTTTTCCTTGTCCTATCCTCACCCCTTACACACACTGACACGCACTACACTACCACATATGCCGGGAGACCGGTCGGGAGCTTAGTAGACTCCGCAATTTTACCGGACCACGCTCGCTTGCCCTTCTTTCTCTCGAGATGCGCTCGACCATCCATTGCAGCCAGTTGCGGGCTGCAGGTCGCCGGTCACCGTCCGAGACCGACCGAGACCGACCGAGACCGACCCAGACCGTCCGAGTCCGATCGAGACCGATCGAGACCTATCGAGACCGATCGAGACCGATCGAGACCGTCCGATAAACGACCAATAAATTCCATTTTACCAAATGTAAATTATAAACGAAATATTTCGTAAATTTTATATTTCAAATTATTTACAACTCCAAAATTCGACTTCACAGGCACACTAGAGAACCTGAAGTCGAACAAATGGACTTCCACCTGGGAATAACGAAAAATTAACAATTCTGACAAATATTTATTTTGCTTTTTTTTCATAAATGTATTTTAAGGGCCATACGTATTTAACTTTCTAAGCCTTGACGAAGCCTTGAAAACTCCCTGAAAAAATGAAAACAAAACATTGGGCAGTTTTTGAGAAAAAACTTTTAAATTGCATAAACTTGAAACAGAAACTCCCCGAAAATTACTTTCAAAACAATTGTACTTGATCTAATTTAAAGTTCTGAGTTTTACTTTCTCGCCTTACTACGTATTCCTTACTACGATGATAAGAAAGTGTAATCGTGCGTCGAATATCTCCGATGTATGTTATTTACATTTTGTGCGTTGTTCCTTACGCTGTCGCTCTGAGTGTGGGCTCGTAGCGATGTTCTCTTGTCAAGGGGGAGGGGGAGGGGGAGGGCGGCGCCGCGCGTGCGCGAGGTCGTGGTGACAGTTGCGCAACGCCCGGCCGCACCCACGCCCCGCGCTTTGTGCCCGCGGCGGAGACGCGACCCGCTTGCAGAGGTGCAAGGGCACATCCAACAAGGGCCCAGACTATTCTTTTAATTTCGGCAGCACTCAGGGGCGACTTGGCCCTGAAGCCGGCGATCGCTCGTGTGCCGCCCCGAATTACGACACCAGCTGCAAACTACCTGGGTGCGTTCAGCCGTGCCTGCACGACAATTCTAGCGACCGGCTGCTCTGATCGGTCGTTTTCCCCTCGCTTGTTCCATCAACACCAGACGAATGTGACCGGAATGCGGAGCAGTGACCTAATTAATGGAGCACGGGCCATCTTTCTTTCATCTTCCATGTCCTATTCTCACATCTTATTTACACACACACACACACACGCAAACGCGCACGCATACACACACACAAACGCGCGCGCGCACACACAAACGCACGCACAAACGCACAAACGCACGCACGCACAAACGCACGCATGCACAAATGCACGCACGCACAAACGCACGCACGCACAAACGCACGCACGCACAAACGCACGCACGCACAAACGCACGCACACACACACACACGCACGCAACACACCCAAACGCACGCGCACACACACACACACACACGCACGCACACACACACACAACAAACGCACGCACGCACACACACACAAACGCACGCACTTTTCGAAAGTTCTGAAAGCTGAACGAAAATGAGATCACATGTGTGTTTCACATTTTAAGTATCCTTTATTCTTTCCTGGGAAAAATTTAAATTAAAAAAATTGGAACAGTTTTTGATAATTTTTCATAAATTGTATTAACTTCAAGCAGAAGTTACACGAATACTACACTTTTTTCAGAAAAAAGCATGTAAAGTACACCTCAAAATCAAAGTATCCGTTTGAAACTTGCAAGATCTCGAGTTCGTTCAGATTGGCGAAAGTATTTCAATTTTGGAGGAAATCGTTTCAATGGTTTAGGTGTAGGCGTTGACTACGGACAAACGGATGGGCAGGCAGACTACCAGATGTTTTGCCAACAATCGAGTTTTCGGTATCAAGGATCCACAAAATGCTGATGGTTACCACAGAACGCGTTAGAGGTAGTAACCAACTACATACAAGGAACAAGATTTGTCTCCTTTTTCGTTAATAGGGCCCGGCATTCTTTCTGTCGAAAAATCGACTCTTTCCGGAGTCTGATTACAAAACTTGTCTCTTACTAAACGTAGTTTAGAAAATGAAGTTTGTCCCAACGAAGATATTTGTGTTCTAATTGTTATTCGTAGCTGTGTACAGGTTTGGGCAAAATACTTTAAATTTAGGATTTAAATAATGCGCAAAAATACTTTATAAATTAGTATGTAAAACAAACACAAACATACACAAAATACATTAGAACTTGATGTACTTAATACATACGTATTTAAAATACTTCAAATACTCAAAATACTGAAAATGTATAATATTTTTTTTTTAATTAATTAAAAAATTAATTGACATTTTAAAAAAATAAAAATAAAAAAATTCCTTTTAAAACGACTATTTTTTTAAACAAATCATCTGACAATAAATCCCTAGTTGGCGAATGTATAAAACCTGTAAAGGAAGACCGTCATTCAACTGGCGCTGATACACATAAACTAGTGTTATACCCAGTAAACGCTTTTTTATGGCCGGATAATTGTCCAACATTTTTAATGATTTGTTGAAAATAGGGCTCGCATCCACAAAAATTAACATAAAAAGTCAAATTAATAACTAAAATACGGTTCGGACTCAAGTATGATATTTGGACCGAATACCAATATGTCAACAAACGTCATCCTTTCATACATTACAATCAGTAAAATGTGAACTCCAAATGTTACTTTACCAATACATGCGCGTTCTAAAATATGACCACATAGATCTGGCAGACACTTCTAACTGTGGCTTCTTTTCTAAAATAACCTCATTCCAAAACCCCATATCCAAAATAATCACCATTATGTATACTGAGATAAACATAGTTTCATTTCGTTATAAGCACTTACTTTTATCAATCTGAAGAGTGGTAATAACAGTGTTCTCCACAACTCAAATCCATGCCAGGTTAAACATGCACGACCACACATTTTGACTGATGTGTCATGAGCAGTGGAAAACACGAAGATCTGCTCATGTGTACAATACATTTAGCAAAGCACTTACGTAGGTCGCTTTTCGATCTCGTAATCACAAAACTGTTTTCTGTAGCGAAACCATTTGTAACCTTCGATTCATCTCTCCAAACAACGTGAAAAATAACGTCAACTTCTGAACTTGGTCATTGCACCTTAGGGGGCCGACACACGATTAAGTCCGACCTCACTTCCCGATTCGTAAATGATAATGGGTTTGTAATTTGTGGTAAGAGTTGGTGAATGGACTGTGAGTTTGTGATTTGTGATTGGTGTGTTTTAAAATAAACCACTGATTCTGCCGGAAGATACACAGAGATATTGAACCGACATATTTTTAGCAATCAAAAATAATCCTTTGAAGACTATACTCATTTCGAAAAACGGAGAAACGTTTCCACTACAAATCGCCGTTGGAATAAACAACAAAGAATTTCGAGTGCCTTAGATATTTCATTTAATTAAAGACACTAGTAAAGATTTATTGCATAATAAATTCCCCACATTTGAAATATTTTATTAGAAAATTGAAACTAAGTGACAATTTGTAAGAAAAACTCACAATGTTAGATTTTACACCCTACATTATGGAATATACGAGCGCACTAGATACGTTTTCTTCCTAACCGAGTTACTCACTATTGAGGGGAGCGTGTATGCTGTTACAAGTTCTCACATTCCTGTACAATGATGTATTCATAGCCCAGTCAAATTCGTCAAAAAAATTATACTCAGAAAAAAATCCATGTTTTTTGTTATGATGTCTTTACTGATGTCTGAGGTACTGTCAAAAGTCCTGATAAATAAGAAATTAACTCGAGTCACAAACTCGAAGAAAACTAGAAAAAAAATACATCTGATCAGGGTCTTTCATAAAATAACACAAAAACTATCAACTCAAGCACAAATCTTACTATACACAAATTGAAGAATTTTAAATATCGTATGAAAAAGGTAATTTATATTTTTCTTACCTATACTATTTTTCGAGAATATCAAACTCGAAAAATGCCATTTTTTGGGTTTGTTCATACATTTTTCAATAGAAACGGGCCCTTTAGTCGTGAACTATGTCACGTGTAAAAATGTCACTTCTGTATAAAATGTGTACGTTTCTGTATTTTTTGTAAGTTAAATTGTCCCGTTAAGTACTCGTAGCTACATGTATGAAAATACCGCGCAACTAGTTTATAATCGTGCGGGTTTTGCGAGCGTGCGGGCCCTATGCTTTCCCATAAAAATAGTGACGCGGCCGACGGTGCACAAACGGGTTCATATGGGGAAGTTATAATTGTACTCACTTGCAGTAAAAGGCTTTTAATTGATCGAAATCCATTCCTGGCATTTGTTAAATAAATTCATGTTCACTCCAAAAACGAAGTCTTTTGGTGTTGCAGTGATTTGTTCCTACGTACTGTGCTTTAATTCTTCCGGTTTATTGCTTACATGTGATTATTTACGAATCCCCCGAACAGAAATCACACAACTCCAGATCAAGAAAACAATAGCCGGCGGCGCTAGCCGAATTCGTTTACTACGCTCCGTGAACTCACGAAGGTTAAGCGAATTCGAGACTCGCGGGTTCCTGGTTGGGTGACCGGCCAGGAACTCCTGGATCTAACGGCGTCGAGCCCCTAGCCGAAGGGATAAAAGGCACTGACTGACTGCGACGTGACGAGACTTGAAAAATATAGTAATTAACGGAGGATTACTCCAGAAATAAAGCACATTAATGAAGGATTACTCCCCAGACGCTCAACGCTTGGAGACGCGTTGCGTCAAGGTGTAGACGCAACAAATTTAAAAAAAAAAAAGGATTCCATGACTCACGTATAATAATTCTGCATAAAAAATCGCCGATCAAAAGGAAATGTACGCTGTGTGTGCATAACAATATGGATGTAATCAACCCGTGAAAAATATTGGGCTAAATATATTTTTAGGGCAACGACTTTTATATCGTGTTCTCGAGAAAAGGTTCTCCTCTTGTCCTTCCTCTTACGACAAGGACTTCTTCTTAGCGGTCGTGAAAGGGATCTTACTTTTTCTTATCAATTGATAAAGTTAGGTTTGCTAAAGAATTATCAGTAATTTTCTAAAAATTCATTTTTATTTATTTGCGGCTTAAACCGCCAACTACCTTGTTCGCCGTTTCAAATTAAAATTCTCATTAGCCTGATATTTGAAACTAGTTGTACTACAAAATGGCGCAGATTTTCTCGTACTATCTTTTCGATTTTGCCTCAGCCTCTTCTCAAATGCTGCCAATCGGCATCTAAAAGACATTCTTCCACATTTTCTCAATTATTCGGTCCACCAATAACATAGTAGAACTACTGGTGCTGCAGCACCACATATTTTTGCGCATTATTTCTAAATGTTGCTATTTTCAAACATTCAAGGAGTTTAACGGAAATGAGACCTGCGCCATCTTTTTATTTATTTGCTTGAGTGTTTTGTTGACTGTGCATTCTGCAAATTGTTGTCTCCCTACACATGTTCACATTTGCGGTACATGGGATAGTGTCCGAGGATTAGCAAATGCGCAAGGTCTGCGCGAAACTTGTGCCGAAAGTGTATGTATGCCGAAAATTTATTGTTTACCATTTGGACTGTACAATTCTAAGCAATCTGTAACAAGTATTGTATCGCAGATTCTGGGTCAATGACCCCCATCTCGATCAGGTTTTTCATCCAGTTTCCCTGATCCATTGAGCAAATGCTGAGATAGTCCCTTGTTTTGCTTCTGGACATAAATGTAACTTCATTATCTGTGCACGACTACTAGAATTCAAGTGAAAATATAGTTATTCAAATTATCGTTTCCATGTTGTCGTGGCAGCAATTACTATTCCTTGACAAAGGACATCATGGATAAGAGCCCAAAATGTATAGCTGATTTATCCTTGAAAATAGATTTTACTACATGGGAGCGTTTTTTTAAATTCAAAATTCAAGTAGTATATTACTTAGTGTAGGGATCACAGAATTTTGAAAATGTGCACAGAATTCACTTCTGCCCATAGCACGTCATACACAATTTTAAGTTTTTTTGACGTAAAATAAATAAAGTGTTAACGGAAGATCGGAGAGAACTTCGATTTCGCACTGTCAAGAGTTGTTGGATTTGATTGAAAATGAGCCGGACTTAACACCGCATCAACACCCTGGTGGTCCTCCATCTCCCTTACAGCCCTGACTTGGATCCATGCGACGTTGTTTGTTTCCCAGACTGATGAAAGAGCTGAAAGGAAAGCATTGGGAGACCATAAAGACATCCAAAAGCATGTTTCAAGGTTCATTTTTTAATTTTCATAAATTTATTCTACGTCAAAAAACAATTAAAACTGCGTATGACGTACTATGGGGAGACGTGAATTCTATGCACGTTTTCAGAATTCTGTGATCCCCACACTAGGTCATATACTACTTAAATTATGAATTTATTAAAAAAACTGCTCCCATGTAATAAAATCTATTTTCAAGGATAAATAAGCAATAACTTTTGGGCTCTTATCCATGTTGTCCTTCGTCAAGGAATTATACAGGCCCTTTTCATAAATCTATATTTCCCAGAAAATGCGCATGACTTTTATAATGGATCCTGTGCATGACTTTTATAATGGTATAACGTATAGCTGAATAAAAGTACCTTGCGCACGTTGTCTGGGGAAATAGCAAGTATTGCACGGCGAACTTCAGAAAGAAACTAATTTGAATTACGTTCCATATAGTTTTTTTTTTATTATTCTGATTTTCAACCTCACATCTTCACCAAACATTGCAACTACAAGAGCAGTTCTCTCAAGAAGCCATCGTATGCTGTGAGCTAAGAACGTCGCTTCGTTAGAAAAACTGCGGAGAAGAAAGAATATATCACCCAGACATGGGAGAAGTTAACAGAAAACTTATTGTCGTGAGTTTGGAGTGAACTATATCTTCATTCTGTAGAGCGTATCACTTGTCGAAATAACTTGCAAGTTGTATTAAGTAAATTAAACCTAACTGTTTTAGTGCTCGGACGGAGATTTCGTGAGGGTAGGGATACAATGGGTCAAGTTAATTTCCTTGCAGAGAGAGGTGAATTTTCCACCCTTCGTTAGCTAAAGTCAGAGCGGTAGAAACATTTTACAGCATGTACCTTTTATTAAAAGAGTAACATTAATTGAAAGATTGTAAGCTATCAGCGTAACCATTACTCCTGTATTTGAATTTTAGTATAGATCTTGTATCAATTTGGTTTAATCTTTAATGAATCAATGAGCATGCTGAATACTATCGTAACATGTGCATAACCTGATTATTGTTCCCATGTATTTTTTCTAATCTTTAGATTTAATAGAAAAACATTAGGCCTTATTAAGTAGTGGAGTTCATTTGTAGTGTTATTGTTATTTTCTGTACATATTGTTTCAGAATTTTCATTTAACTCTCCATTGCAGGCACTCGATATGGTAACTTCTAGTAACAAAATAATGTTTTCGTTGATATTTAGACAGGTAAATCAATGATCAGTTACAAAACGTTATATGATTTATTTATTAACATGTTGATATTTATCAAATGCAACGAAATGCTACATAAAATTACATGTATTTTGCTTTTAAACACGCTAACGCATGCCTATAAGGATAGATGTGTGTTTTTAAAACTTCTCGTGTTTGTGCACTTGATAAACTATCTTTTGTACAGTAAAAAAATCTGATTGCATAAAATTGTTGAAACATTGTTGCTATATTCTGATAGTGTTTCAATGATCGTTTTAGATGGGCATCTTATACATATTTCCTCTGCGTTCTCGACACACCCACAGTAAGTGTACAATTTTGCAGCTCTGTTGAGTGTTCTTGTTTCATTACCTGTGTTGTTTCAATCTAAGTTTTGTCAGTTTTCGAGATGTCAATGGTGTTCTATCTGAGCGATTTTGATACGATATGGCCCACCAAAAAGCTGAAGTATTCCAAGCAAAGGTTTCATTTCTTCATCGTTTCATGCTGTACTATATTTCCGCTGACCACGACTTCTCTCTTCTCTATGTATCGGTAGTCAGTAAAATTCACAAAATTTTAACGACTAGAAACAATGTATACCATGATGAAGTCTATGAAGTCGCGTGTATTTATTCCAAATACTTCTGTTTCTATGTTATCAGGCATTTCGTCGGCTTCTGTACTCGCCTACTATACGCATTCACTGCCGTACACTCATTCTAGTAATTCGTCTTAATTTCTGTCATATTTGCCTTCCGAAACACCAATAAAACCTTCTTCCTATTACGGTCACATTAGTTTTCCACTCAATACAATCACTCACGAACTTTAAACTCCCACATCGCCCTTACAACGCACAAAACCCAACCAGAAAGGTGGTAGAATTTCCCTTTCAAAACTTGAAGCTCGACTGGTCGCGTGGACAACTATAATAGTCCAAGCTACATCCGCAATTTATCGTAAGAGCAGCAATAATCACTTTAGTCATATTTAGTCATACATTGTGAGCTGGGAACGTCTAGGAAAGGGTTGGAAAGGTCTAGGATTTTTGTCCATTGCTCAGGGTATAGCTAAGGGAAATTTCTTGACATTTGGTTAGAATTAGATGCTATGTTGAAGTGTGCCGGACGTTGACTGGTGCAAATTTGAAACAAGCCTCGTCTTTCTATTTAAAAACAAGCCCCACTTGGAGGAACATTTTGAAACATAATTATTACTGATAAATGTAATTTGGGCGCCAGGAAAAGGTTACACTTAGAACCGAATGATTCCTACGTAATTTAAATATCTCTCCTTGCAAAATTATATTGCGCTAGCTCAGTTAATTGGGGTTCGAATTTCATAATTTTTGCTATTTACTCTGCAACCAATCATTCAATCTGCCATCCATGCGGCGAAGAATCTGAAAATTCTATTAAAATACTGGATTGCACGTAACGAACAATGATAATTAGCTTTCTTTCAACTTAACAAATTGGAATTTATTATATTGATAATCAAAATGAATTCATCTTTGGTCATGACCAGTTTTCTCTACATTACAATAGTTATAAAACCTTTTTATTCATTCGTGGGTCTTCACTTTTTCGTTCGATGGTGCCCCGTACAACCTTCTCCGTCGACGCAGCAGAATCTTGCTTCTGAATAAAGTCCTCGCCTAATGTCCGTGATCTGGTTCAAAATTCTCCCGGCGATACTATTATAATCCGTGACTTCCCTCACTTGCGTCTCGGGTGGACGCCTAGACACGAATTTTACTTCCTACAAGAACGCTCTATCCTAATATAAAAAACCATAGTTAATTTTATACAATTGTCAATTACAGTCTTTCCTCAATCTAGTAAAATATATCAAGAGCCGATCCGCTCCTCACTGCGTTACTCTAGCGAATGAGTGTTCTTCTAAAAACTCGGAAGCATCCGAATTTTGTCTTTTTCTTTTGTCTCTCAAAACAATACCTATCCCGCCTCTGCTCTGTCATTTCAACCTAAAGAAAATGATCCTTAACGCCGGTTGTTTATTTGGAACATAGCGACCCCCTCGCGATCGTATATTGCCATCCCTATATTCTATGTCAATTCTATGTCATTTCCATAATAAAAATGGTTCGTCATTTTGGTATATCACTATGTAGATTAATATGTTAGCGCAGATTTCTCCGATTTTTCCTGTTTGTACGTATTTGTGTACATAAGGGGCATAATTTGCATATTTTGTTGCAAGACAGACTATCTCTAAAACATTTAAACTTTTCATACAATCTATTAAGGAGTATTTGTGAACGTTAATCGATTACTAAGAGCTTGACACATTTTGTGTTTTCTTTTCTATATATGATAAATTGTTTGTGCAAATGTAGAAAATTTCTTGATATGTTTTTTTAAAGCAGACAGAAGAAATGCAACAAGATATACAATATACTTGAATATGATGGATATTTCCTTCTTCTCCCGCGAAGTAAGATTATATTCTGTTTTCATAAAAAACTACATTTTTATTCCAAGCATGGTTCTCCCAAGTTTTATTAGGAAGTGAAATATTGTTAATTTGAATTGCATATTAAAGTGTATATTTGAAAACTTTTAGGTCATAAATGCATATTTTTAAACGCATATTTCAAGATTTTTAGGGCATAAAATGCTTCCCCTAATCATTAGAATAGATCAACATTATTGTTTTGTGAAGTATTTTGCTCTTATCTTTTTTAGAATTCATTGAAAATCCTTGTTCTACCACAACAGTACAGTTTTATTTTGTTCATCATTCTACAATAAAATACAAATCCAAAAGCTCCGACCACTCTCGATTAATAAAAGTAGAGTGTTATTGTAACTAGTAAAATCCACCATTTGAGTCGACGGAATGTTGAAACAGTGTTCTATCGAAGGAGGTTTTACAAGGAAAAATAGAAGGAACTGACAATACATTACATAACAACTAGCCTACCCGTGCGAGAACACTTGCATGTTAGACCCCACCCTCAACCCCATTTTGCCATTTCCATATTAAGCCTGTAGCGATTTAAGTTGTATGTTAATGTTAATATGTAATGTAATAAGTCTTCTTTTCTTTAAGACCTTATTCTCCGTCACTTGTTTTGTGTACCTCCTTGTAATTGATCAAATATAATACACCCTTGTCAATACACACTATTCTTATTTAACGTCATTATCGCGCAGAGAAGTACACCCGGGTAATTCACTCGTGTAGAATATCAAGAAATTAGTTTATTTTCACATACAGTGGCATATTCTGTACGTCTTTAAGCAGGTGGGGTAATATCCAGAAGCGCCGGATGAGCAAACGTGTAATAGAATGTTCAAGAAGATCTCATTCTGTTGAATATGGTGTGAGAAACGTTTCTTTGAGGCCTTCGGCCTGAAAATTTCAGTTTTTGAAATTCTAGAACGCATCGGTTAAGAGTTATTTAACACTATACATTACAAATCGCGTTCGAGTGTTGTGAGTTGTATTTGACATGTTACGAGTTTTTTAGGCAAATCCTACACATTTTTAAAGTAAAAGTGCAATTCATCTCGTTTCCGTGAAATTCTCTTTTATGAAGATTGGCTGCGTTTGAGAGCCGCAAAAGATATGTATACTTCTGAAATAATATGTGAGACGATATTACAAGACTTGATTGCCTATAATTTAAAAAAGGGAGAAGAATATGCCAATATAAACGTACTATTTAGTAACATTTGGTCTTAAAGTATGATCAGAAAGGGACTTGTTTACGAATCATGTACTCGCGTATGTAACATCTCTCGCATTCTCCAGGGCGAAAGGCCAGGAGCGGTAGCTCAGTGCATCAACTGATGTCACTGCAGCGCCTCTGACCGGGAGGTCCTATGTTCGAGTCCTGATGGCGGCAGGATTTTCGACACTAGCTTTTCAGCTAAGTCGAATTCAATCGCTGTCTGGAGGATAATTCTAGCGGCCGGCTGCTCTGATCGGTAGTTTTCCGTGGTTTCTCCGATCAACACCAGGCGAATGCCGGAGCAGTACCCTACCAAACGGGCCACGAACCGCGCGCGATCTGTCCTTTCTCTTCCTTGTCCTATCCTCTTCTCTTACACACACACTTACACTAGCATGCATTACACTATCACATATTCCGGGAGACCGGTCGGGAGCTTAGAGCTAGTCCCGGTTGGGACGGTGCCACGCTGGTGGGAGAGTCCTCGTTAGTGGGAGACCCCACTAGCCGACGGTAGGTCGGTGCAGGATCTCGCCATCCAGCGGGGGAAGATAACCGCGCATCTCCCGAGATAAAAACAGGCACTACACTAACGGGACTAATGACCAAAGCAGTTAACGTGCCCGAAAACACGAAAAAATCCAATCAAATCAATCCAGGGCGAAAGCAGTATTTCAAAACAATTCGCAAGATATCGGAATTCATTGTACTGAACAAATATTGAATATAAACTAAATACAAACATTTCCAAAAATATCAGCTTACTAAGCGCATTTCTTGTAAACTGGGATGAAAGAAGAGCGTAGTGTAATCATTTTGTTATATCCCTGCCCACCAGTGCCACACCTCAGCGTCTCTGGGGTGAGACATGTACTCCGTTGGTGAATTATTTTACTTTTCTAGTCTTATTACATCGATATAGTACATACACGAGGAAGTACTGACAATATGTACTAAGTACTCTTAACTAGTGGTGATAAAGGCATAATTTCTCGCATTATTTATAACTTTTGCAATTTTCAAAAATTTAGAGAGTTCAAAGAAAATTAGATTTGTATTACATTTTAAGCTTTCTATCCATCCATATGCAGTGTCGTATTGCAATCCGATATCTAGTGTAACACTCTAGCAAATGAAAGTCGGGAAATTTGATTTTGAACTTTCGGAGATGTTAGATATTAGACTTAATTCACATTTTAAAAAAATGAACATAATCTTATTTAAACAATTGATTTTTAGAACAGATTTAATTTTGGAAAACTATCATCAATATTGTACTTTTACCACTTTTTTGTAATTTTCGAAAAACAGGGACTTCGGCTAAAATGAAACTAGCATCATACTCCTTACCGTTCTTTGCTACAATAAAAAAATCAAAGAAAAAGTTAGAAGCCGTTTTTATAGATAAAGTTGAAAGTGTTGAGAATTCATTTAAAGAACCCCCAAAATCAAAATATCCATTTCAAATGCACGAGGCCGTAACATTAATTACATCGGTTGGGGGTATATCAGTGTGATAATCCTTCTAACGATTTACTCGTTAACAGTGTTAAGACAGAAACGGACAGACCGATAGATGTTTTGGCGTAATTCAATTTACCGTATCAAGAGTCCGAAGAACGTGGGTTCTATCCACACCGAGTGTTAGAGAAAGTAATTAATAGGAACAAGATTTATCCACTTTTCCTTCACCAGGGCCCGACAATTAGTTTTATTGTTGATCATATCATTTCATTCGTGGAATAGTCATTAAATACCACTAGTGCTTTGGAAATTCTCAGATAAATCCCTCTCCTCCCTTCGCGAGTGGGGGATTTATCCACAATTTCCAAAGCGCTCGTGGAACCTATGATTTTTTTTTTTTGTTTCATGATGAAGTGTGTTCATAAAAAACAGATCGTCAAGTTAGGTGAAGTACTTTTTCAAAAATAGAGGAAAACTTGCTCATTGTGGAACGTGTGTAATGTGGAATTTTAATGTGAACATAAATCGTGGTCCTGCCAAACGTAAAGTGTACAGTATCACATTGCATAATGCGGAATCTTGCCTAAAGCGGAAAAAAAAAGTACTGGTTCCTTGTGGTGCCGCGTTGAGCAAGTTTTAATGTATAAGTATTTTTTGTGGGATGTGGATCAAACATAGTCACCAAAATTACCGCAATAGTCCCTTTTTAAGGGGGGAGTACGTACCGAGCAGCTGCGGCTCCAGCGACGGCTCCGGGCACGGCCTTCGGGAGGGCGGCGGCGTTGGAGGCGGCGCGGGCGGTGGCGGCGGCGCAAGAATAGGCCGCGCGGGCCGCTTCGCGACTCTTATACCCACCCTGTGACGTCACCCCCGCGCCGCTCTCAGGTGCGCCAGCGCCAGGCGAGGAGGCGCCCGGCCCTCCCACGCACAGCGCAATGAACGGAGACACGGTAGGGACCGGCCATAAATTACGTGAGGCGATTTTGGGCGATTTTGGCGATTTGGGCGATTTTGGACGATTTGGCGATTTGGCGATTTCGGCGATTTCGGCGATTTCGGCCGTATCGGCCGTTTCGGCGATTTTGGCGATTTTGACGATTTTGACGATTTTGACGATTTTTGCGAATTTTCCGAATTTGGCGGTTTTTGTGAATTTGGCGATTTTTCGACTCCTCCTCCCTCCTTGGTGAGATGTGAGATCTTGCTCGACCCCCTTCTAATCTCTCGTGAGATTTTTCAAAAGGCCTATTTTTAATGTAAATACATTAATTTGTGATTGATTGCATTAGAATTTATTTCAAAAATATAATTTGTTTAATTACGAATTCGTATATTTATTTAAGACACGATATGGCCAGAATTTATAAAATATAGTGACTGAACGACAATGAATATTATTGCACCTCTAAAAATGCTGGTATTTTCCTTTAAAATTTCATAAAATTACAGTTAATGATATTTATCTCAATAATGAGAAAATGTTTGGTAATTTTTGTTAGATTCTTTTCCTAGGGATACTTTGTTACTTATTGTAGCATTCACTTAACCGCAATTAAAATATTATTGTGCAAGATTTAGCCATATTTTAATATGGACACGTGTTTTACTTAAATTGTCTCAGTTTTCTCACAATTTAGCCCTGTTGTTAGCAAAAAAATACGTGGTATTTGCCGAGACCCCCTCTCCCCCACGTAAGATTAGGTGAAATTCGTTTGACCTCCCCACGCCTAAAGACCTCACGTAATTTATGGATGGCCCCTTACTATATAAAGGTAACTTTATAACGGGAGAACATCTTTGGAAGGGCTTCACAGTCAGCACCTGGTTTCACAAACATACATTTTCCCTAAGTAACCGCAACCACCCTAACCCTAGCCGTACCAAGGAGTTTCTATTCTAAGGAATAACGATGGCAAACATGCCCCCCTCAAAAATGTTAAAACCGCTGTTAGTTTCAAAATTTAATTCAATTCAATAATACAACTTTTTAATGGGTTGGAATTTAATTCAAAAACTCAAGATTTTCACATTTAAAAATTGTACTTCACTTTTTTCTTCACTGACGTCACGTTTTCTTACGCCTAATCATCATTGTTTTGTAAAAGGAACGCGACACTATCACCGTCACTACCTTCAAATTCTCTGCGTTCAAGAGACAACTATTCCAATTGTCACTTACAAGATTACGTCACTAATACTTTTTTTTTTTGTTACGTCGTTGTTGACGCAACGCGTCTCTTAACCCTTTTTGGGCGTTGAGCGCTTCCTTCTGGACTAATCCTCCGTTACTGAGTTATTACTATACTGAATCAAGTCTCGTCTCGTCTCGTCGCAGTCGGTCAGTGCCTTTTATCCCTTCGGCCAAGAGCTCGACGCCGTTAGATCCCGGGGTTCCTAGCCGGTCACCCAACCAGGAACCCGCGACTCTCGAATTTGCTTAACCTCCGTGACTTCACGGAGCGTAGTACACGAATCCGGCTAGCACCGCCGGCAAATAACACTACTTCTTATTGCTGTACTTAAAGTATTCACCAGGAGTAGCTTTGATCATATGCGTTTAATTCAGCACAAAACGTTTTCGGGCGATTTGCAACAATCTTCAGCGCGATTCTGTAGCGGGTGCGAGCCCTGTAAAAACAAAACAACGCTGCAAGGCGAAATGGGCTGTGCTCTTTACCGAGGCTCGCACTCGCCCCAGAGTAGCACTGAAGAACCTCAATGCGGTCAAAAAGGCTTGTTTTGAATTAAACACGACAAAACGCCTCGTGATTACTTTTATAATGATGTTATGTCATAAATCCTCATAATACCTTCCTACTAATACATAAAAGTACGACACGCACAAACCATTTGACAAAAGAATAAAATATTTGACTGACTTTAGAGTAATTCATCTAGGAGTTCATATACCAAGCACAAAACTGTTCGTCCAAAGAAGAAACAAAAATCTAACCTTGCATGATTTATTGTTATGGTGACACGGAATATCCAAGATTGGCGGAATATGCCCACCAGCAAAGAATTTATGTAATTCAAAGAGAGTATTTTCCTCTCAAAAAACTGAATATACCTATATAGACCTGTAAGTCATTTTACCTTGAAAGAGGTGGGGTAGAAGATTATTTTTTGTTTATATTGTTATTAGTAATAAAACTCTAAGTTTTCCTCTTCCAAATACTTCGGGAAAAATTTTCGTAGGCCAAAAAATCGGGCACTATTTGGTTTTTGCTTAATAACTTTTAATGCTTGATCTTAGAGCAAAAATGGTTAAGTACAATTTCAAAGGTCATAAAATTCTCTATAAATTTGCCTTATAAATAATTTTTCTCAATCAAGAAGTAAGAGCTACGAGGTTTTATAATTTCACGAACGTTTCCTTTTATTCTGACTTACCCCAAATTATCAAGATTCCTCTAATGTAATATTTTTGGATTCGAAATGTGAATTTACTTTCTTCTTACGCTCCGCGATGGGCTAGCTATTCATGAAATACTTTTTCGTCTCTTCTGATATTTTTACTATTCTGGATACTATTACAAGAAACATCTAATACTATGATGGGTATTACTTCCACTGCTATTGTTAATATTATTTCTGCCGTTGCTCTGCTATGCGCATAAATTCTCTCAATGTTAATATTAATTTATTAAATTTACTTCCAATTTAATCATGAGTTCGACATACAACATACTACTCCTTACCTGTTGTATATGGACGTGTAATTCTATACAGAATCACGATTCCTAAAAGTTCTATTGATTGAAACCAATTATTAGTTTCATGGCAACTAATATTAATTATCAGCCCTTTTCCACAATAAAAATTTAACATTTATTTTTATAAATATTGCAAATTCTATCGATCTCATAAGAATTACTTTTCCAATGTAGAACATTAAAACACCGAACGGGGTTGAATATAGTTTGTAAACGTATTATAATATCTTGAAAGTTGGCTTCTCGGCTGACTAGCTGAATGTTGTCCATGGAATCCTTGGTCTCCCAATTCTCGCGTCCTTGCCTTAATTAAAAATGTTCCAGAATGTTCTCAACGACTTGCTATTACCAGGACTTAATATTCCCTTTAAATTTAATACGCGGTCGCGACTTTCCCTGTCTGTGTTTCGTATGAAACACCTACTCGCGACTGACTATATTCCGCAACTTATTGAAAAATTCTTCCACCTACGGACCTACCTTAATATACATTCCTTCGAAATGCAGAGTCTATTTTAATTCGAAATGTCAACTACTACATAAATAAAATTTCCAATTACAATTTAATACTACAATTCAAACAATACCAAACATAAATCTAACAATACCTCTCAAACGTCAAACCAAACATAAATTCCCAGCCTATGCTGACAGCCAAACGTAAATTTAAATAATACCCAGTCTAGGCTAAAAATCCGGTGGCACTTCACCAATTGCTTACGTTTGTTCGCTTCAACATATTTTCTATATACTGATAGGTTTTACGGAAATACTTACGAAAAGAATAACAGAAATTCTCGACGAAAACCAACCACCAGAACAAGCTGGCTTCCGCTAAAAACTCTGTACAGTTGAACATCTCCAAACCATTAACCAGATTCTGAAAAAAACAACAACAGATGAGTTCAATATTACATTGCATATGCCATTTATTATGTTCATTAACTACACAAAGACATTCGATTGGTGGTGCACGAGAGCTGTATGTAGGCAGGAGACACGGATCAAACTCAAATAAAATATAATTCTACTAAGAATATACTAGAAGGATGATTTATTTAACGTCAAAAACACTTAAAACTGTGTATGACGTGCTGTGGAAGAAGTGAATTTGTGCACGTTTCAAATTCTATGATCCCTACACTAAGTCATATACTACTTGAATTTTGAGTTAACTAAAAAATTTAAAAAAATTAAAAAACCGCTCCGATGTAATAAAATCCATTTTCAAGAATAAATCAGCAACAGATAATGAAGTTACATTGATGTCCAGAAGCAAAACAAGGGGCCATCTCAGCATTTTCTCAATGGATCAGTGTTGTGGTTAAATAAACACTTGTTTATTTTATAAAAAGTTTTATTTAAGAAAACGAGCACATGGTTTGTACTGCACCGTTACAGAGTACTGAGTACAGGACACTTATATCACAGAGTAGTCATATCAGTCTATGGTACAGAGCTTACAGAGTAGTGCAGTGTAGCAACTGCTATCTAGCGGTCACTTGCTAAACTAACATACATCTCCCTCACAAGATACAATTTATAAAAAAAAGACATTACACAAGATATAACGAAAGATTAAGATATTCTTTCAAAATACAACATATTGAACTTAATCTATTGATCTCAAACATAATCTTTGTAGTACTTTGGTTTGTTTACTAGTCTACCTGATCTTGTAACTCCAATAGCCTTTGGATTCGTTTGATTACATTTGGCTTGTGTTTGTGGTTTGACATAAGCATCATTTTGATCATCATCCTTTGTATTGACATTAGTATCGTTTAGTGTTTTTTGTGTGTTTGATTATGCTTCAAATTTCTCAAAATCTGATTTCTCACATAAATTTGGTCGTTTCTATCTAACTTAACAACATATGATCTAGGTCTACTTTGGTCAACATCAATAATGGTCGCAGGTTCCAAGTACTCTTCTCTGTTAACTGAACCTAACTGATCATTTTTCTTTAGTTCTGTTAAATCTTTGCATTCGTATCATAATATTGCTTTTCTCTTAGCTTTTTATCTTCATTCACCTTTTCGAACCTCACATGTTTATATTTTGGCAAGAGCATTTCTTGGTTCGTTGGCAATATACCATTTAATGTACATATCCTTGTTGTCAAACAATGCTTTCTTTAAAAGTGACTTAATAGTTTGAACGTGCCTCTCAATTAGGCCATTGGACTGTGGATACCTTGGAGTGCTTGTCTTGTGAGTTCCGGTTTACCATGTCTGGAAAATATCGATTTTACATGATGTATTACATTCTCATATGTAGTGTTATCATTCAAACAACATACTTCTGGAAATCGTGAATACGCGTCTACTATTAATAAATATTTCTTTTTATTAAGTTCGAACAAATCAGCTGCTATTGTGTGCCATGGTCGGTCAGGAATTTCACGAGTCATCATTGTTTCTTTCTGATTACTATTTTGGAAAGTTAAACAAGCTGGACAATTCCTAACGACATCTTGAATTTCTTTGTCAATATTAGGCCAAAACACATTTTCTACTGCCCTAAATTGTTTCTCAACTCCATGTGGTTATAGTGCAATCTATCTATCATGTCTCGTCTCATGGTTTGGGAATTACCAATCGATCTCTCTGTAGATTGTTCCTTTGACTACAACCAATTCATCTTTGCAAAACCAGTATGGCTTGATATCGTCTTTTACCTGACCTTTGAATTTGGCATCCTTCCAGAATTACTGTCATCAAGTTTTGCAATTCCTCGTCTTTGGCTGTTTCTTTGAACTTTCTCGAACTTTTTTGGAGAAATATTGTGAAATAAAATAAGAGTTCACCTGAGCATCTAAGTCATTTTCGTTGACTTCAAAATTTTTGTCATCATAACTGGCTCTTGATAGAGCATCTGCTAAATATAATTGGGATCCGGGTTTGTATTTTACTGTAAATTGGTATGGCTGCAAACTGATACGAAGGCGTTGTAGTCGCATCGGGGTTTTGTTTAGATCCTTTTAAAGATTGACTCTAATGGTCTGTGATCTGATTCTACTGTAAATTCTTTACCATAAGATATTGATGAAAACGTTGGCACCCGAATACAATAGCTAGCATTTCTTTTTCAATTTGTGCATAGCGTTGTTGTGTATCAGTTAAACATTTCGATGCGTACGCTACTGGTTTCCCATCCTGGATAACTACTGCTCCCATTCCGTCCCTGAACTATCTACCGACAAAATTATCGGTTTCTTTTCATCATAGAATTGTAAAACAGGACTGGTTGAAAGTACTTCTTTAACTGTATGAATTCTTTCTGGTGGGCGTCTGTCCATCCAATGCACCTCTTTTTAATTGTCTCAAATTAGTACTGATGTCAGACAGATTGGGTATATACTTAGCTAAATATGTAATCATTCCCAAAATCTGCTAAGCTCCACGACATTCTTTGTGTTGGTATCTGTTTTATTGCTTCCACTTTGTCTGTGTCAGCTTTAATACCATCAACAGAAATAACATGTCCCATGTACTTGACCTGGTACTACAGTACTGTATCTTGTTTGGGCTAAATCTTACACCTCTTTCTCTAGCTCTGTTGAGAACACGATTCAATGTTTCATCATGTTCTTTCTTTGTCTTTGAATATATAATAGGATCATCAATGTACACTTTTATGTTTGGAATATCTTCAAAGATTTCTGTGAAAGTTCTGTGAAAATCTCTGAGCTATGGACAATCCAAATGGAAGCCTAAGAAAACGATACCTGCCAAAGGTGTGGCAAATGTCGTTAGCTTCGATGCTGTATCTGACAACTCAATTTGCCAGAATCCTCTATGCGCATCGAGAACTGTGAAAAATTTTGAGCCAGCCATTTGCTGTAATTTCTTCAAAAGTTGGCATTTACTTCTTTCTCTTACCAAAGCTTGATTTAAATGAAAAGGGTCAAACAAATTCTCAGGGATTTATTTGGTTTATGCACTAAAACCAATGGGTTAACAAATTCTGATGGTTCAGTCATTTTAGTGATGATACCATCATCTTCCATTTTGTAACTCAATTTTTAAATCTTTCATTATTTTAAAGGGACTCTACGACACGGAACTGCGACAGCTTGATAACCTTCTTTTAGTTTGAAATCATGAGGTTTATTGCTAATCTTACCTATAGCTGAAAAACATCGTGATGCTTTTGCATAAATTCGATTCATTGTCAACTTCTAAAGTATCCACAGTTTTCTTACCAAATCTAATTCTTGTAGACCCCTCAGATCTATAATAGGTGCTGATTTGTCAGTCGTGCGAACAATTACAAAATCCATTTTGTACTTTCGATCGTTAGTGAAACATTCAGTTTACATGAACCTATAACATGGAGCTTTGCCACTCATAATTAGAAATATCATACTGACATTGATTGAGATTTTGTGATACATCTAATTTTTAAAATATACTCTGGAATTACATTAACATGCTCCGTATCAAGTTTAAATTTAAGTGTCTTATTGCAATCAAGAATTTTTAACATGGTAAACCAATTGTTTTCTAATTTTATATCATTAATTTCAAGTGCACCAAGAATATCTCATTCATCATCATTCCATTTTCTATAGCATTTACAAACTTTGAACGTACATTTTTGCAAAATGCCTAATTTTTTACATTTTAAGCATACCTTACCACTTGCCGGACACAAGTTTTTGTATGAAACAAATCGCATCTTTGACAACCTGGTCTGGATGAAGTTGTTTGTTGGCTTTGTTCTATTGACTGGGTCTGTTGGCTGCACTGATTTCTTGAGACATTTTGCGTGCTTCCTGATCGTTGTTGTGTGTGTCCTTGTTGCATTGTATGGGGGGCTGGTTTCTTGTTGGGATGAGGCTGTTTTCTAACTGCATTTACTGACAGCTTATTGGTGTTGTCCGTCATTGTCTTTATGTGAATGTCTGCTTCCTCCGCGGCCTTGCAAATTTTATTGCCTTATCTAAGGTTAGGTTTGTTTCGCGAAGAAGCCTGTCCTTAACCCTTTGGTCGTAAACACCACTACGATTCGATCTTGATCAAACGATCTTTAAGATTACCGAAATCACAATTCGCTGCAAGCTTTCTCAGTTCTTAAGATACTGATCAAAACTTTCATTTGCACCTTGCACACGCGTATTAAACTTGTGACTTTCGACACTGATATTTTTTTGTAAGAAAAATTGTCAATTTACTTAGCACTGTTTTAAACACTTTCTTTTCTGCTTCAGTCAATGTTAAAGTGTTGAAAATATCGACAACACTGTCACCAGCACAATGCAATAAAACTGCAACTTGGATTTCTTCATCCTTTTTGTTGATGCCCGTTGCAACACAATACAACTGGAAACTGTTTTTGAATTTTTGCCAGTTGATTCCAAGATCCTTCCATGGACATTGGCTTAGGCTGCTTAAGCGATTCCATTGTTTGCGAGTATGCTCTTTTTCGAATGATTACTGCATTGAATTACATCAGGCAACTTTTAACTTGTTCGAAACAAATGTTGAGAACACACCGTACCACGACTGAGTTTACCGACAGCTTACGACTGCGCCATGTTGTGGTTAAATAAACACTTGTTTATTTATAAAAGTTTTATTTAAGAAAACGAGCATGGTTTGTACTGCACCGTTACAGAGTACTGAGTACAGGACACTTATATCACAGAGTAGTCATATCAGTCTATGGTACAGAGCTTACAGAGTAGTGCGCAGTGTGGCAACTGCATCTAGCGGTCACTTGCTAAACTAACATACAACAATCAGGGAAACTGGACGAAAAACATGATCGAGATGGGGAGACAGCTTTTCAAACGTTAAAACAGAAATTTTGGGCCTAAAATTTAAACTAAGAGGTGAAAAGCAGAGACCTAATTTCTCCAAAAATTTGAAATATATCCGAAATAAGGTTACAAAGCGCGTAGCTCATGTAAATAAGGTGTACGATATTTTCGCATTTGTCACTATTGTCGAATATCGGAAAGCTAGCTGAAGCGAACGAGTAGTACAGGGCGTTAGTTGCATGTGATCTCGTTGTGGCGGCGATATAAAATGAGCGCGCTTATTTCCTGTCCGGCCAAGTGCGAAGTGCGCGCTGTGTTGTGCCCTTTACACCATGGAGCTATGAATAGGTTTGGTTTGGTTTTTCGTGTTTCCGGGCGCGTCAACTGCTTCGGTCATTGGTCCCGTAAGTTGTAGTGCATGTATGTTCTGGAGATGGCGGTGATCTTCCCCGCTGGATGGCGAGATCCGATGGCCTACTAACTGCTAGTGGGGGAACTGCTAGTGGGGGTTCCCCCTAACCAGGACTCTCTCACCAGCGGGGCGAAGAAATGACAAACGTCGTCCACGGTTGACAAAATATATTGAAGTAAATGGTGATTATCTTAAAAATGGTATAATGGTATACACTTAATATCTTTTCCATGTAAGTTTACATTTACGTAATTGTGTATGTATGAAAATCTTGTAAACTTACTTTGAGTATACTATTTTATTATTATTATTATTATTATTATTATTTTTTTTTTTTTTTTTTTATTTTGGTGAGAGGAAAAAATGCATTATGCACCTTCAGGGATACAGATGGTATAATCCCTGGTGTGTGGGACTCCCATTCTCAGTGGTATACCCACTAAAAAAACCTCTCTTCTTATGCCCATGCGCCTCTCCACGGAATCGTCGAGACATTACTTCATGGAGGCAGGCAGGCAGATGCTGAGCCTTACTTCATTTTCGTTCGAGTCGCTCTTCTTTCCTTTTCATCACAAGGGTCAAGAACTCTTGTATTGTTGTCCACCTTTCCTCCGATTGAGCATAAGCCGAACTATGTTTGATGGAGAAATGTCTGCCTCCAAATACTCGTTCAATCTTCTTCTCCATGTGTCCCATGCTACGCATGCAAATATTGTGTGCATGGCGTCATCATCCTCGTAACCACAGAATTACATTTTGAGTCATATGCTCTTAAATCTAAATAGGTAGGATTTAAACAACCATGACCTTGAGCACTTGTGTGAGTAGAAATTTACTTCTCCGTGCATTCTATTGAACCATGGTTCGATATGCGGTATCAAGAGGTGTTCCACCTTCCTTTAGGATCCCCATCCCACCTGTCCTGCCATTCCGCCAGTAGTGATGTTCGGGCGCTCTTCTTAATGTCTTCTTTCGTCCTACTCGCCGGTTGTTTCCCGCTGGAGTCAGCAGACTTTTTCCTTCGTCATACACCGCTTTTCTTTCTCTAGCCAACATATCAATGGGGGTATTCTGGCCAATCTCCTACTGCGCATCGGATCTGTGCGATAAGCCGACACTATTCTCAGCCCCAATCTCCGCTGCGCACGCGTGCCTTCCAGTCCTACGCTTGCTTTACCTGGTTGTCAGCCCACACCGGAGCCGCATAAAGCATTTGTGAGTGGGCTACGGCCAGCAATCATACGTCTCTTCGCTTCTTTTGGTCCTCCTATGTTTGGCATAATTCTGGAGAGGTTGGCTCAGTAGCTGCTGCCTTGTCTGCCATTTTGCTGATGTAGGGGCCAGAAGCTCAGCCTATGGTCTATTTCGACACCTAATTATGTAATTTGGCGTTTCAGGATATTTACTCCGTCAAAGTGATGCGGAATTGGATAACTCTTCGGTCCGTTACTAGTACTGCCTCTGTCTTTTCAGCTGCCATTTGCAGGCCTCTTTGCGTCATCCATCTTTTAACCTGAAGAGAGACTCATTTGGTGCATCTCTAGCAGTTCTGTGTTTCCTGTAGCTAGTAATCAGCGTGTCGTCTGCATATCAATCAGCTGGGTATGTTGTGGTAGGTCGATTTTTAATAGGTCGTCTTACATGACGTTCCATAGAATGAGCCTAGTTTCCGAACCTTGGTACTCCACATGTCACGTCACACGTCGTCTTCCCCATTGCGAAGAGATTCGTATAGACTATACTCCTCTCATGAAGATAGTCTTCAACCATTCTCAGAAGGTATTCAGGGACTTTCTTATCTATCAGAGCCTCATGATGTCCTTCCATCTGGCGCTATTGAACGCGTTCTGATGTCACATGGCCACCAGAGCACAGAGTCCTTTCTTCTTCCCGTCACCCCTTTTGGCCTGTTCCGCAATCTGACCACTTCGAGAACCGCGTCGGTTGTCGTCCACCCCTTCCGGAAGCCATACTGTTTGGGGATGAGTCTGATAGAGTATACCTCCAGCCTTGATATAATTAGTCCCTCTAGTAACTTTCCCGCGGTGTCCAGGAGGCAAAGCGGTCTAAAGACGAGGTCTTGTCAGGCGGTTTATTACTGCCTTCCGGAGGAGGATGAGTTTCTACCTCTTCCATCTTCTGGGGAATATTCCGTCCTGAGACATGAGTTAAACACCGGAGAGTAGACAGTCAGGATGTTGCTCTGCAGCAATCTTGAGCATTTCGCTCGAATCCCATCGAATCCAGGCTTTCCCACATTTTTGGGGCTATTTGCAGCCCTCCCGTAGTTCGTCCGTCATGCAGGACTCCCTCGTCAAAGAGACGCTCGGTCTTTGTCTTGTCAGCACTCTCTAATGGGGAATAGGTCGCCACTGACTTTCCTCACCCGATCTGGATCGCTCAGTCAGGCGTCCTCCCTCCATTCTAAACTTCTTGGTCACAATTTTATGACCATGCCCCACGAGTCACTTTCGACCTCTTCATTGAGCCTCTTCCAACATATGACCTTACTTTTTAATCCTCTTTCTTGAGGTTTGCGAGTCGTCTTGTAATGCTCTTTAAAGTGTAGGATTCGTCTTAGCTCTCGTGCTTGCCTTCTCATGTGATGCATCTCTTACGTATTGCTGCTGTTTCCTGTAATCACCAATAGACCTGCTGTTTGCGTCCTAGGGCCACGACGTCTGAGCATCGAGGCATCGCATGCAGCTACTACTGTCTCGATTGTTGTTTTGCATTTCGTCAAAGTGTTTCTGCTTTTTGTCCAGTCAGGCTATTCAACAACTTGGATTCTTCCGAGACGTTTTACTTTGTCACATCCATTTTCTTACGGATTCCAGGGTGGTCGTTATTGTTCCTGGGTGGTCGCTTGTCGTTTGTACCCGCTCTGTTCCAATCAGAGGACACTATATATAGGTGGTCATAGAGTTCCTCCTCTAATGTTCCCAGCTCTCTTTGCATAACTGGCGAGGCTAGTTGAGCCTTATTGTCAGGTCTCTAGAATGGAGGGGCGTTCCCTCGTTGGAAGGTTTTCCCAGCCCTCGAGTTTAGAGTGATAAGATCATTCCTTGCCGCGAATTCACTAACAATAGCTCCTCTTCTATCGGAGCGTGTCTCACCCCATTCCGGAGATTTACCGTTGAAGTCGCCGGCAAGTAATATACTTCGATTTGGCTGTCTGTAGACTAGTGTCTAGTTCGTACATTTTCGGCTATGAGATTTGTCGATGGTATCGTTCGGAGAGAAGTAGCAGCTGTATATTCTTATGTTACTAACTTCTACCCAGACGAACCCCGTATTTCGTCTCCCCTTTACCTTCTGTACGCCTAGGTTACCATTTACAGCCTTAATACCAGCTCTTCTCTGCATCCTGATACCACGTAAGTCGTCAGAGGGCTGTTCACAAAATAATATCAGGTCTATCTTCTTTTCGGCAGCTACCTGCAGTGCCGTCAACGTGCCTGTCTTGCTTCTGCCTAGATTAATTTGTAACAATCAGACATATCTGGCGCGTTTGTCTTTTTACATGCCGCAACCAAACGACTCACATCTACTGCCTCCCAGGGCATGGTCGTCGCTTTTGTTCCTGTCTTTGCAGAGAATGCTAGGTTTCCCCTGCAATCTTTTACATTGTGTCTCACTTTTGCCACATTTGTAGCAAATGTTTCGCTTCTGTCAGGGCCCTTGCAGGAGGTTGATATGTGCCGAAATCAGACATCTGAAGCATCTTATCTGCCTCTCTTGCTAATCAGCGAGTTAACCACCCAATTTTGAGCTTTTTCAGTTTTAAAAGCTCTTGGGCATTCAGCTGGTAGCAGTAGTGTCGCTGTTTGCACTACCGTATCCCTCCGCATTCTACAGGAGCCAGCGATTTCTGAGTCTCTGCTTTTATCGCCTGGGCAACCGCCTCGACAACCTCTTCGACTACTGCAGTCTCGTCGATGTCCCTTATTTTAATAAGCGCTGGCACCAGCCTTTTACTGTGGCTTGCGTGCCTACTGCCTCCACTACTGCCTTGTTCAAGAGTCAATATCCCCGCCAGTCTTCCGGATGACGATTAGCAGCTCCTTCCTTTGCGTCCTGCGGATCTTCAGGATCTCTGCCGCGTGTGCCTTGGGGTCTACCGACTCCTTCATTTTTGATGATATCCGCGTAAGTTCTTACCATCTTTAGCCACTACTTTAATCGCCTGGTTCTGTATACCCAGGGCGGTTCTTGGGCCTTCCCGACTCTGTTGCTTTTTGCTTTTTCTTTCTTTTTGGTCGACTTTGCGAACAACCATGTCTATTCATAGTTGTTCTACCGTGGCCTCTGTTTCCACTACTTCTGCCTTCTTCTCTTTCACGGCATTGTCCGCCGTTACCTCTCCTTCCGTCACTGTCACCTTCTCTTATCCAGTCCTGGTGGTTTCCGCCGGGGCACAGACTTCTCTGTGCCTGCCCTTTTTCTTCCCTTGGCAGTCTCGCATAGTGCTTTCCTATTTTCGTAGTTGAGCACTCTTGTAGTCGATCCAGGAACTCTGCTCTTTCCTCCGCAATGGCCTTGCATTTGTATTTCATCGAGTCGATGTCATGCAAGGCTTTCATCGTGCATCCTTTACCGACTGTAGGTTATTTCGGAGCATTTGCCACTTACCACACTTAAGGCGGTTGCCAGGTCCTCGACTAACTTCGTCTGTGCCCCATGCAACATCTCCATGGCTGCCCACTTCTCCAGCAGTATGCCCATGGCTCTTGGGGTATCACCACGCTCTCCTCTGCAGGAGATCAGCTTCACGCACCTCCAGGGTTAATCGCACTTGTATTGTCTGACCGAGGCGCCAAGTCCGTCTCTGTCCTTAACTCCTGTGGGTACACCACTTGTCGTAGGGGTACTTGGGGTGATCTCTGCAATTTCGGCTCTGTAGGTACTCCCGGATATGGAGGGCTGCTTTGGGAGGTGATCTCTGCCTTCCGCCTTCCAACAGAGGGGTTAAATGCACTTAATGGCATTATCTGACAAGGGACGCCAAGTGATCCGTCTCATTTATTATTATTATTATTATTATTATTATTATTATTATTATTTTTTTTTTTTTGGTGAGGAGGAAAAAATGCGTATGCACCTTCAGGATTCAGATGGTATAATCCCTGGTGTGTGGGACTCCATTCTCAGTGGTATACCCACTAAAAAGCCTCTTCTTATGCCCTTGCGCCTCTCCACGGAATCGTCTTGAGACATTACTTCTACATGGAAGGGGCGGGCGAATGGCTGAGCCTTTACTTCATTTACGTTCAGGTCGCTCTTCTTTCCTTTTCATCACAAAGGTCAAGAACTCTTGTATTGTTGTCCACCTTTCACTCCGATTGAAGCATAAGCCGAACTATGTTTGATGGAGAAATGTCTGCCTCCAAATACTCGTTCTTCTTCTCCATGTGTCATGCTACGCATGCCAAATATTGTGTGCATGGCGTCATCTCGTAACCACAGAATTCACATTTTGAGTCATGCTCATTTAAAATCTAAATAGGTAGGATTTAAAACAAACCATGACCTGTGAGCACTTGTGTGAGGTAGAAATTTACTTCTCCGTGCATTCCTATTGGACCATGGTTCGATATGCGGTATCAAGAGGTGTGTCCACCTTCCTTCGAATCCCCATCCCACCTGTCTGCCATTCACTTAGTAGTGATGTTCAGGCGCTCTTAATGTCTTCTTTCGTCCTACTCGCCGGTTGTTTCCCGCTGGAGTCAGCAGACTTTTCGCTTCGTCATACACCGCTTTTCTTTCTCTAGCCAACATATCAATGGGGAGTATTCTGGCCAGTACTCCTACTGCGCTGTCGGATACTGTGCGATAAGCCGACACTATTCTGGCCCCAATCTCCGCTGCACTTGCGCGTACTTGATCCCACGCTTGCTTTACCTAGTTTGTCAGCCCACACCGGAGCCGCATAAAGCATTTGTGAGTGGGCTGCGCAATCATACGTCTTCACTTCTTTTGGTCCTCCATATTTGCTTTTTAATTCTGGAGAGGTTGGCTCAGTAGCTGCTACCTTGTCTGCATTTTACGCGATGTAGGGCCCAGCTCAGCCTATGGTCTATTTCGACACTAAGTATGTAATTTGGCGTTTCAGGATATTTACTCACGTCAAAGTGATGCGGGGAATTGAATAACTGATCCGTTACTAGTACTGCCTCTGTCTTTTCAGCTGCCATTTGCAGGCCTCTTTGCGTCATCCATCTTTTAACCCTGAAGAGACTCATTTAGGGTGCATCTCTAGCAGTTCTGTGTTTCCTGTAGCTAGTAATCAGCGTGTCGTCTGCATATCAATCAGCTGGGTATGTTGTGGTAGTTCGATTTTTAATAGGTCGTCATACATGACGTTTCCATAGAATGGGCCTAGTTTCCGAACTAATGGTACTCCACATGTCACGTCACACGTCACGTCTTCCCCCATTTGAAGAGATTCGTATAGTTCATACTCCTCTCATGAAGATAGTCTTCCAGCCATTCTCAGAGAGTATTCAGGACTTTCTTATCTATCAGAGCCTCCATGATGTCCTTCCATCTGGCGCTATTGAACGCGTTCCTGATGTCTATGGCCGCAGAGCACAGAGTCTTTCTTCTTCCGTCACCCCTTTGGCCTGTTCCGCAATCCTGACCACTTCGAGAATGGCGTCAGTTGTCGTCGCCGCCCCTTCCGGAAACCATACTGTTTGGGGATAGGTCTGATAGGTATACCTCCAGCCTTGATACAGGTAGTCCCTAGTAACTTTCCCATAACGAATTGTCCAGGAGGCAAAGCGGTCTAAAGACGAGTCTTGTCAGGCGGTTTTATTACCCTTCCGGAGGAGGATGAGTTTCTGCCTCTTCCATCTTCTGAGGAATATTCCGTTCCTGAGACATGAGTTAAACACGGAAGTAGACAGTCAGGATGTTGCTCTGCAACAATCTTGAGCATTTCGCTCGGAATCCCATCAGATCCGGGCTTTCCACATTTTAGGCTATTTGCAGCCTCCGTAGTTCGTCCGTCGTAAACAGGACTCCTCGTCAAAGAAGACGCTCGGTCTTTGTCTTGTCAGCACACTCTCTAATGGGAATGAGTCACTTATGACTTTCCTCACCCAGTCTGGATCGCTCAGTCAGGCGTCCTCCCTCCATTCTAAGCTTCTTGGTCACAATTTTGTAGGCCATTCCCCACGAATACTTTCGACCTCTTCGATGAGCCTCTTCCAACATATGACCTTACTTTTAATCTCTGCTTGAGGAGTTTGCGAGTCGTCTTGTAATACTCTCTTTAAATGTGGATTCGTCGCAGCTCTCGTCGCTTGCCTTCTCGCCTTGATGCATCTCTTACATGTGCTGCTGCTATTTCCTGTATCACCAACATTAGACCTGCTGTTTGCGTCTAGGGCCCGACGTCCCTAGGCATCGAGGCATCGCATGCAGCTACTACTGTCTCGATTGTTGTTTTTGTAATTTCGTCGAGTGTTTCTGCTTTTTGTCAGTCAGGCTATTCAACAACTTGGATTCTTCCAAGGACGTTTTGCCTTGTCACATCCATTTCTTAGGATTCCAGGGTGGTCGTTATTGTTTCTGGGAGGTCGCTTGTCGTTTTGTACCCGCTCTGTTTCAACTGGGGACACTATATATAGGTGGTCACTTGGTTTCCTCTCTAATATTTCCCAACTCTTTGCATATCTAGCGAGGCTAGTTGAGCATATTATCCAGGTCTAGAATGGAGAGGCGTTCCCTCGTGGAAGGTTCTCCCAGCCCCCGAGTTTAGAATGATAAGATCATTCCTTGCCGCGAATTCACTAACAATAGCTCCTCTTCTATCGGAGCGTGTCTCACCCCACATTCCGGAGATTTACCGTTGAAGTCGCCGACAGTGTAATATCTTTGATTTGGCTGTCTGTAGACTAGTGTCTGGATTCGTACATTTCGGCGCAAATTTGTCGATGGTATCGTTCGGAGAGAAGTAGCAGCTGTATATTCTTATGTTACTAACTTCTACCCAGACGAACCGTATTTCGTCTCCTTGTACTTCTGTACGCCTAGGTTGCATTTACAACCTTAATACCAGCTCTTCTCTGCATCCTGATGCCACGTAGAGTCGTCAGAGGGCTGTTCACAAAAATAGTATCAGGTCTATCTTCTTTTCCGGCAGCTACCTGCAGTGCCAAGTCGCGTGCCTGTCTGCTTCTGCCTGGAATTAATTTGTAACAATCGGGCATATCTGGCGCGTTTGTCTTTTTACATGCCGCAGCAAACGACTCATCTACTGCCTCCCAGGGCATGGTCGTCGCTTTTGTTCCTGTCTTTGCAGAGAATGCGCTGGGTTTTCCCCCTGCAATCTTGCATTGTGTCCTGCTTTGCCACATTTAGCAAATGTTTCTTCTGTCAGGAGCCCTTGCAGGAGGTTTGATATGTGCCCGAAATCAAGACATCTGAGCATCTTATTATCTGCCTCTCTTCGCTAATCCTGGCGGTTAACCCGCAATTTTGAGCTTTTCCAGTTTTAAAGCTCTTGAAGCCTAATTCAGCTGGTAGCAGTGATGTCGCTGTTGCACACTACCGTATCCCCTCCGCATTCTACAGGAGCCAGCGATTTCCTGAGTCTCTGCTTTTATCGCGCCTGGGCAACCGCCTCGATAACCTCTTCGACTACTATTCAGTCTCGTCGATGTCCCTTATTTTAATAAGCCGCTTTGGCACCAGCGCTTTTACTGTGGCTTGCATTTTCTGCGCCTCCACTACTGCGCGTTCGGAGTCAATATCACCGGTCTTCCGGATGACGATTAGCAGCTCCTTCCTTTGCGTCCTGCGGATCTTCGGGATCTCTGCCGCGTGTGCCTTAGGTCTACCGGCTCCTTCATTTTTGATGATATCCGCGTAAGTTCACCATCTTTGGCCACTACTTTAATCGCCTGGTTCTGTATACCGGGGCGGTTCTTGAGCCTTCCGACTCTGTTGCTTTTTGCTTTCTTTCTTTTGGTCGACTTTGCGAACAACCATGTCTATTCGCCGTTGTTCACCGTGGCCTCTGTTTCCACTACTTCTGTATTCTTCTCTTTCACGGCATTGTCCGCCGTTACCTCTCCCTTCGTCACTATTGGCTACTTCCTCTTATCCAGTCTATGGTGGTTTC